>OV815284.1:14194644-14547144 GCA_929108145.2 Limnephilus rhombicus
CTACTATTTTTATGTTGGTAGCAGTTGTAGTAACATCAATTTCGTTTTTGGGGATGCTGTGTAGAGAGTATTTTTAGGGGAAGGAAGGATAAGAAAGGAAGGAAAGATTAAGAAAGGGACCCTCAGATGGTTTGGGCACGTAGAGCGAATGAGCGAAGAAAGTAGTGTAAAAAGAATATATGATGCAAATGTGAATGGTAGAAGAAGTCGGGGACGCCCGAGGAAGACATGGCACGATCAAGTGAATCAGATACTTGAGACGGGCCATGTCAAAAGTCAGAATAATAGAAGAGTATGTATGAGACGATGTATGAATGTGAGTGAGGCAAAGAGTGTGTGCCAAGACCGAGTTGTTTGGCGGTCCGTCCTCTCTGCCTACCCCTGCGGGGAAACGGCGTGATGGTTAGTTAGTTAGTTTTAGGAAGGATGAGAAATTCTTAGAAGGAATAAGGTATAAGGGGTGGTTGGGAATTTGGGGGCCAGTGTGACGGACGAATGAATGACCATCCTTTCCACTGCGATGCAAGAGAATGTTCCAAAAGAGTCCTGCTGGAGAGGTCAAAAGATCTCCCTCAGTCTCTCCCGACCCAGCCTGCCACGCTATCGATGGCAGACACATCTGCCGCCAAGATCCGGACAAACCTGACCCCATAAACCCGGGTACCCCTGCTAAGTCACCAAACGTTATCCAATAAATGATTCCCGGGGCGGCGATACCCATACCCGCCTCTGAAATAAGATATTTGTGGCACCTGAGGAATCTTCATTATTATTCAACAATGTCGCTTCCATTATTCACTGAATCTGTGATTTGTGTGTTTTCCTTTCCATATTCGATTTATATTGAGTCAAAACACACAAAAAATAACCAAACTAATATTCAAACCACTCGTTAAAATAAAAAGTGCCGCAAACACAACTGTCAAATCGTAAATGAATGACGCGTAAGTGACATTTCAGTAAAACAGTTGCATAATCTATGCGGGTGAATCGAACGTAACTAAAGATGCGTTTCTTTGACTCGCAAGCAAATATCTTTTTATTCAAGTTTAAAAAACGCAAGTAAAGATACACTCTACTGACATTAACAATAAATGGTTTTCTGTAGATACGCAACGATGTAAATTTTTAACCGTTGAACCTATAGATACGTGTCTTTGTCACTTAACGTAATGTGTTATTTTGTGTCTAGTACCATCCGTAACTCAAAATCGATAAAAAAATGAGATACGTTTCTTTGACTCTAAGGGGCCGAATTCAACATACAAACCGTTTCAAACGGTTTCACATAAAATGCTGTATCTCTTGTCAATTTTTCGAATTTCTTTAAAATATTTGGTGAGAGCATTCTTAACAAGTGCATCTTTCAGAAAATGAAATAAAAAAGGTAATTTTTTTTATATAGTGTCCTGGTATTTGGGGGCCTCCCAGGTTGAAGTTTTTTTTTATTATTCTTCTTCTTTCGTATGGTGGGGGGTCAGAGGGGGACATCTAGGTCTGCGAGCCAGTCTAGGGCCTCAGGCGTTGCCCTGTGGACCTCATCAATCCCGCCGGGGAATGAATGGAGCGGGCATTCGTTGACCACATGTTCGGTGGTCTGCACCGCACCGCATTCACACGTCGCCGACTCTTTAAGGCCCCATCTATGCATCATATGAGCACAACGGCTATGGGAGCACCTTATCCTATTGATGGCAGTCCAGAGTTTGCGAGGCAATGAGAACCCAGGCTGTCTCTCAGTGGGGTCTTGCACGAGATGGGCGTTTTTGACGTTGGCTGATTGCCACTCAAGCTTCCACCTATCTTCTGGGGTGAGAGGTGTTCGAAGGAGTCTTTCTCCTTCCGTCCAGAAGGGTTTTCGAGACTTTAAGCGGCATGCCGGGTGAGAAACGACATCATCGTGCAAGGGTATTTCGCTTTTTTGCAGCGCCTTCTTGTATTCCCTCAGTGTTGCAATCTCTCGCCTGATATTTGGCGGGGTTATATTTGCAAGTACGGGGAGCCAGGGAAGAGGAGTCGATTTTAAGGTTCCGCTGATGGTTCGCATTGTGGCATTAAGCTGAACGTCGACCATGGAAGTGTGGGCGCTTCTGGCCCATACTGGAGCACAGTATTCAGCTGCTGAGAAAACCAGGGCAATGGATGCCGTTCTGAGCGTGTTGGCGTCGCATCCCCAGCTAGTACCAGCCAGCTTATTGACTAAGTTTAGTCTTGTCCTGGTTTTTTTGCCCACTGTTTCCATGTGTTTCCGGTAATTCAGGCTCCTGTCCAAAGTTACTCCAAGATAGCGGGGATGGGGGTCATGGTAAATATTTTTTCCATCAAACTGAACACAGAGTTTTGCGTTTGCCTGTGAATTACTGAGATGGAAAGCTGTCACAACTGTTTTCGACCCATTCGGCTTTAGTCGCCAATTGAGGAAAAATTCTTCCATAGCCTTGAGGTCAGAATTAAGGATCTCTTCTGCTGCATTGAGGGTTTTGGCTTGGACTGTGATGGCGAAGTCATCTGCGTAAGCAAATTTTCTGCCTTCAGTGTGAGGAAGATCTCGTGTATAGATGTTGAAGAGCGATGGGGCCAGCACTGAGCCTTGGGCAAGGCCATTATTCAGGTGCATTTTTTTGCTTTTTAGCCCTCCTAGAAAAACCCTGAAAGTACGGCCAGTTAGTAGTTGCTCAATAAGTCGTACTGTGTTGCCATCCTCTATGGTGTCGTAGAGCTTGACAAGGAGGCCTTTGTGCCACACCGTGTCGTAAGCCGCAGAGAGATCAATGAACGCTGCCGCAGTCTTAAGCCGTTTCTGGAATCCAGATTCGATGTGTGTTGTCAGAGCTAGCACCTGGTCACAGCAGTTACGGCCTGGTCTGAAGCCAGCTTGCTCTTGTGGAACCACTTTCTCCAGAATTGGGGTAAGTCTGCGGAGCACCACTCGCTCTAGGAGTTTGTACATGGTACTTAAAAGCGAGATGGGCCGATAGCTGTTTGGATCTTCTGTTGGCTTGTTGGGTTTGAGGATCGCAATAACTTTAGTTTTTTTCCAGATATTTGGAATTACTCCAGTTTTAAAAATTTCAGTAAACAGTTTTGCGATCCATAACTTTGTCCGTGGCCCAGCATGTTTCAGAAAGTCTGGAAGAACTCCGTCGCATCCAGCTGCTTTCCCAGCTTTTGTTGAAGTGAGGGCGATGTCTACATCATCAGCTGTAACGGCGACCACATCGTTAGGGTTCACCGGCCATTTTAGCCGCGCCGCTTTCAGGGATTTTCTGATCTGGTGGCTTATATTAGACCTTGTTGTCGTTTTTGAACTGCGGAGTAGTTGGTGAGCAACAGCATTTGGGGACACTTTGGGGGTTGTCTTAATTGGCTGATTTGCAGCTCCGAGTCGCCTGAGTGTTTGCCACGCTTTTCTGCTCGAGTGTTCGAAACTCATTTCTTCCATTAGTTCGTTCCACCTGTTCATGCGCCCGTCATCCAGAGACTGGAGAAGATCAGAAGCAGTGTCTGGGTCGTTGTTCCTCTCGTATTCAGTTAGAAGGCGTTTGCTTTCTGAGCTCCATGTTGGGATATACACTTTTCTGTAACCTCTAGGGATGAATTTCTTCGCAGCTACAAACAAAAGGTTCGAAAATCGGTCGTAGAAATTCGGCTTTGATGGTATGTTATCCACAACCCTGTCAACATATTCCGAAAACTCTCGCCATTTTGCCCGTCTTAAATTCCACCGTGGCATCGGGTTACTGGAGATTAATGGAATCTGTATACCTATGTTTAGCATGACTGGCCTGTGTTGACTATGTGGGAAATTATTCAGTACAGTTCTCGAGGCCCTCATAGGTTTTCCGTCCGGCGCTTTAGAGACAAAACACAAGTCGGGCGTGTATTCACGATGCCAACGCGCAGAAAAGAATGTCCCCTTTTGTTTAGCATCGTAAATAAGTTGGCAATCCTGTGCTGATGCCCAATCGGTGATTTGTTCACCAGCTTTATCGGTCGTCGAGTAGCCCCATAGGAAGTGGTGGCTGTTGAAATCTCCCACGTACACCGCCGGGTGATTGTGTGGAGGGAGTGCTGGTGTCTGCCATACTTCATTTGGAGGTTTGTAGATGTTAAATATTGCTAGTTTTCCAACCTGAATACCGATTGCGTGAAATCCATCCGTGATTTTTCGGGTAATATTCTGCAGCTCCGGCCTAATGTATGTTGCAAGGCCATGTTTTGGGTGTCCCCGCACTGCCACTAGGAGATATCCGGGGATATCCAAACGTGGTGAGTCGATTTCTGCGATATGGGTCTCCTGGAGAAGCAGGATATCAATGTTTTTGTCGTTGAGTGTTTTTACTAAAAAGTCCACCTTTGAGAGAGATGTTCCCTCAATATTCAGGGACAATATTTTCAATTGTTCCCCGATATTTAATGTTTCCCCTTGGCCGGGAGACCTTTCGGTCTTCGGCCCCTTACGTGGCGGCATAATTATTTGTAGTCGGAGGCCCTCTTAATATTTGGTTGCCGCCTCACTCACAGCACTCACTACCTTACACGCGCGGTAACAATATACGTGCCGGTAACATCACGAATAGCGCGGCGGACACTACCTTTGCGTGCGGCGGTTGGCACACTACTTTTTATTATTGAGGAAGGATTACTAAGGTTAGTATTAAGTATCTTTAGAACTAGGTAAAAAAGAAACTTTTTACCATTGCTTTTCGTTGGTGGACTGGTCATTCCTTCTGTTTCCTGCGATGCTCAGCACTGCGGTTTCACGCTTTGCCGTTAGGATTTTGTAGCTGGTAATGCTGAACATGAGTAGGTTAAATACCAACACAATTAATACTGGTAAATAGAAATACAAGAAATTAGATTCCCAATCTGAAAACAATAAATACTTCCTTAAATTATATGTTGTATAAATAGTCTTCGAGAGCTGTAATCGTTTGTCAATTGCAATTAATTAATTATTTTATTATTCTTTATTAATTTCAATTCCCTGATGGGCTCATACATGAATAGTGTATAATACAGAGACACAGTTTTTTGATAAAAAATAAATTGTAGGTATAATGATAAAAGTATAACGATAAAAGTAAAAATAATGTATTACAGGAGAAAGTTTTTAAATTGCAGATCTGATGGCAAAGAAATAGTAATTAATGAAGGTTAGTACCTAACACAAAATTCACAGGTGACTGACTGTGATGAATAATATGTGACAAAGTGCATGATACAAAAAACGCATTTAACTGATTTTTTATTTCATCCATGCTGATTTTGAAAACATTCACTCCGTCATCGTTCACACCCGATTCACCGCTGGAATCACTATCACCCGGGTTGCTTTCGAAGACTTCCTCAAAATACTTCATCCATCCCTCTATTATTTCTTTCTCATTCGTCAACATTTTTCCATCTTTCGATTTTATCACTTACAGACTTCCGTTCTCTGGACCACTCTGGGACCTTTTGACCTCCTTCCAAAACAGTAAAAGGTTTTCTTGGAAGTGTTTGGTCATTTTTATTCCCTTTTCCTCTACCATGCGTTTCTTTATTACTTTCACTCCAACACTTACTCTTTTCTTGCATGCCTTATATACTTCTTTTGCTCAATCTCTCTCTTCGCTAGAAGCCCTGCCAGCTGCTATCAGACATAACCATGTTTCCTTCTTCTCTGAGACCAGTGCTTTAATCTCATCATTCCACCATGCATTACCTTTCTTCATACCTTGCGTACTTATTTTACATACATCTCTAGCAGATTCACAAAGACTAACCTTTATGTGTTTATAAATATAAAGAATACATAAATATGCGCAATAGCTCCTTTGCGATGCTTCAAATAACAAAATACGCTACATAAAAATATCATTCAGGTATTTCTTAAATATTGGTAAAGTTATAAAATACGTCGATATTTGAGGTGAATTTGTTTCCAAGTGTATGAAGGTGAGGAATAGGTGCATGTATGTGGCAGTTGGTTCCAGAATTATTGTTGCAGAATTTTTTATTTTGCCTTGTTGCTCGACTAGGTACCTTGAAGTCGATGAGATGCGGGAGTTCATAACGATCTAATTCAGAGTGAACAATTTTAAACAAAAAAGTTAAGTCATTTATTTTTCTTCTATTTTTTCGAGAATGCAATTCAAGCGTAATTAGTAAGAATGTATAGTTAATGTGTTGAATAGGTATATACATACAACTTGATGTTAATGAATCGTAAAAATTTGTGCTGCACTTGTGCAATATTTCTTATATGAATTTGATAATAGGGAGACCACACTATGCAATTGTATTCCAGCAAGCTGCGAACTAGTGACAAGTATACGATTTTTATAACTTCTAAAGAATCAAAGTCTTTGTGATTATTTTGATTATAAATTCTAGTGTTTTCATTTCATTGTTAGTTATTTGTTGTATACGGTTTATAAAATTTAACTGGGTGTCAAATATAACTCCAAGATCCCTATTTTCTTTGAATTTTTCTAAGAGTTAGATATCTATTGAGTATTTGAAAGATAGTGTGGTCTTCGTTCGACAAAATGTGGGCCTGACGGAATACCTGCCCTGGTACTGCAGAGGTATACTGAGAAGGGTGACCGCTCCAACCCGGCCAATTACTGCCCCATAGCGATCACATCAGTTCTGTCTAAGGTGATGGAACGTGTGATCAACAACAAACTGCTCACATACATCGAGAAAAGCAAAATTATTAACGACCGCCAATACGGATTCCGGCGGAACCGCTCGTGCGGTGATCTTCTCGCGTATGTGATGCATGTTTGGGGGCGGTTGCTGGAACGTTTCGATGAGACCCAAACGGTTGCACTGGACATTTCCAAGGCCTTTGACCGGGTTTGGCACCGAGGGCTTGTCAACAAACTGCCTTCTTACGGACTTCCCGCATCCTTGTGTACGTGGATTGCCGACTTTTTGAGGGAGAGATCGATTCAGACGGTAGCCGATGGATTCACCTCTTACTCACACTCGACAAATGCTGGCAAAGGGCTCACAAACTCCAACGGTTCGGAGGGCTTTGAAGTAAAGAATGGACGGTTACCTCGAAAGTGTTTTCTCTTGGGCTAAAAATAATCTCGTTGAATTTAATGTTTTAAAGACCAATCTTGTCTGATTACGTCTAAAAGGGATCGAAATGAAAATCTAATATCTTTCAACAGTAGCAATCTTCCGAACAGGCCCTCCATTGATATGCTTGGTGTAACCCTAAGTGACCAGCTCAGGTATGAAAGTTAGCCTCCCAAAAACTGGGCGTACTGTACAGGGCCCGCAGATACTTTAATAGTACACAACTGCTAACCCTGTACAAATCACAAGTGCGCCCCACGGTTGAATTTGGCAGCCACCTCTGGTCTGGAGCTCCAAAATACCTGAAAAATACCTTCAACTCTGTGCAGAAACGGGCGGTCCGTTTGATAGATCCTCCCATCTTAACAGATGGATTGCAATCTTTAGAGCACAGGCGTCGGGCGGAATGCTATCCTTGTTCTACCGGTATTACAATGGAAGATGCTCCGAGGAACTAGCGTCATTGATCCCTTCGGCACCGGTGCATAGTCGGGAAACACGCCAAACGCGAGCCCAACATTTGTACATGGTTGACATTTGTCACATGAGAACAGGTCGTTTCTTCGACTCATTCTTGTGTTCCACAGCTTGGCTGTGGAATGATTTGCCAGCCTCTGTGTTCCCTCCTTCCTACAACATGGGTCTCTTCAAAACCAATGTTCATTCCTTCCTCTTCTCAAAAAGACCCTCTACACAGCATCCCAGATGACATAGGCCTTGGGGGAAATTATTTTCCTCAGGGCCTCCTGTGTGGAGTTAAAGTAAAAAAAAAAAATGTTAGTGTCTTACATTTATCGATATTGAGGAATAAGTTGTTAGCGATACACCAATTATGTAATTTGTCGATGTTTGACTTAGGATTAGGCAGTTACTTGGATTGGATATTTCTTTGTATAATTTTATGTCATCTGCAAAAAGCAGAACTTCTTCTTCTTCTTCGTCGAAAAAACTTATGATACTCGTATATTAATGTATTTAATGACATAAATAAGCCAACCATGACATGTTTTGAACCATTGGCCGTGAATAAACCACTTGGAACCGGTGCCGTAAAAAACATTGCAAAAATTATATTAATGCGTTAACAGTTAAGCTTACACACATGCACACAAATTATAGTTAGACAGGAAAAGAGTGAATAAACGAAAAAGTTCACAGACTTACCAATGAACCAGCAACGTATTTGTCCAAACCCAGGTTTAATATAGAACTCTGGCAAGTCTTTTTTGAATTGCATGAAGGCTAACAGAGCAGTGAGAGGCAAGGGGGCCCCCCAGCCATACAGGCAGTAGAGGATATAACGCCGCCCCTCGGCTTCCCGTCGGCCAATACGAGGCACGCTGACTGATTTCCTGTTAAAAAGGTGAGTATAAGTTAAGTCATTTGACAATACCGGATATTAATTTGAATGAACATAATCACAGTTGGTTTGTTTTCATTAGTATCAACTTGTATGTTGGATGCCGAGCGGATCTCGGTTTGAAATTCTAATTTCGGAACAGAAAACCCAGTTCAATTAACCAAAATTTAAACCCAAAAATAATACCAAGGTACTTTTTTCATCTACTAATTATGCATTCTAAATAATGTTATTTTATAACATGAAAATGACGACATGAAATTTGAAAGTTTCAGTAATAATCAAACCACAAAGAATTTGAAATGTGACTCAGAATGATTAAACAATGTTAACATGAAATAAAATAGGATAGATAATAATATGTACTCGTATGTGTATATATATTATTTAGCCTCCTTGAGAATATTTTCTGACCACAATTTACACCTACATATTTTTTACATAATAACAATGAACTGGTAATATTTTAAAATTATTTCATGTATTGATCATGCGGCAAATAATATTATTATATGTAATTTTGAGAGAACTAATGCACAGGCTTTGGAGCTAATGGCTTTGAAGCAAAGAATGGACGGTTACCTCGAGAGTGTTTTCTCTTGGGGTAAGTAGTAATTAGTAATTAGTAGTAATTAGTAAAAATCTAGTCTCCTTCAACGGAAGCAATCTTCCGAACAGGACCTCCATCGATATGCTTGGTGTAACTCTAAGTGACCAGCTCAGGTACGGGGGCTCCATCGAAACTAGAGGTAAGTTAGCCTCTCAGAAACTAGGCGTACTGTACAGGGCCCGCAGATACTTTAATAGTACACAACTGCTAACCCTGTACAAATCGCAAGTGCGCCCCACGGTTTAATTTGGCAGCCACCTCTGGTCTGGAGCTCCAAAATACCTAAAAGAAACACTTGACCCTGTGTAGAAACGGGCGGTCCGTTTGATAGATTCTCCCATCTTAACAGACGGACTGCAATCTTTAGAGCACAGGCGTCAGGTGGGAATGCTGTCCTTGTTCTACCGGTATTATAATGGAAGATGCTCCGAGGAACTAGCGTCATTGATCCCCTCGGCACCGGTGCATAGTCGGGAAACACGCCAAACACGTGCCCAACATTTGTACACGGTTGACATTAGTCACATGAGAACGGGTCGTTTCTATGACTCGTTCTTGAGTTCAATGGCTCGGCTGTGGAACGATTTGCCGGCCTCTGTGTTTCCTCCCTCCTACAACATGGGTCTCTTCAAGACCCGTGTTCACTCCTTCCTTTCCTCAAAAAGACCATCCACACGGCATCTTCAAAGATGACATAGGCCCTGAGGGAAATTATTTTCCTCCGGGCCTCCTGTGTGGAGTTAATGTAAAAAAAAAAAACAGGAAATTATTTTCCATAAAAGTTTAGTTTTTGCATTTAGTTTTGAGGAAACGAGTACCTAAATAAGTAATTAAAGAAAGAGTTCACATAATTTATGTAAAATGTAATAGAAATCCTTGGAATAAAACCGCAAATGTTGCTAACAAATCTTTTTTGAAAAGAGGGAATTAAAGAGGAATTCATTGTGATATTAAATTAAAAAATCACTACGTAAAACACCACTTATTAAAAAAATATATGTATATTGGAATTTTCAGTGTTTCATTAAAATAAAAAAATTATCGCAATAGGTAGAATTCTCCGCTTACTTATCCGAGATGTGTATATCGTCGCAAGAAAGCAATACTGCTGTAACTGCCACTACCTACGAAAATACTTTTTATATATCATTTTGCGGGTTTTTTTCTTTGGGTCGATCTATCTGGGTCCCGTGACTCTACGACAATAAATAAAAACTGTACGACGTTGGAAAAACTAGCCGTTTTGTCCACAATACGTTTTTTAACTGATGTACACACCTCAAAATCCTGTGTTTTTTTACGTTTGGCGATTACGAAAATATTCGATATTTAAAAGAAACGACAAAATAACTTACACTGAAACATTACATGTTCGGTTGGTGCTTACAGCATTTTCAAAGATTGCATAAGTGTTCGCAGCGGTTACTATATTTTATTTGTTTGCTTTCTAATAACACTTGTTGGTTACTACAACTTGTCAGTACCCATACCCATGCGTGTTAGAAGAATTAGCACGAGGTTCTTTCCTTTACTTACCTACTGTATTTGTTTTCTTAACGAAAGATTAGAAAAATTCGTATGTTTTGTTTTTATCTCATTATAATATGTTTCTGTGGTATAATAATTTGTACCGTTAACATTTTAAAGTTTCAAATAAAGATTGTCATTTACATTACGATTACATCATTTTCATTTCAAACACATTATTTTTGTATGTTGTAAACCAAACGAATTTAGCCCAAAAAAATAATGACACATTTACAGCTAATCAAAATATTAATATTGATATACTTTAGCGCTTACAGCAATTTATTCAGCTTAAAACATAATTGGTTTTCAATATTCATACATTTAGCAGCGGTGTTTACAACATTTTTGACATACACAAAAAAAAAGTCAATTGCTGTAAGCACCAAAAACATGGCCCTTTTTCACTTATAAAAGATTTTAAAATTACCATTTGATAGATCATATTTTTTCAGCTAAGTGTTTTATAAATGACACTTCCGTAACCACTGGTTTAAATGTTACGAATATTTTTCTAAAATCTGAAAAGTTTTTTGGCTCTGGTGAACAATTTGGTTTTTGACTGTTACAGCAGTATTGCTTTCTTGCAACGATATACATATCAATGTGAAAATAATACATTGTTCCCGACAACATTCGAATTCTCCCTGCATCATTCCAAGCGGATAGTACGCCTTAGTAAGCAGAGGAATGAACCCACAATGATACGTAATGACTAATTATTACAATCGTATTTAATGTTTAAAAATAACGAAATACAAGTACGTCAATACAATGTTTTAGTCACCGGATAAAAATAATGAATGCGGTTTAAATACCACAAAATGACGGAATCTTTGCCACAAAACTTTTATATATTGAAGACAATCTTATTGACTCTCAATCGAAAATTTGAAACAGAAAAATCAGACAAAGATATGGTCACATCTAGGAATTGAATCCAGGAACTTAGCCTCACCGGTGCTCTGCTCTAGCCCAGCAGAACAGTCCCGGAAAGGCTAAGGTCTTGGGTTCAATTCCTAGTGCGACCATATCTTTTTCTGATTTTCTGTTCAAAATTTTCGATTGAGAGTCACTAAAATTGCCTTCAATGAAATATTACAATTTGAGACTTTGCTCATAAAGTCATTCTAAAAATAAACAAAACTTTTATGTTTAGAAATGTTTATGTACATGGTAGAAATAATTTTCTAACGTGAAAACTTCCGAAATGAAAAGCTCTCCGACAGTGTGGAAATGGCGGGGGTGCAGTTGCAGCCGGGAGAACAACCCACGGAAGCCGTAGGTACTACTAGGACTAAGCCACTCACTAGGACTGCCCCTGCTACAACAAGACACTCGTATGGTGACCAGGACCAAATATCGCAGACGGAACACCCCAGATAAACTATACATTACCTTCGAACTTAAACTACACATCACAAGGAACTTTTGTAGAAAACGAAGCAAACGGCTAAAGAAACCCTCTATCAATTCGTATGGTTTAAATATAGCAAATTGCTTGTCCGCAAAACAACTGGGTAAAAAATTATCGAAATCAAACGAATGAAAATATCTGATAAGAGGGGGGAAACTAACGTAGATGACTAAGCCCTCTATTGCAATAATTTAATATGGCCAAATTATTAAATACAATGAACTTAACTAGCACTCACCAATATTATCCAAACAATGACACAAAACTATGCGATTCTACTTTTAGCACTCCAGAGATTCTAACACTATTTAACCAAAATATAAGATCCCTCAACAAAAACTATGACGAACTAGACAAACTCTTGTGCAATCCATTATCACATATGGCATGCTGGCTTGGGGAAGTGCAGCGAACATAGCGAATGACCCAATAGAAAAAATATAAAAGGCAACAATTAAACTAACCTTTCTACAAAAAATCTAATGAAATTGAAAAAACAAAAATTTTGAAGCACTAGATGTGGTGACAGTAAGGCAACTTTATGTCAAACCTTTACTACTATACTTTTTCTAACATAAACTCCACTTTCCAAGGCAACCTTAAACAGCACTTAAAACCAGGGCCTCTACAAGTAAAAAAACATTAAATATACCGATAACACATACCTCACATGGGCAGTTAGGTACTATATGTAGAATAAAAATATACAGGGTATTGGGGGACGTTGACTTACAACCAGTGATTCCTGACATTATTTGTAGTAAAAAAATAAAATACAATTTTGGTCTCGGGTGACAGTTTTGATGTTTTTTTTTATCAAACACAAAAAAACAGTAGGTATTGGATATTTAGGGGTAGGTGAGGGGTGGGATGGTTGGTGGAAGGTTTTCTTTGTTTGATTATGAATAATGTCAGGAATCACTGGTTAAAGTAAGCCAAGTACGTATATTATCACCCTGTATAACTGCATGCCCACCATACTGAAACAACTACTAACTACAAATATAACTCCAATTATTCACAAAAAAACAAATCACAGACTGGATCAAAAAACTAGGCATACACTTTACTCAAAACCCAACCCAAATTATTACCCAACCCAAATTATTAAAAAATAATATTAACCCGGCGTCGATGACGCTGGGTCATAATGATCCGAGGCGATTTAAAACGGCCATATTATTTTTTCCCGTCAACCGTTCGACTCGAGCGCTTCAGTAGCTGGAGATACAACCCCCTTCTACCCGCACCGCCGGCGTGCTCAGTGCGACGCCGCTTAAGGAGAAGGAGATACACGTGCGTCAAGTTAAAACGGGTACATATTTCCTATAGTTGAAATGAAATTCTATAGCTATTTTTTCATAGTTGATTTTGCATGTGTTTCTTACTAAGGTAATAAAAAGTTGATTTATAAAATGTAATGGTATTATTTATATTTTTTTATGAGCAAAGAACCCGTAAAAAATAAATAATTTTCAAAATCGAGATAACCCTTTCAGTTTTGGTACAACCCATCAATAAAATTCGGGTTACGGTTACCCGGCGTCATTGACCGTGTAATTATTTTCACGTCATTGACGCCGGGTTAAATAAAAACTTTGTTTTGGGACAGAAAATATTATCACAATATTATTTATACTAGTGGCATATGATCCATACAAAAATATAATGTTTTTCAAGATAATTTATTTATCTAACTTTATCCACTAATAATCTTAAATTTATTTATACGATACTGCAGCCATGGGTCCCACCCACAGTGCCCTTCTTGACAATATCAAGGAGGGATACTGTGTTTTTACTTATGTCGACCGAATAACACTAATCATAAATATGTGAACACCCAGCGAATACCTCAGCACAGGTTCTCCTGGTGAGGTGTTCACAAAATGCTACAAATAACCTTTTTAAATACAGCTTCTGAATATTATAATTTTTGGTACTAATATGTAAACCACTGTAATCTGTTGTAAAATGTATGTTCAAGAATATATATATATATAAAAATAAAATACTCCCGATCACGATCCTCAACAACGAGAAACCGACAGAAGAAGAAGCAAAATGTAAAAAAATCCACAGCAACAAACCTACCTGAAAGTCATCCAGACGTCGATACACATGATGTTCAACCAGAAAAAGCTCACCATGAAGAAGAAAAAAGTGGAAAATGCTGTAACAAGAAAAAATCACATTCAAAATTTAAATTTTAAATATTATTTTATAATATTATTATATTATCCCACCACTGTTCATTACCGAGTGCGCAAATCATTTGTCACTTCCCCTATCAATACTGTTTAAAAGATCGCTTAAGACAGGTGCATTTCCAGATATATGGAAATATATATATTGGCCTTCATCACGCCAATTCATAAATCGGGAAATAAGTGTGAAGCAGATAATAATAAAAGATAGGGGAGAGGGGGGGGGGAGAGAGGGGGAGGGGGGGGGGGGGGGGGGGGTGACACCATGTTATCCGCCCCGGGTGCCGCCACCCATGCTAGCTACGCAACTGCCTACCACCTTGCGTTCAGTCTTAATTCTTCTTAATTCAACATGAGAAGTTTCATTGGTTGTGCTGGACGCGCCACTCTTCCCCCTCTTTCATGGGTCCACATATTCTCCTCAACACTTTTATTTCAAAAGTAGCCAAATTTGCCGTCAGTGTCAGTGCCTCCCATCCATATGCCATATAGTTCTAACAATGGTCTTATATATACCAGATCTGAATAGCCAGGTACTTCCCCACCTTCCTCTTCCCTTTCTCCTTCCCTCCCCATACTTTTAGCCTCACAACATACCCCAATTGGGGATGCCATAGTCTCACTGGCTCCAGACGGGAGCAGTTGGGACTCTTGTGCGGTATTCATGTAAAAAAAATAAATACATATATATATATATATATATTGTTATTTTGATTTTCCTGTGGATGCTATGTGACTTAAACACTAACAGCAAACAGAACTACGCGTCTCCGCTTCAAAAATTTACAAGTCAAATGCAACCACAAAAATCTCATTGATTTTATTATATAAATGTCGTAAAAGTATATAATAAGCTTTTTATTTTTAAAACTAAAATATTTATATACAGATATTGTAGGTATACTGTAATGACGACATGTGACCCAAGTGCGGCCTGCACTAATCCAGACGTAAAATATTTGGCACTTTTACAACAAAAGATTGCCGACCCATGATCTAACAGATGAGTTAGTTATGTTTATGTATAAAAACAGACAATACTCACCCATGAAAACACAACCAGGTTTATTCTGATTATTTGTAGGACTCTGAATAATAATTAGGGATATGAAGGCCAGGATGAGGCCTGCGATATAGTTCATCAATGTCTTTCCTTGAAGATTTCTCAGCTCTGGGACGAAGGCATACACCAGGAAGGTTGCCAATAGGAAAGGGATGGATATCGCAAGACCTGAAAAATAAAACTTTATTATTACGACTACCTACGTATGTCAGGTGTCTTTTGGGATGTTGATCCCATCAGCGATACAATCGTCTAACGTTGTTCGTGAAAATCCTGAATTTTTTGTCTATTTTATTAGCTGTATGTATACTTGTATACTCTACTGTGAGCTAATTCGTATTTTTAATATTCATATTAATTATTTTTTGCCTTTTGGGTGTTGATCCTAACAGCGTCACAACCAAACCCATTTTATTTGCGAGAATCCTCAATATGTCTACTTGCTTTTTCGGAAAAGTGCTACCGAATTAGATATAGAAATACCGGCCAGAAGAAGTTAAGATGTTTTATTGCTGACAGGGGTAGCTTATCAACGTGAACATAAACATTTAAAAATAACATTTCGATGGGGCCAGAATGATCTGAATCGTAAGAACAAGTGCGATATCATTGATTTGCCTACTTATTTCGCTGTATGTATACTCTACCGTAAGAAAATTGCCTTTTTGGGAAGTTTAAAATAATTAAGTTTAGAAATATCGACCATAAGAAGAAACTCAGAGGTTATTTTGCTGACAACCCAAAGTCTGAGGTAAATGTGTCGTCTGAAGCTGCTTGGAATATTGGAAATAAATTATTTCATTAGGGCTGGAACAAGTGTAATGTTTTCACAGTACTTACTGTAGATGGTAGGTGGATTGAAGCATATAGCACCACAAGGTATCTAGCATGGTCATATAACGACTAAGGGCTCCTAATTTACTTCACGTGAACTGTTGTTTATTCTGCAGTCGTGCTCAGAAGCGATGACAAGTTACCGACTTTTTCGATAAAACCTATATCGATCGACCATGCTAGATACCCAGGTACGCGCTGTCATGCTCCTAACGCCATTGCGTAAGAGCGGTTGTGGTCACCATACAGTTTCAGAATAACTGTCAGAAGCATTCACCATATAATATTAGATTTATATACCATAATTTGTCGATTTGAAAAGAACGGCTGGCTTCGGAAGGGTGAGAGTTGCAAAAATTGAGGGAGGCCTTTGCCCGAATCTGGTCGTCATGAAGAAGAAAAACATAAGTCTGATAAAGCTGTTTGATCTTGTGATATCAAATGACCGTGGATCTTCACTTTCCTCGTGTGTAACTGGCAAAAGAAAAATTGTAGATATTGAACCATGGATATATACTTGCCTGCCATTAAATAGGGAAAGACATCTTTCTTCGGCTCGGGTGATGAATTCTCATTACAGATGTAAACCAGGTATCTTGTGGTCCAGTTTGCGCTGAGTTTGGGGACTGGTTCACCGGCCTGCACGGGGGGCTTGGGCTGGTCGATAAAGGCATCCAAACAGTAATTCATTGGACCTAATTGATGTATGTGATAATCAGGACCAGGCAAGTAAAGACTTCCATTCTGAAACAAATAATGTTTATTAACTGTGAACAGAACTACAATACTCTACAAAAATAAAATCGAATTATTTGGGTAACGTCCCCTTACTGCCTTGAAGTATTTACTGTCTTCCAAATCTCGATATCGATTGCTTGCAGCAGTCCGTGTATTTTCAGCACAATATCGCAATGTTTCTTCGTGTAATGTCTATTTTCACTTCTCACTTTCAATTATTCTACGAAGCACCGCACAAAGAGAAGACCGATAGGCTACGAAGCACCGCACAAAAAGGACACCGATTGGTTCACATTCACATTCTTTCGCAGACTAAATCCTATGGATGTTACTATGTGTTTGTCTCTTTTTAGTGTCGCTCGTTTTCATTTCATCGAGTGTCAAATCACAAAGGTGCTAAAGAAGTTTTCACTTCAGATGCAGTACAAGTGCTATTTGTCTTATCAGAAACACTCGCCTCTAGCATGGTGAAATCGATAATTTTACAACATCGTACAGATAGGCATAACTATATATACATATATATATATATATTGATTCGACTACCATAATACGGGCATGTGCCTAGTGTGGCAGTCGAAAAACTTGAAAAACTGTATACCTGAAAAAATATACGTTTATGTGCTTATGTATAAAGAAATAATAATTTAAAAAAAAAAATTAAAAAAAAATAAAAACTTCCGATGATTTTATATGTTGACAGCCGAACTGATATTGACAGGGAATAAATAAAAAATCGATATACGCTGGCAACACTGGCGGATCTGCCTACGAATTCACATTCCGAAACGTCAAACACAAATCAGTTACTTAAAAATACCTAGTAATAATTTGGCAATGTTTAATTAAAATACAAAACCTAAAATATGCATTTAGTCCAGTAAACGAATGGTCCAAAAGGAGGTGTAGAGTGCGTGAGCAGGAACCTAAGCGATTCTTTCAGAACTTGTTTAGGGTGCTTAGGGTGTGAACATACTAAAAGTCCTGACGTCTAGGTGGTGAGCTAGGTGAGGGAGGGGGGGGGGGGTCCGACTTTCGGGTTTCCGTTTATATCTCAAAAACGGTGCGTCGCAGAGGAAAACTTTTTTATAATAAGTAAAAGCTCATAAAATTATCTACAACTTTTATTCTTTACGTAATTTTGGAAATCCCAGCCGTTTTTGAGTTATACGCTCCACAAATGTCAATATTTTCGAAAAAAACCATTTTACCTCACATTTTTCATCAAACATTCCTTCATATCTTCTAAAATATTCATCCAAGAAAGAAATTTATTTGAAAGAAGTTGTAAATAATTTAATTACCCTTTAGAATATATATACATATGTAAAAAAATCTCCAACCAGTAAATATTTACAGCAATTTTAAGTTTTTTCGTAAAATGTCGTCATTTTCAGAAAAAGCTGTTTTTTTTTTACCTAATTATTAAGACGGGTTTTTTCTTCATGGGAAATTCCTTATTAATTTTTGCACACAAGAAAGCAGGTAAGTTGTTCTCGAACAGATGATTAGTGGAATTCATTTTATAATCATTATTATTGTGATGGGTGATTAGGTTAGTCGTCGGAGATGCTACAATAACGTGCTACGGTGCAATGAATGCGATAGTGGGCTTGACATTCTCAGACATCAAGTTGTCCCGCAAAGATCAGGCATTCCCAATGTCTTTTGTCAGCTCGTCGATAAAAATTCACGATGAAAAGGTTGCAGTTGACCCAACATTGCTGTTTCAGCGGATGTGTATAAGCAAACGATCAGATGAGGATTTGATGAAATTCTTTGAGTATGAGTTGGCCCCATTTCCCTTGGCACTGTTCAATGAAAGTGGGATGCGAAAGACAACTAAATCTGTTCTGTATAGCTTATTTGAGCCTACCAAAAAAACTGTTCTACTGTCTCAGATGAACATTTTTTTTTTTTTTTTTTCAAATTTTACAACATAATATATACATCAACATTTCAATCACTCTCCTAATAAAGCAGCTGCTTGTGTTTAGGAGAGGACAACTAAAAAAAAATTACATTTGTTTAAATTAAAACAAAAAATATTACTTATTCAACAAAAAACATTAGTGATTTTATGAGAAGATACCTTAGAATCATAGTTCCATGGAAGATACAGATAAAAGTAATAAATTAAAGGTTAGTTAATAAATGATTTGAAGTATTGATAAGGCAAAAAATATTTCTAAATATTCAATACATATTTCTAAATATAATATACAATAAGTTAAGTTATTAGGTGGTACTAGAATATTTTAATTTAATTTTTTTTTTATATTTTTCGTAGCTTTCTTCCGATCGTATATCAAGGGGTAATTTATTAAATAATTTTATACCCTTGAATGTATAGTGATGCTGTGCTGTTGTGGTTCGCACAAGTGGCACGGAACAGATATTCAACATCAGATACATTCAGATATTCTCCAACAGATATTATTCTTTTGCTTATATTTAATTGTGGTAAATTATTTTTACTAAAGAAATCTTTATGTATTTGTAATAGTGCAATTTTGTCATAAATTTTTGCAAGTGGGGGAACCGGGAAATCTTGAAAAACATTTATAGTTGGATAGTAATAGGTCTTTTTTAGGATAAATTTTATTAATATTTTTTTGAATTGTTTCCAATGGGAGAAGGGTTGCTTTGTATGCACCCCCAAGCCACGATTCCATATTGTAGTACAGAGTGCGCAAGTGCATAATAAATATCTTTAGGTATTTAAAATGATACAGTATTTCTTAATCTAAAAAATATATAGATCAGTTTTCTCATTCTGTCTACTGTGGAATTTATTTGACTTTTCCATTTGATGTTATTATCGATAATTATTCCAAGATATTTTATTTCTTCTTTACTACTAATGTATATAAAGTTTGAGTTACAGAGTGCGATTCTAAGGAGGCAATTTCTTTCGTGAATTTTTATGTTTAGATTTTTATTTGAGATATTCCCTGTTAGACTATAAGGTATAAAATGGGTTTTCTCGACATTTAGTGTCAATAAGTTTTCGTTAAACCATACTTTTACGATATTTATTGCATTATTAGCTAATATTTCGACCTCATTCCAAGAGTTTCCTTTAATAGTTATCACTGTATCATCTGCGTATGATATAATGTTTCCAATGATTGGGAGTTCAAAAAGTTCATTTACATATAATATGAATAGTAAAGGTCCTAAAACAGTTCCTTGTGGAATTCCAAAATCTATATTTTCTATTTCACTTAGTTCGTTGTTTACTTTTACCTGTTGAGTTCTTTGATAGAGATAGCTTTTTAACCAAGATTTAGCTTTGCCAGTTATTCCTATATTATTTAGTTTATTAATTAATTTTGAATGTGAGACACTATCAAAAGCTTTTTGAATGTGAGACACTATCAAAAGCTTTATGAATATACTTAAGCATTTTTTGCCTCTATCTAATGTTTTGTAAATAAGCTTAGTTAATTCTGCAATTGGGTCTTGTGTGCTAAGTTTATCTCTGAAACCATATTGACTAGGGTTAATACATTTTTGGTTATCTGTATAATCAGTAATTTGTTTATTTATTACTTTTTCGTGTATTTTTGCAATGTTGGATAATAAGGATATTGGGCGGTAATTGTTTACTTCTTTTGAATCTCCGGATTTATATACTGGGATTATAATGGCTTTTTTGTAGTTTGACGGGAATATTCCATATTTAGTGCTTACGTTAATTATATGTGTAATCGGTTTGGTTAGGAAATTGCAGTATTTTTTCAAGATTTCTGTAGTTATACCGTCGTATCCTGGCGCACTACCATTTTTAAGTGATTGTATTATGTTTTCAATATTTTTTTCTGTAGTCGGTTTAAAAATTGAAAGATTGTTATTTGTTATTTTATCTTCATGATTATCATCAGGTTGATAATTTTGATCAATTTTATATGCAAGTTTTTGACCGACGGTAGCGAAAAATTTGTTGAAAATATTTGCGCACATTTTTGGTTCACGGATAGCATTTATATTAGTTCCATTATTGTTTATGACATTTATTGTAGACTTATTTTTATTATTTTTATTCATTATTTCGTTTAAAGTGTTCCATGGTTTTTTAGGGTTTTCCTTTGTGAGGATTATTTTCTCCCTGTAATATTTCTCTTTTGTGTCTTTGATAATTTTAATGAGCTTGTTCCGGAATATTTTGTATTCGTTTTTTACTTGACTATTGGTAGGGTTTTTTTTTTGTATGTATGAATAGTTTTTCTTTTTTCCGGGTAGATATGAGTAATCCTTGCGTAATCCATGGTTTGATTTTCCTTAATTTAGAACTAGGTTGATTATTTATAAAGGTTGTACAGTCTGCGATATGAGCATTTAAAGTTTCTTCAAAGAAGTTTGCGCACATGTCTGGGTTTTGGCAATTTAGTATTGAAGACCAAGATTCGTTACGTAATTTATTATTTAATTTTAAGTTGTTTACTTTGGAAATTATGTTAATATTTTTTCTAGAATCATTTAATCCTGAGTTTTTTATATAGATCATAAATAAAAATATTTGTATGGTGATCTGTTATATCATTTTCCCATATAATAGATTTAATTTTTTCTGTGTGTTTAATATTGCTCCATATGTGGTCCAGGCATGATGGCGATTGGTTTGCAAATTCTCTTGTGAAATTATTTACACATGATATAAAGTTCATTTCATTCATAGCATTTATATAATCTATTTTATTTTTACCGTGGTTATTTGGACCAATATTAATATTTAAATCACCTATTACGATAGAATTTAGATGGTTTTTGTTAAATAGTATTTTTTTAAATTCTTCTATAAATATAGGTACATCAGAGCTGTGTGTTCGATATATTGCGATTATATTGAATGGCATGTTATTTAAAACAAAATTAAATGACAAACAGTTTGCGTTGCATATGTGTATTTCGGTAATATTGATATCAGTAAATTTTTCTTTAGCGTATACTACAATTCCACTATTTTTATTAATCTGATAATTTGTATTGTAATTTTTGTAGTTTGGGATGATTGGTATATTTCAAATCAAATCAAATCAAATCAAAAAATATTTATTGTAAAATAAAAATTACAAAAGGTGTAGCTTATGGGTAGACCCCATTTCTTCCAGCTAACCACATTTATTTAATTACAATGTTTATATAATATTATTTGTTTTATTATAGTTACAATGTTTATACAGATAAAATAACAATATTCCAATGGAAAAAAAAATACAAATATATATACCAATAAAAATAGGCGTTTCATTTACGTGAGGTATTCACTCAACGTGTAGTGACATTTATTAACAAGGAAAGTGTTTAGTGACGATTTGAATTTGTGTGTATCTTGTATTTGTTTAATGTTATGTGGAAGGTTGTTATATACTTTAATGGCCATGTAGTATGGTCCTTTTTGGAATGTTGTTTTGTTTGCTTTTGGTATTAATAGGTTTTCTGTGAGCCTTGTAGCGTATTTATGTGTTGAGTTTTTTAGTGGGAACTTGTCTGTAGATGATCGCACTAACATGCATAACTCCATATATATATGTCTGTGACTGTTAGAATTTTCAGATTTTTAAACATAGGTCTACATGAATCTAAACGACCGGAGTTTGTAATTTTTCTTATGCATCTCTTTTGTATGATGAAGACATCTTTGGCGTTTACCGAGTTTCCCCAAAAAATAATACCGTATTTTATTATTGAATATACATAACCATAGTATGCGGCTATTACTGATTCGGTGTTCAATATTTTTCTCAAGGTACCCAGAACATAAGAAAAACTACTGATTTTTGCTACAATTTTTGAGACATGTTCTTTCCAGTTTATGTTTATGTCTAATTCTATTCCCAGTAGTGAACAGGTTTGGGAAGGTTCGATAATATATTTTTTTTTTTTTTTTTTTTTTTTTTTTTTTTTTTTTTTTTTATTATTATTTATTGAAACATTTATTATAATTACAATTTTACAACAAAATATTTTTTTTTTTACAGGTTTTTTTTTACTACTCTTCCATTAAAAGCATTTGCTTGTGTATGGAAGGGGAGTGTACATAAATGCTATTAGTTATTAGTTAGGTATAAGTTAGTACTTAAATAATGAATTGTACATAAATATATGTGAGCTGCAGTATTTATTTGATAATGGTGTGTTTTTTTTTTTTAAAGAAAGAATGTTATGGAGAACTAAGATATTTGTAAGATTAGTTGACAGTAGTTTTTTTTTTAAGAATATTTTTAAAATGTCTCTTGACAGAGAGCAGTATTTGGGTTTTATCATTGATGCTTCTGATTTCTTCTGGTAGACGATTGAAAAAAGTTCTTCCCTGATAAGTATAATGATGCTGTGCAAAAGACGTATTTAGTTTTGGGCATAGAAAAACATGTTTAAGTCGAGTTCTGTTTTCATTTAAAAATGGATATTTATCTTTTTCTTTTATTATTTGAATTACTGAATTTTTAATATATAGATCTTTAAATGTGGGAAATTGAAATTCTTCAAACAGGCGTTCAGTTGGGTAGTCTAAGGATTTTTTTAATATAATTTTAATATTTGTTCTTTGTACAATTTCTATTGGAAGAAGGTTACATTTATACGCGGATCCCCAACTAATAATAGCGTATTGTAGAGTGGATTGAACTAAGGCATAGTAGATTAAATATAGATTTTTTACCGACAGAAAATTTCTAATTCTTAAAAATATATATATTAATTTTCTGATTTTGTTTACTACTTGACATATTTGTTCCTTCCATTTCAGATTTTTATCGATAATTACGCCGAGATATTTAATTTTATTTGTTGTTTTTAATATTGTACAGTTTGATTTGCAATAATGTTGGCCGTGAATTTTAGTGTTATCGTGTATGACAATGTTAAAATTTTTGGGAGCGTCGTTTGGATGGATTGCAAATGGAATTACAAATGTCTTTTCACTATTTAGTGATAGTAAATTAGTGTCGAAAAAATTCTTAAGCGTATTGATGTCTTCTGTGGCCTGTAATTCTACATTTTCCCAAGTATTTTCACTTATTATTAAAACTGTATCATCGGCGTATGATGTAATTTGACCATGTAGATGTTGAAAAAAAATATCGTTTACATATATGGTAAAAAGGATTGGTCCAAGCACTGTACCTTGGGGGATTCCAAAGCTTGAAATCTCTTGATCACTATTAATACAATTGATTTTTACCACTTGAGGGCGGTTTTTTAAGTAGTTGGTGATCCATTTAATCGCGTTGCCTTTTATGCCAATATCATTTAATTTTTTTAATAGTATCTCATGGGATATGCTATCGAAAGCCTTTCTGAGGTCAATAAATATGCCCGCACATTTTTTACCTTTATCTAATGATTCGTAAATGTATGAAGTTACGTTAGCAATTGCATCTTGTGTGCTGAGTGATTTAATAAAACCAAACTGGTTTTTGTTTAGTATTTTATTACTATCTAGGAAATTTACCAATTGTTTTTTACTATTTTTTCAAAGATCTTTCCTATGTTAGAAATTAGACAAATTGGGCGATAATTCGTTACTTGGTGTGGATCACCAGATTTGTAAATAGGTGAGATTATTGTGTTTTTGTAGTTCGTTGGAAATATTCCTTTCGTTAAACTCAAGTTTATTAAATGAGTGATGGGTTTTATTAAGTAAGATTTCATAGATTTTAACATGTGTGTCGTAATAGAATCAAAACCGGGAGACGAACCTCCTTTCATATTTTCTATTATTTTTAAGATTTCACATTCTGTTGTTATTTCAAATGTTGAAAGTATATTACGTTTCTGTAAATTTTTATTTTTATGTTTTTCCGGGTTAGAAGGTTTATGAATATTTTTTGCAAGATTTTTTCCAACATTTGCAAAGAAGGAATTAAATATGTTTGCACATTGTTTAGGCTGTAAATTGGCATCTATAATTTTTTTATCATGTTCGATGTACTTAATATTTTGAGTTTTTTTTGTATTGTCTATGGCCATATTCACAGTTTTCCACATTTGTTTATGATTATTTTCTGAAGATAATATTTTATTTTTAAAAAACTCTTCCTTACTTTTTTTAATATAAGAAGTTAATTTATTTTTATATTTTTTATAAAAATTATATGCTTTTTCATCATGGGGATTTTTTAAAGTTGTTTTATAAAGTTTTTCTTTGTTTCTGATAGATATTATAAGTCCTTTGGTAATCCAAGGTTTTAAACATCTTAATTTTGATTTTATGTGTATTATTATTTCAGTTGTCGAATTTTTAATGTGTTGTGACAGGATTTTTTCAAAGTTAGTCGAACATATTTCAGTATCATCACTCTTTAAAACATTGTTCCAATCTTCATTTTTTAGTTTTTCGGAGAGAATAGTCATGTCTATTGTTGATTTTTTGGGTATTAAATTATGTTTTTTATGTTTAATATTATTATTATACAGAAGTAAGCATGAATGATGATCAGTTATGTTAGTTTTCCAAACAATTGATTTTAGTTTGTGAAGATCTTTAATGTTTACGTTTGTCCAAATGTGATCTAAACAAGATGGAGTATGTTCTTTTATTTCTCTAGTATTTTTATTTATGCAAGATATGAAATTTTGTTCAATCATACAATTGATGTATTCAGTTTTGTTATTATTTTCTATTTTTTCATTAATGTTCACATTAAAATCACCCACCACGAAGCAGAGTTTATTTTTTAATTTTAATAATATGTATTTGAGGTCATTAATAAACGTAATAATACTCGAGCCATGCGTTCTATAGATAGCTATTAAATGATATATTGATTTGCCGAGTTTGAAATGTACTTCGATGCAGTTTACCAAATGTATTGGGTGTTCTATAATGTTAACAATACTAAATTTATTATTTGCAAATATTATTATTCCCGAATTTTTGTTGATATCTACTTTGGTAGAAATATAATTGTACTCAGGTAAGTGATAAGACGGTGACTCAGCGTTCGTAAATGTTTCGGTTAACACTATGAAGTCCGGCTTTTTAATTAAATTATTTATTTTTAAAATTAGTTCCATCTAAATTTTTCTGAATGCTACGGATGTTTATGTGCATAATAATTATATCATTGATGTTTTTAGAAATAATTTTGTTACATGAATCAGTACAAATACATTCATATTCTTGAATTTTAATATTTAATTCTAATTCACTATTTACGAAATCATCCATTTAATTAATGCATTTTTGGTTGTATTTTGCAATATTATATATAAGTTTTTTTTATTCAATGTCGTAGTTTATTCTTTCTTTGGCTAATTTAAGCATGTAAGAACGAAACTTACATGTTTCGCTGTTTGTTCGGTGGTCTATTTCATTCATTTTACTGTTGAAGGAGTTTATTTCTTTCTTCTTGTTAGCTGCGTGACAGTTGGCGCATTTGGGCGGTAGTTCCAGGGATTTACACTCGGAGATGAGATGATCTTCTGAACAGTGCTTGCATGTTGGTTTATTCATTTTATTGTAGCATTTTTGTGCTGTGTGTCCGAATCTTTGACAATGGAAACATTGGGTAAGAACGTTACAATCGGTTACATAGATTCTCATGAATCCTAGATGAATTTTTTTTCTATTTATAAGATGTAGTCTCAATTCTGGATTTGTTTGGAGAATTAAGTTTTTGTTGTTAGTTTTTTTGTTCGTAATGATGGCTTTAACTTGTAATATGTTTTTATCTTGGTATTTTTCACATATCATTTTGATGTCGTTGTTTTGTTCAATTATGTCTTCTAAGAATTCTTTTTCGGTATAGTCTTTGTCAAGTCCTTTGAATATTACGCATGGATCCGTTTTCACAAGTACCTCCGCTAATATGGTTTTGTCGACTTCATTTATCTTATCTTTTAATTTTTTTGCCTCTTCTTTTTCTGGGCATGTTATTATAATGTTTTTTTTTGTTTTTTTAATTTCACTTACTCGAATTCCCAACTGCGATATTTTGATTTTTTGTATTTTCTCTTTAATTTTTTCAGTGTCTTCTTCTTTTAAGCTTTTTATAATTATAGGAAATCGTTTTTCTTGCGTTTGTGGTATTAAGTTTTTTACTGCCGAAGAGTATGAAAATGAGTTTTTTTGTGTTTGGTTTTTTTCTTGAATTTCACATTTTTCTTGTAATTTAGCTAATTCTATTGCCATGTGGGATATCATTTCCATGATGTTATTTATTTCTTTCATCATTTTTGATTTGGTTTCTTTGGTAAGTTTATTTTCTTCTATTATTGTATGTAAGTCGCTTATGTTTTGTTTCGCCTTAGTAATGAAGGCATGCGGATCAACCGCTTCCTCCATTTTCACTGGTTATGAATTATTTTATTTTCGGTTAATTTATATACTTTTAAAGTTTGTCTGGGTTTGAAAGTGTTATTTTATTTATCGCCGCTCACTCGCGTCCAACACCGTTAGAGGTTTAGGCGACACTGATTATTATTAATGTTTACATTTATATTTATAGGTGTAGCTTGCACTGGACAAAATTTTAAAATTTGGGTTTTGTTTGTGTTGAGTGATAGATGTTGCGATAACAGCCAGTTTGCTATTAATTGGCTATTTATGTTTGCATGTATGTGCGCCTCGGATAGTATTATAAAATCTGGTTGTGAACATAATGTATTTAGGGATACCAGAAGTTCATCCATGTTTCTATTTATACTTCTTATGTTTAGGTGTAAGATTGTTAGTCTATTTATTGTATTGTTATAGATCTTATTGCATTCACTGGCTGATTCACATACGTATTCTTCTATATTTAGATTGATATCAATTTCACTTAAGTTAAAATTTTCCATTGCATTTATTTAGGTGTGATAAAATATGTATATATATAATTCTACGAGTAAATGAATAAGTAATAATGCTCATAATTTGTGTTACGGTATTCTTGCTCGATTTCAGTTCATATCTGGAATTGTAGGTGATTTTTTCTATAAGATTTATTTTATGCTTAGATAATACTCGGAGACATAGTGAGTGTTTGTTTAATTGGCAGCAAAAATTAATTTGATTCGTTCTTCTTTTGATAATGTTTTCAATATAAAATAGCGTATGTATGAATATATCAATAGTACAAGTGAACATATACTGTAGAGATTTATTGCATATAGAATATTGGCAGCGTGATACATATATCAATAGTACATACAATTTCAATAGTACCATAGTACATAGTACATACATACATATATCAATAGTACAAGTGAACATAAGAATCTACATGTGAAGCGGCCGATGAGCTTGAAGAGAGGAAAAACAGAGCAAATAATCTCATAATTATAAACGTTCCCGAAAGCACACAACTGAACCAAATTGAAAAAATCAAGGATGATAATTTACAAATTACAACCATTCTGAAGAAAATAGACAACAATATAGAACCAAATTCCATCAACACATTCCGTCTTGGAGCAGTGAGGCCTGATAAATCGAGGCCCATTAAAGTGATCTTAAGAAACTCAACTGAAGTAATGAATATTCTCAGAAAAAAAAACTTTTATCTTAACAACTCCCCTGTCAAATTTTTTTCCCACCAAACTCCGAACCAAAGAAAATATTTATCAGACCTACGTCAATCAATGGAAAGTAGGATACAGGGAGGTGAAGTTGGACTAACAATCAAATATATCAACAGCAAGCCGACAATAGTTAAGAAAAATCCAAAAAACTCAAACACATCAATGGATACGGCCAAAACATCCGCAGCTGCCGAACCAAACTCTTAGAGTTGCAAACTTCTATTCCTTTACTTCAAAACGTCGATGTATTTCTCCTTACTGAAACCTGGCTTGATCCTGATATTCACACCGAGGAACTTGGATTCTCATCTTATAACACCTACCGCCTTGACAGGAATCCAGCCACCAGCAATAAAACCAGAGGAGGAGGAGTTCTCATATCCGTCAAAAAATCACTGCCATCCACTCGATTAATTTGCAAACATCTAGACGTAGAACAGGTATTTGTATTACTAAAAACTAAATCAAGTAAAATTTTACTGGGATGTGTCTACATTCCTCCTGGATCCAACATCACAGTCTACCGAAACCACATTGATGACCTCGAAACCTTTAAAAATAAATACCCTGATGCCAGAACAATTTTATTTGGTGACTATAATACCCCTAGCATTGATTGGATGAATAAAAACTCTTATAACAACTTAAGCCTACCAGAAAATGCTCGTGAAATAATAGATATGACGAACTTACTCGCTCTACATCAAGTCAATCAAGTCTACAATACCAATAACCGGCTGCTGGATTTAGTGTTCTGTAGTGATCTCTCAATTCACATTGTTAAATCAGTTGACGAGCTCCTCCCCCTAGACTGCCACCACCCCACTTTAAGCATAACCATCTTGATGAATAACTCACCAGACGACACAACTATTCTTCCTAACTTTACTTATAATTTTTCCAAAGCTGACTATCCTAATATGAACCAATATCTTAAAAATGAAGACTGGTCATTTCTTCACCCCAACAATAATATTAACTACAATCTTGAAATTTTTTACACTATTATCAACAGCGCCATCGAAAACTATGTACCACTTTCACATTTCAAAGAAGCGAAGTTCCCGAAATGGTTCAACAGCGAGTTAATCAACCTGATTATTTGCAAAAAAACTGCACACAAAAACTTTAAAGAATCTAAATCCCTTAACGACTATAAGTTATTTCACAATTACAGAACTCAATGTAAAAAACTGTCAAAAAAATCATATTATAATTATATAAAGGGAATCGAAAAATCTATACCCTTTAATATACAAAACTTTTTCACACATGTAAACTCTCTTAGAAAAAACAAACAAGGTTTACCCATTTCAATGCACTTCAAAGATAAGAGTAGCACTGATATGAAAGTTAAGGTTAACTATTTTGCTGATTACTTCAAAAGTGTATATGACAAAGATATCCCAGAAAATTACATACCACCACCTTCCCTTATTGAGAGCATGCATATTCCTGCTGTACACATCAATATAAACGACGTTAAATCTAAAATTAAATCTCTAGACAAAAACAAAAAGGCCGGACCTGATAACGTGCACCCCAATATTCTCATAAATTGCATTGCTTCACTGGCTGAGCCGATTTGTTTGTCTATTGTTTAATCAATCGCTTGATACAGGTTGCTTCCCGGACATTTGGAAACGTTGTTATCTAACACCTATACTAAAAAAGGGTAATAAAAGTGATGTCACTAACTATAGACCTATATGTAAGCTATCTATAATTCCGAAACTTTTTGAAAAATTACTTCTTGATAAAATTTCCCCATATATTAACCATCTCATTGTTCCAAATCAACATGGATTTTTGTCTGGCAGGTCAACTCTGACAAATCTCTCATTATATGAAAACTTTATATCAAATGCATTAGCTAACAAAACTCAAGTCGATTCCATATACACAGATTTTATCAAGGCCTTTGACAAAGTGTGCCATAAAATTCTACTGGTTAAACTACGTAAGCTCGGTATTGACGGAAAACTTTTAGACTGGTTTGCAAGCTATCTATCTGATAGAGTTCTACTTGTAAAAATTAATTTGTTCTATTCCAATCAATTTATAGCTACCAGTGGTGTACCTCAAGGGTCCCATTTAGGCCCAATTTTGTTTTTATTGTTCATAAATGATATTGTTGACATATTTGATAAAGATGTAGATGTATTGCTTTTTGCAGATGATTTAAAAATATTTAAAATCATCAAAACCGCTGAAGATTGTGCCTGTCTACAAAATAATTTAAACAAATTAATTAGTTGGTGCTCTATTAACAAACTTTATCTGAACATAAATAAGTGTTATTCAATAAGTTTTTACAGAATAAGTCAACCAATTATTCATCCTTATGAACTTAGCAACTCTACCCTTACCTCTGTCGAAGAAATTAGTGACTTGGGCATAACTTTCATGTAAATAAACTCATAAACTCTTGCATATAAACTCAATCCGTAATAAAGGTATCAAAATGCTTGGCTTCGTTCTTAGAAATTCCAGAGGTTTCAAGAATATTTCAACTTTAAAAATTTTGTATACATCCTTAGTACGTAGTCAAGTCGAATATAACTCCTCGATCTGGTCCCCCCATTTTAAAATACATTCAGATTCAATCGAAAAAATTCAACACAAATTCTTAAGACATATTAATTTTAACCTCGGTATTCCCATTGAAAACATAAATTATAATTACTTGAAAGAATTAAATTTACTAAGACTGTCAGATCGAAGAATTATATCAGACTTAATATTAATGTTCAAAATTGTAAATGGTAGAATAGACAGTCCTGATCTAACTAAGCTCATTGAATTTCATATTCCCACGAGAACCACTCGTTCTAAAATCCTTTTTAAATGTAACAATAATCGGACTGAGTATACGAAACACTCACTTTTACCTAGGTTGCATGAAGTTACTAATAGATATGCAGATGTGATAGATCTATTTAACTGCACGGAACAGAGGTACAAGACGGCTATGCTATCATATTTTTTTAGTCACTATTAATTTTATTTCTATTATAGATTTTTGCATGTAAATGTATCTCTGGTGTCACTTCCCAATGTATCGTCACAATTAACTGTTAAACATACACTGTTTTACCATTACTAATATTTTGAATACTTATGAATTTGTGACATGTAATTAATGTTTATGGCATACTTATGCCGTTTGTATTAAATAAATAAATAAATATACTGAAGAGATTTATTGCATATAGAATATTGGCAGCATGATACATATATCAATAGTACATACAATTTCAATAGTACATAGTACATACATACATATATCAATAGTACAAGTGGACATATACTGAAGAGATTTATTGCATATAGAATATTGGCAGCGTGATACATGGGTTAGTAATGTATATAATAATAACTTTAGGATAATATATCTATAATTCGACTTTAGTAGTCTATAGTTTACTAGCCTTCTGTAAACGCAACTGTGTATTGGTATTGTATTATCTATTTTCTGATAGAAATATAGAAATGTAGAATGTAGATGTAATGTAATGTAAGAAGAAACATAAAAATGTAGTATGTAGACATGTTTTATCATGAAGAAAATATTCAGGTTTTTTATCATCAATATAGAGAATGATTTAAATTTTTTACTTTTAAATATATATATATATACTGATTTTATAATATGTAGAATGATGAAAGATATGACGTTTTTTTAATGTATAGACTATAGGATTATTATTTTGTATATCTTGTAGATATTCCGAAATACATACGTAGATGTAAGACATTGAGAACAGACAGGAGATATTTTTACAGACATCTTTAAAATTTATAACAACATTCCAATTTTTGTTGCGTAAGAGCAAGTATTTTTTTGTAATATTGACAGTTAGTTTGATTATGGACATTTAAAAAAAAAATTTAGTGTCATTTTTGAATATATCTTAGGATTTTCAGTTTTAATAGTAAGTATACTTGTTTTATAAAATGCAGATTGATAAGAAACATCATATTTTTTTAAAGCATATGTCATAGCATTACTAATTTTGTTAGCTTTTAAATTTTTGATTGTACAAGTATATACATAATATATTGACAATAATAAACATGAGTCACTATGAAAACTATACCTTGAATCCAAATTAGGGCTAAAGTTCGGTGTTTGGGCTAAATTCCTAAAAAATAAAACTAGTTATTTTTATACTAATTTGGGGTCGGGGAATCCGAATATGAAAGAATTAGGCGGCGGCAAGCAATATTAACTGAATTACACGACTTTAAAAATTTTTATACACATACAGGAAAATAGCCATTTTGGAAGCATTTTGATTCCTAGAAAATCAAACTAGTTATTTTTATACTAACTATGGGCCGGGAAATCCGAATCTGAAAGAATTAGGCGGCGGCAAGCAATATTAACTGAATTACACGACTTTAAAATTTTCTATACACACACACATGAAAATAATCATTTCGGAAGTATTTTGACACACGTAGTACAAAGATCATAGAAAAACAAGATAACATAGATGTTTTTACCACACAAAATTAAGTGTTGCCATTAAGCAGTAATATTAATAACGTAAAATAACATGTTTATATTTTAAGTACTTATTTTTTATAAATTTTACTCACTTTTGTATCACAAACCATGTTACATAAACCCGGCGTAGCTGCTAAACTACTTGAAAACAGGGATGTTTTTTTGCCGTGACGCGAGCAGGCGGTATAAAGGGGCACAAACCATTCTACACAAACCTAGCGTAGCCGTTAAACTACTCGAAAACAGGGATGTTTTTTTGCCGTGACGCGAGCAGGCGGTATAAAGGGGCACAAACCATGTTACACAAACCTAGCGTAGCCGCTAAACTACTCGAAAACAGGGATGTTTTTTGCCGTGACGCGAGCAGGCGGTATAAAGGGGCACAAACCATGTTACACAAACCTAGCGTAGCCGCTAAACTACTCGAAAGCAGGGATGTTTTTTTGCCGTGACGCGAGCAGGCGGTATAAAGGGGCACAAACCATGTTACACAAACCTAGCGTGGCCGCTAAACTACTTGAAAACAGGGATGTTTTTTTGCCGTGACGATTTATAAGGTATGTTTTTCTGCTGTTTTTTCTGCTGTTATCTATTTTCATATTGATATAGGGATAAATATTTTTGAGAGCTGGTAACACTGCCGGCACATGTTTTTGTATATTTCTTGTTTTTCTATGATCTTTGTACTACGTGTGTCAAAATACTTCCGAAATGATTATTTTCATGTGTGTGTGTATAGAAAATTTTAAAGTCGTGTAATTCAGTTAATATTGCTTGCCGCCGCTTAATTCTTTCATCTGAAAGAATTAAGCGGCGGGATTCCCCGACCCCAAATTAGTATAAAAATAACTAGTTTATTTTTTAGGAATTTAGCCCAAAGACCGAATTTATTCCCAAATTAGTATTCAATTTTCTGTTGTGCGAATGCCAGCATTTTTTTATAATACATACAGTTGGTTTTATCAGTCGCATTATGATTGGTAGGAAATGACAGTTGAAATCTGTCATTTTGAAAAGTGCAATTTGCGCACTTCGGTTGATTTATTGTCATTCTTTGTAGAGATGAGCAGCGCCACAGTGCGAGCAGGAAGGCAAGTTGTTTTTCTCTTTCTGGCTGCAATTTCTTGATGTATGTCCGTAGCGTAGACAAAAGTAGCATTGTGTACTACTGGGCTGGCGTCTTTAACCGTAACTCGCTGGTAGCCAATATTTATTTTTTCTTTATTTAATAGAATCTTCCTGGTTTTGCTATCTACTTCTACTATGTAGTTAGCGGTGTCATTGTATTTGTTTTTAATTATTGCTTTTATGTTAAATATATTATTTTTTTCTATTTCTTGCGTTACAATTTTGATGTCCTCATTTTTGTCCAAGATATCGTCAGAAAAATCTTCTTTGATATAGTCTTTGAAAATTCCCTTGAATATCATTGTTGGTTTTTTTTGGTAATTCTTTGCAATCAATATCATGTAGATCTTTAGAAATTAAAGTTTGTAGTTTTTTAGCATCTTCTTTTTTAACACAATCGATTACAATTCGATTTTGGGAGATTTTTTTATGCCTTCTATGCATATTCCTAATTGGCTGGTTTTAAAGTGCCTTTGATTTTTTTTTTTGAAGTTCTGTTGATGTATCTTTATTTTTTGGAGTAATTAAGATACTATACTTGTTTTTGATATTTTTTTGTTTTTTTATATCAGTATGTGCAGGCTGATTATTCTCTAGCAAGCCCATTTTGGTAGCAACAAGGCTTATATTCCCTAACAGTTCTGTGAGTTTTGGTGATAATTTCCCCATTTGTTCTTTTGTAAACTTATTGCTTGGGTCCATTATAGTATTTTGTAAGGAATTTATAATATTGTTTGCCGCAGAGATGAAAGAAAAGGTGTCACAGGAGTCCATGGTACTGCTTCGAAATGTAGAGCGAAAAAAGGTTTAGCGGCCCTGCGTGGACGATGTTGGTTGGTGGTCGAAACGACAGTCACGTACACACACACACACACAAACTGAGTTCAACACTGGCGAGTAGGGCGAGCGCAGAGTTCGGACCAAATGATCGCTGTTTATCAATTGCTTTGAAAGCAAACTCGTTTTTTTTTAATCGGATTTAGGTTATAACAAGATGTTCTATTACAGCTTGGCACTTCTTTATTACACTGCTACTGCAATTCCGTATAGGGTAAGAAGTATAATGGTTGGCACTTTAAGGTAAACTTCAAACTTGTTACCTGATTTGGTGTTACTATTGAAAGTTTTTAAAATTATATTTATTACAGTTGACTTGTTGAACAATTGAATACACATTTTCAATGTTGTTTGTCTTTCATTTCTAACTATAGTGAATCAACTCGAAAACATATGAAAAGTACAATCATTGGCACACACATTACATTAATTGGCATTGCAAAAAGTATAATCATTGGCACTTCGTGTTATATATTATTTTTTTAAAGAAAACATTTTTTTCAGTTAACTTTATTGAAAGAGGATACAATTCACAAAGGTATTCACATTATTTTACCAAAAATTAATATTTTACAAACATTAAAAAAAAACTTAGGTAGGTAGGTAGTAATTTCAATCTTCTTTTAGCAAGGCTTCAATAATTTCGCTTTCTGAAAGATTTTTCGTGTCATCTGGTAGAATTTAAATATTATTGTCATTATCGGAAACGGGTATTTTTTAACTATAATTTGAAATGGTTTTTTGAGTATCACGCATGAAATGATTTTTGGTTCAACAGATTTATGTACGCTTGCACTGTTGGTTTGGAAAATGTTATTCGATGTTGATAGTTCATTTTCCTTTCCAACTGATTTCTCGTTTTCAGGAAGAGTAATTATTTTTAAGTTCATAGGTTTTTGCACGAGGTTACAAGAAGTTTTGGAATAAAATTGTGTTGAAGTCGAACCATTCTTGTTTATCTTTGGTGGAAAGAGTATCTTCAGAATTCAAAGATTCATTTGGCTTTTGAACGGACAAATTTTCAATCGCTCTGTTCTTATTCCTTTTTTGTGATATTTTTCTTGATTTGTTTATCAGTTTAGAACTTTCAGCTCTTTGGAATTTTGTTCTTTTTGAGTTTTTCTAGCCGCTTTTTCTAACAGTAATTTATTTTTTGCATTCATTTTTGCCTCTTCAATATCAAGCCACTCTTTACTAGTCCAAACAAAAGTTTTTTTCATTGTCATATTTTTGGTTTTCCTCTCTGGCATCTTTGGCCAATCCAGGATATCATTTAATGAAGTATTATGCTTTGTGGGAGTCACGCGCTGGTTTTGTACAAAATCGTTATTATTTACATCTGGGTGGACTTTTGTGAATAATTGTATGCACTGCTACCAGAAGGGATTCTATCTGCTAGCTCCAATTGGGGCGATTCTTCATCTGGAATGTCATTTCATAAATAGTGGCTGTAATCATGCAAATCGTTGGCAATAATTGTGTTCAAAGGTACTTCATCTTCCGAATCAAAGCATAAGATCAAATCATCCGATATTCCGGCAAATTCTTCAGCTTCTTCGTTGGCCGAAACTAGTGAATATTGATCGTTTAATTTTTGAAAAATCGTAAACAAATCGTAAATAAATCGTAAAATATATCAATATCTTGTAAAAACTTGAAATAATTACCAATATAAAGGAAGACTTACCTTATGAAAACAATTAGAAATTTTGATAAAACGTAATGAGCTCTACCCGATGATTGGTTTATTTATGTCTACCCGCGTCCACGGATCAGTCGACAGTTGAAAAATGTTGCCCTATGATTGAAATAAATTATGCCCATCTAAAAATAGGATAGTATGGCAATACAATACGTCTAAAATTGCTCGCCGTAGCCACTAATATTACTGTTTCAATTCACGAGTGCCAATCAATGGGGGGGGGGGGGGGGTGCCAGAGATAGTACCGCTTACCCTATATTAGCGCACTATTTTTTGTCAAATACGTGTAGAATATTTACTTGTTTAATTTTAAACAGGAACTAATTTCACAGCGTGTTTCTGTACAGCGGTATTATTGTTGTCCCATAATACAGCGGTATTATTGTTGTAACATAATTGTGGACGGAGGATTTCTACTATACAGAGTAATTTGACAAAAAAGATGCCTCCGTTGCCGCAATTTGTGATCGTTATATCACCTATGTCAACCACCACTATCCTGGAATTACTCGCACTGTGGTATTTAATGGGTACGCAAATCCAGTCAATAGTACGAAATCACAAGAACAGATGCGACGATACAGACTGAGAAGGTCAGCCGACATCAATTTGACATGGAACAAATCAATACCCGTTAAACAGGAAGATTTTTTATCCAATCCTACCAACAAAAGTAACTTCATCTCCTTACTACAGACAAAGTTTCGAGACAATGGGATACAGACTCTTCAGGCCACCGATGATGCTGACGTCCTTATCGTGATGACTGCTGTGGAACTATCCTTTCACAACTCTGTGGCTGTCTTTAATGAGGATGTGAACCTCACTGTCCTTTTGATTGCTTCCACTCCTCCCACCTAAGATACTCTGCTGCTGAAACCCGGACGAGGGAAAACCAAAACAATGGCACTGTCCACCCAAGAGATGCAGCATCGTGGATTTGAACTCATCATATTTTTACATTCATTTACCGGATGCGATACAACGTCTGCAACTTTCAGGAGAAGCAAGGTGGGCTTTTCAAAATTGTACTTGGTGTCAGAAATGATCAAGCAAGCGGCAATGATCTTTTACAACCCCTCCTCTACTCACGACGAGGTTGAAGAGGCTGTAAATAAATGCTTCCTGAAATGGTATGCGGCGCCAAAAAGACAGACCTCCCTTAACCAGTACCGCTTCCAGTCGTTCACAAGGTCCATGGCAAATATGAAGCCTGACATCAGCTCCCTCCCTCCAACAGAGAGTGCAGCTAAACAGCATTCCCGGCGGACATACCAGCAAGTTCAGCAGTGGCTCGGGATTGAGCTGCCCCCTTAAGAATGGGGGTGGAAACACGAAGGAGACACCCTGGTGCCAATTACAACAGAAGACCTCCAGCACCGGAGGTCCTTCTGAAAATGATATTTTGCCGCTGCACCAAGGATTGTGCAATTGGCAAATGTGGATGCCGAAAAACAATGCTGACCTGTTCTGCAGCGTGGCTTCACTGCCGAGGGAGATGCCTCAATAGCGTGCCTGTATTGCCGAGGACGACGATGAAGACGACGTAGAGCCCTTTCAGCAAGAACCATGGATGAACAACGCTTGCCAGGACCCTCATGTCCATAGAGGATATGAAAACGTGAATCCATATAAATGAGAGTGTAACATGATGTTATTGAGAACAGTGCCAAGGGAAATGGGGCCAGTTCATACTCAAAGAATTTCATCAAATCCTCATCTGATCATTTGCTTATACACATCCGCTGAAACAGCAATGTTGGGTCAACTGAAACCTTTTCATCGTGAATTTTTATCGACGAGCTGACAGAAGACATTGGGAATGCTCGATCTTTGCGGGACAACTTGATGTCTGAGAATGTCAAGCCCACTATCGCATTCATTGCCTTTTCACCAACTCGAACAGCATCGTAGCACGTTATTGTAGCATCTCCGACGACTAACCTAATCACCCTTCACAATAATAATGATTATAAAATGAATTCCACTAATCATCTGTTCGAGAACAACTTACCTGCTTTCTTGCGTGCAAAAATTAATAAGGGATTTCTCATGAAGAAAAAACCCGTCTTAATAATTTGGTAAGAAAAAACAGCTTTTTCTGAAAATGACGACATTTTACGAAAAAACTTAAAATTGCTGTAAATATTTACTGGTTGGAGATTTATTTACATATGTAGTATATAAATATATATATTCTAAAAGGTAATTAAATTATTTACAACTTTTTTCAACTAAATTTCTTTCTTGGATGAATATTTTAGACAATATGAAGGAATGTTTGATGAAAAATGTGAGGTAAAATGATTTTTTTAGAAAATATTGACATTTGTGGAGCGTATAACTCAAAAACGGCTGGGATTTCCAAAATTACGTAAAGAATAAAAGTTGTAGATAATTTTATGAGCTTTTACTTATTCTAAAAAAGTTTTCACCTGCGAAAACTCTGCGTGTTTTTGAGATATAAACGGAAACCCACAAATCAGGACCTTCCCCCCCCCCCCCCCTCCCCCCCTAGCTCACCACCTAGACGTCAGGACTTTTAGTATGTTCACACCCTAAGCACCCTAAACAAGTCCTGAAAGAATCGCTTAGGTTCCTGCTCACGCACTCTACAACTCCTTCCTTTACTGGACTAATTATTGGTAGTTTGCATTTACTTTTTGACACTAAACGGGAGTGAATTAGTTAATCAGGTCTTTAGTCATATTTCAACCACTTTAAAAGATCAAATGGAATAAATTGGTCGCGCCTTAGTTGAAATATTTAAGTCTATGGATCGCTTATACAATTTCTTTCAATTCTAAAAGCTTCGTTAGACTCCGTGTTTTAAATAATGAACGTCATTATCCAAATAATAAATAAATGCGTGTATTGACAGATAACCGAAACTTATAGAAAAGGAACCCGAGAGGCTAAATGGGCAGTTACTCGAGCGTTGTGGGGATCTTTTGGATTGCGAAGATTAGATGCTAAAAATAAAAAAAAGTTTATATGATATATTATGCCCTTTCCCTTGAGCGAGCATAAATTTTCAAAAATGTTAAAAAATATAACCACAATGACATACGAGTATGTCATTGTGGTTAGATATTAAGAGCGCTCCCGGTCGTTGCGAACATTTATGAATAGGTATTTTAAAAAATCTCTTTCATTTCACTCTCTGACAGTAGTCAGCATCGCGCTATAGATTTATTTATCTATATAAGGTATGTTTACATTACATTATTCGATGCCTGTCACACTAGGGTATACCTGTGTTGAGACAGGCGTATATGTGTGAGTGAATGCAGGCCTTGTGTGCGTGGGCCACGCGCTTCACCCGTTAGCAGAATTATTATTTCTGACGACCAGTCACCGCATGTTCCAATCTGCAAATGTGTAGAGACAAGACCAAACATTCAAACCACTCACCGGAGCGTCCCATTGTAAGCGCCCTATGAACATGCTATTATACATATCGTTGTTGCGCGCACAAAATATCCTGTGGGTATTTTAGTACATTAGGATATATAATAAAAAATCTTTAAAAAAAAAATTACGGACCCATATTTTTATTTATTTTTATTAATTGTAGATTTATTTTTGATACCATGTTTGGGTGAAAACAAGTGGGCTTAATATTAGGTCCTTACATATGAAATTGGCGTTTTGCCGTACTGGCAACTTTGATCTCAAATATCTTCTCTTTGGTTAGGGAATTCCAAATTAAAATTTATACAGCTACTATTTACTCATGTATTTGTGTTTCGAAAATTATAATTCATTTGTTTTTTCCTTAATTAGTTTTTTTTTCGTCACTTAGTTTACAAAATGGAAAACTTGAAATATCGCGTTATTTACGAGTACGAGTTCCACCGTGGCGCCAGTGCTGCAGAAACGGCTCGAAGGATTAATGATGTGTATAGCGACGGTGCCGCAAAAGAAAACACAGTGCGTTTTTGGTTCCAACGTTTTCGTTCTGGAAATTTCGACCTGCAGAACAAGTCCCGTGGACGGCAGGAGACCAAAGTTGATAATGAAGAATTGAAGGCTATTGTGGAAGCGGATCCATTGCAAACCACGTCCGAGTTAGCTGCAGGCTGCGGTGTTAGTGATAAAACTGTTTTAATCCCCTTGAAGCAAATTGGGAAGGTGAAAAAGCTTGAAAGTTGGGTACCTCACGAATTGAGTGAAGCAAATCAACAAACGCGCGTTAGAACGCTAGACCACACACTGCACAACAGACGGCTACCAAATTAGAGGAGCTTCAATTGGAATGTCTAAGACATCCACCGTACTCTCCGGACCTTGCCCCAACAGATTACCATTTTTTTCGAAATTTGGATAACTTCTTGCAAGGGAAAAAATTCAACTCCGATGGGGCAGTCCAAACCGCCTTCAAAGATTTTATTGATTCCCGTCCGAATGGTTTTTTTAGTAAAGGGATCGATGAACTACCTATGAGATGGCAAAAGTGCATAGATAGCAATGGTGCATACTTTGATTAAATAAATATATTATATTTTAAAAAAATCGACTTTATGTTCCTCCCATACAAAACGCCAATTTCATATAGACATGGGCAGATTTATTCCCAGAAGTGAATCGATTCAGTCTGATTCTCCTGGCCTTTTCAATTGATTCCTTCTATTCATTCCTTATTCAATTAATTCCAAAAAAAAAAAAAAATAATTATGTACTCTCCAATTCAGAAAACAAAGAAGACATGGAGAGGTTACGAAGCACCGCACTAAGAGGAGACCGATAGGCTACGAAGCACCGCACAAAGAGGAGACCGATTAGACTAAATCCTATAAATGTAGGTGTTTGCCTTTTTTTACATGAGCTCCACACAGGAGGCCCTACGGAAATTAAATTCCCTCAGGACCTATGTCATCTTTGGGGGTGCTGTGTGGAGGTTTTTTTTTAAGGAAAGGAAGGAGAGGAGAGTTATGGGAAGGAAAAGGGTTTAAGGGGTGGGTAGGTATCTGGGGTTTAGTGTGTCCTGGTTATCCACCTCCAAGACCTAGACAAACCACACCCCATGAACCCGGGCACCCCTGCTAAATCACCAAACGTGGCGAACCACTTGGAGTGACCTATGGCAGAGGTGTTGGTTATCCAATAAAGGTTCCCGGGGCGGCGGTACCCATTCCCGCCTCCCAAATTGCCTCTTTTTAATGTCGTTATTTTTCGTTTCATCGAGTTTCAAAACACAACGGTGCTAAAGAAGTTTTCACTACGCAAAGCACTGTTCCTAGGGTGAATATGCCTATTTCAGATACGTTGGCTAAATAAGGAGGTAGCGCAACACGGCATGACACCCTAAAAACAAATAACGAAAATTGCCTATTTCACTTCAAATTAATATTACGAATTATGTCGTTCTGAAAAATTGTGCTACGGGGTTAATGCAATATTAAAATACTACATTTGTTAAAACAAAAAAAAAATTGACAAGAAAAATGTATTTACATTAGAATATCAATAAAATCTTAAAATTAAACAGTGTTTTGTTTCACCCTAAAGTTTTACCAATTTTATTTTATTTATTAAATTAAAATTATTCCATTTCACGTGATCTAATATAAACAAACATTTTATCATTATTATTAAGCATTATTTTATGACAGCTGACCACAGCCGATTGCCGAAGTTCGGCGTCTCAAAGTAGGTAGGTATTTGTATTCCAATAGCTTTGTCGGAAGTTTTCAATCAACTATGTAATGAAATTGACGGCTTGGCCAACGGAGAGGAATGAGTGAACCCGCACGGTCAGTTTCGCGGCGAGCATTGAGGAATGAATTAGTTACTTTTGACTAGTGTCTTGCCTCTTGCCTGGCAGTGAGTTGATTACTCGCTAGCTGCGGACCTAGCAGGACCTGGGTTTGGTCCTGTTGGGTGTTGGGATCTGAGATTGACGCGATCACAGAGACGATGACGTCACAACTGAATTGAGATTTAATTCCTGAACTAGTGAAAAAGACTTCGCGCCCCGGACAAACTTGTTAGCGACAGACTATAAACCAGAGACTATTTACGCGGGACGGGTTCGATCGGCGCGGCGGGACTATGACTGGATCATATACTGAATAGAAGCAATGTACCTATTAATTCCTGCGTTGTGAAAGAGACAGATTCGAAACTAGTGACTCGGCCGATTCGCTTTCGTATTTCGCTTGGGCTGACCACGATGAAGTTGATACCTACGGGTATTTTACGAATGGCGCGCGGGAAAGGGATACTTTACGTGTTTTGCACTATTATTTAAATATTATTCTATGGGCGCGCCGCCCATAGATTAATATTTAAATATTTACGAATCATTATAATATTTAAATCGTTTACGGTAGGTACACATCATTCATTGAAATAATTTAACATTAAAATAAATGGAAAAAAATTAATGGTGCCGTTAAAAATCGTAGGATGCAAGGCCAAAGATGAGGAATGAAGACTCAATTCCTTTTGAAATTGAGAATCAGATCGAGTGTGTCACAAGATTGAATTTATTCATTCAATTCAGTCATTCAATTTTGCCCACGTCTAATTTCATATGTAAGGACCTAATATAATTTTTTTTTATTAAAACTGACTATTTTTTCTTAAATTTTGCATACAGGATTTTTGTGCGCACTTTTTATGCACATATGATATTTTGTGTAGCAAACGTAGGAAAGGCAACTTGGCCTTTCTCATAAATACGACCCATATCCCTCAGGCCTCAGGCATATTTTTTCAGAAGGTCGAAATATTTCCGCTTTGCAATAAAATCCATATAAATGGAATATTTCTGATAGTATCCGAAAACTAAAATCTGTTTTTGAAAGGCGATGAATTACGCTTTTAAATTTTGAATGCACACATAATTTTTCTTTAAAATGGCTCATCTTACGTTTTTTCTAACTAAAATTACTGATAATGAAAAAAATAAAAACACGTACATATTTATTACACAAATGTGTTGTTAACATTTCCGTCACCTCACTTTTTTATCGTTTCATGTAAAAATAATTAATAGATACAAAATTCCATAAGTTTCATAAACTTTGGTTTTATAACCAGGCCTAACTCCAGGGGAAACTCTTCTTATGGAGGAACTCCGCCAAATCAAGGTGGAACTCCAAGAGTACAAGAGCATCCAATCAAAAGTCACAGTATTATATGAAGAATTCAAAGACTTCAAGAAAACAATGACTTTCTTCAACTCAAAAATGGAGGGATTTGAGGATGAATTGAAAAACGCGATGCACAAAATGAAAAGTATAGATTCCGTTCAAAAGAAAAATATGGAACTCGAAGCAAAAGTAACAATGCTCGAGTTCAAACTCGACGATCAAGAACGCCAACAGAAAAATTTCTTTGCCGAAATAAGAGGGATACCGGAGATTGAAGGAGAAAAGTTACAAAATATTATTTTCAACATTACTCAAGAAATACGCACAATCACCACAACAAATGATATCGAGTCAACCTTTAGAGCTCCTGGTAGGCCAACCCCAACAAAAACCCGGCCTATAATTGCGCGGTTCAAAGAAATTCACTTGAGAGATGAGTTCTTAAGCTGTGTAAAAAGATACAATTTGAACGCTACCACGAAGGAAGACAAACTCAACACGAGCTCCATAGGCCTCTCCGGACCGCGTACACCAGTTTATATATCGGAACACTTAACGTCATCCAATAAACGCTTACTTTACCTGGCGAAGAAGACGGCTACGGAAAAAAAACTAGCTTACGTATGGGTGAAAGCGGGTCGTGTATACGTACGTCAAACAACAGAATCACGAGCTATCCACATTACCTCTGAAAATATCCTTCTCACACTATGACTCACTATTACAAACATACACATACTATTTTTACTCAAACACCACATACACATCTGTACGTTTCCAAAGTTTATCATTGTGGGTATACTTAATAACTTTAAAAAAGAAACTATAAATGATTCAGGTAGCTTTTGATATCCCCGAAGAAACCTTGCTCACATGTATCAAAAATGTGATTGAAAATCCTGTAGACATGAATAAATATTGTTGGGAATCGTACGGTCTGAAAATTATTCACCAGAACATAAGAAGTATTACCAACATTGATGACTTTCTCGTATTTCTTGACGAACTTGATTTCACATTTGATATGATAGTCTTAACTGAGTGCTGGATTAATAAATACTTCACCCCCAAAGAAATACAAAATTATACTGAGTACCACACAAGGAGTACAATAAATAAAGCTAGTGGTATTGTAATTTATGTCAGGGACGGTATACAGACGCAAGTTGACGAACTCACTTTATCACAAGCCAACTGTCTAAAAATTGTGCTTAACAAAAACCTATGCATTTTTGCAATCTATAGATCGCCATCATTTCACAACATCGATTCCTTTCTAAATTCACTCCATTCTATCATTAACAACACAGATAACCCAGAAAATCAAATAATCATTGGAGATTTAAATATTAATACTATTCTTGACAATCATCGCCAATCCGATGATTATTTATGTTTTCTCACGGAAAACGCTTTTACTCCGATAATTGATACCCCCACTCGAGTACAAGGTACAAGTAAATCCTGCTTGGATCATATCAATGTTAAAAACATTGATTTTACGGACTCGTTTGTTATACACACAACAATTTCAGATCATTATACCACAGCGCTCGGCCTAAGAAATAAGCCTTCTTCTCCTTCTAAAAATAAATATATTTCTAAAATAAACTACAACGCACTGATTGATGAGCTGTCTACAGAAAAATGGCAAAACGTAATAGATCAGACTGACACTGACCAAGCAATGCAGCAATTTATCACAAAATTACAATACTATATCTAATCACACTGTTAACAAAGTTATACCGAACAAAAAATTTAAACTCATGCCATGGATCACCCCTGGTCTAGTCAAATCCATCCACAGACGTAACCAACTTCACAAAAATGCTAAAAGACAACCAGATAATATTCTAGTTCAAGAACAATACAAGAAATACAGAAACTTATGTAAAAAACTAATTAATTCCACTAAAGAAAATTTCTAAAAAAAATATATATACGAAAACACTATAACCCCAAAAAATTTCTGGGAAATATTTCGTAAAATTACAAAAACAAAAAACAGCAAATCGTCTTTCATACAATCATTGGATATTAAAAATACAAGTACTACTAATCCCAAATTGATGGCTAATTTTTCTAATCATTATTTCACTTCAGTAGGAGCCTCTCTCGCAAATAAAATCCTTGAAAAATGTAATAAAACTGAATCTGAACTAGCCAACACACCTACAACTGTTCTTAATCTTAAAACAGACGAGATTCAAACAACGACTAAAGAAGTCATGAAAACGATAGATGAGCTTAAGTCATCTAATGCCTGTGGGCCAGACGAAATTTCCTCAAATCTGCTGAAAGTATTGAAACCACTCATAGCGAATCCTATTGCATACATTTGTAATCTTAGTTTCAAGACAGGCACATTCTCAAACCACCTAAAACAATCAGTTGTTATATTGATTCACAAAAATGGAATCAAATCGGATATACATAATTATCGGCCAATATCTCTGCTCAACTCATTCTCAAAAATTATTGAGAAAATCGTAAAAAATCGTCTCACCCTCTACCTAGAAACTCATAAAATTTTATCTAACAACCAGTTCGGCTTTCGACCAGGTCTAGGAACAGAAAATGCAATTGCTAAACTGGCAGATATTATTTCCAATAATATTGACCGGGGAAATAAATCTATTGCTCTCTTCTTAGATCTTGCCAAAGCTTTTGATACCATCTCGCATAAAATACTTCTAAAAAAACTAAAGGCTATAGGTATTCAGGGACAGCTACACAAATGGATGGGTAGTTACTTAGCTAACAGATACCAAAAAGTCAAAATTAATGATACTTTTAGTGATCCGGCCCTTGTAGAATTTGGTGTACCCCAAGGAAGCACCTTAGGACCTATTTTGTTCAGTATTTATATAAATGATCTATGCAATAGCAATTTTTCCAATCACATTATAACATTTGCAGATGATACTGTCTTAATATTTGAAGGAAGAACATGGCACGATGTACATTGCAAAGCAGAAGATGGAATAAAAGAGCTAAAACTTTGGTTAGACAGTAATCTGTTAACACTCAATTCGGAAAAAACAAAATTTATACGATTTAGTGCGACAGAAGCCGGCCAACCCAAGGAAGCATATAATATTTTTGTACATAAATGCACTGACTCAACTACCTGTACTTGCTATAAATTAGAATGCGTGGACAATATAAAATACCTTGGTGTTGTATTAGACAAATACCTTAGATGGGACGGTCACGTGGACCTAGTCACCACAAAGGTTAGAAAGCTCACGTACATGTTTATGACAATCAGAAATATCTTACGTAAAAAAGAATTGAAACTCATTTATGATGCTATGTGCGGGTCACTTCTAGACTATGCATCCTTAGGTTGGGGTGGATGTGTAAAAACTGTTTTGGACAAACTATCAAAAGCTCAAAAATCACTACTAAGGGTAATCCTTAAAAAACCATTTAGATATCACAGTGATGCACTATTTGAAGACTTAGAAGTTCTGGATGTTAGACAACTGTACATGAGAAAATTAATTTTAAACACCCATAAACAACGCCACCTCTACCCATCTATTAACCACTCTCACAACACCCGACACTCACGGAGAAATCCAATTGTAACACTCACAACCAAAACATCTCTCGCTCAAAGACACTTCACTTTCTTAGGTCCAAAACTATACAACTTCATGCCTGATGCTTGGAAAAAGGAAAGCACAGGTGTTCTTCGTAAATTGACCACTACTTGGTTTCAACAATTAGGGAGAAAGGAGAGTGAACTTTTACTACATAAAAAATAAAATCAAACACAAACCAAAAACAACAACAAAAATTCCAACAAAAATGAACTAAGTAGATACCCTAAGATACCCTTTTCTTCTAATCTATATTATTATGTGTATCTACCTATCTACCTATCTGTATGAACCTACCTATTACTTTTAAATTAGAAAACAGCTGTCAATCTTATGTTAATTGCATATTTTATTTAATTCTATCTCTTCTCTTTTTTATTCATATTTATACAAAATATGTATGTAGGCTTATAATATGCAATGTAAACACCAGTTATAAGTATATATATACCTATTATTTTATTATTATTTTAATATTTATGCTAAGCAAACTGCAGTAATAATCAAGCATTAATTGTTTATTTTATTTTACTTTATTGTTTCTGTTCTCTTTCTAGTTCTCACTATGCAAAATGTGTTCGTAGGACTATAATATGAAATGCAAACCCCAGTTACCACCTTATATTTTAATCATTTGCTTGTAAATAAATGTTTATTTATTATTATTACCATTTCAACAACTATGCTAAACAATCCACGACTGTTTTATGTTTTAATTGGTTATTTCATTTTTATTTTATTCTTTCTCATCTCTTTTTTTTTCTTTTGCTATGCTAAACAAATAACAGTTAGGTACTATGTTTAAACTTTTTTTATTATTTTATTTTATATTCTTTCTCTTCTTTTTATTTCCTTTTTTATCCACATGTTCATACCCATAATTATTTGACTGTCCTAAAACGGGATAATACTCCTAGTTGGGCAGTCAAAATTTTATAAATTATGTATATAAATGTATATTGCTGTGCTAAATAAACAAACAAATAAATAAATAAATAAATAAATAAATAAATAAAGGTGTACAATTACCTACATTATTTTGTGATTAAATTTTGAATTTTAATATAAAGTTTGATATTTTCTCTTTCTAACACCGTTTAAAACTTATTTCTCAACATGTAAGGGAGACACAAGATCGATATGAGTTGTTCCCAAAGCTAACAAATAGCCGGAGGGGGTTAAATTTGGATTTGAGACCAAACACCCAAATAAACTGAAAAAATATTTTTTAATCAAAAGGTAGAGAAAATATCTTGTGCGGATAAATATGTTTTACACATCTACCGGATCTGCCGGATCTGCCCTGATAATGGACACTGCAACGATGTCCGAAACGTTGGCTAAAGAAGGAGGTAGCGCAACACGGCATAACACCCCAAAAACAAAAAACGAAAATCTTTTTTTTTTTTTTTCAAATTACAAAATTTGGTCTTAAAAAAAATAATTTCGTATGATTTTGGATGCAACTTAATTTTTTGGTAATTTTTTGTGAGTTAAATATAATTATTAAAAAAATATTTTTGCTTTACCTACCGAGTTAATATTGAAAAATATATATTATTAAAAAAACATTTCTTTGGTTAATTTTAATTTATGTGCGACAAATTAGAGTTAAAAAAATAATACGAATTCTTGCACACAAAAAGACTTTTTTTCTCATTTTAATTTTATATATTTTTTTATATTTTTGTAGTACATAGGGATTTAATTTTATATTTTTTTTATATTTCTGTAGTATATATTTTTTTTAAATAATTACCATTAATTACAAGTAATTGTCAGAGTTGCCTCTAAAATGATTAAAAAGATGAGTTTGAAAAATGGGATAAATTTATGTCAGATTATTTAGGAAACCGTGGTGAATCAAATGGTGTAAACCAGGGGTGCTCATACATACTTGAACTGCTGGCGATCTACCTCAATATTATTAGACTCCGATCGATCGTCTCCATGAACTCCACGCATGAGGCCCTGAGGAAAATAATTTCCCTCAGGGCCTATGTCATCTTTGGGGATGCTGTGTGGAGGGATTTTTAAGGAAAGGAAGGAGAAGAGAGTTCTGGGAAGGAAAAGGGTTTAAGGGGTGGGTAGGATTCTGGAGTTCAGTGTGTCCTGGTCATCCGCCTCCAAGACCTAGACAAACCTCACCCTATGAACCCGGGCACCCCTGCTAAAACACCAAACATAGCGAACCACTTGGGGTGACCTATGGCAGAGGCGTTGGTTATCCAGTTAAGGTTCCCGGGGCGGCGGTACCTATTCCCACCTCCCAAATCTTCCAATAAAAATCATGTTCATAAATTCTGCTCTAATTTATGACTGATCTCGGAAATCGGGAATGGTACCCAGGGCGGGCTTTAATTTAAAATCGCTACTGCGAAGAGTCCCGAAACAACAGCTACACACGGAACAGTCAATTTCTCAGAATTTGCGGCATAAGGCATGCAACTCAAATGCAAAGCTTCACTCGGTAAACGGTGAATCGACAACTTGTTCTTTAATTTCTCGTTATATTGTGAACACAAAACTGGTTCAAATTAAATCTGTATGCGGTGAAAACTTCACTCAGTGCATATATAGTTTGCAACTAGAATTTTATAATTGCACTTCGAATAAGAGAATGTTTTCCACCTAAATGTGTCAGCAGGTGAATTCACAATTGGAATTACACTACATTTTGAACACAAAACTGATATAGATTAAATTCTATGTGTGGTTAATTAAAACTACACTCAGAACATAAAAATGATTTTTCTATGATTCTGGCAGTACATAAATAGTCTGCATCTAGAATTTTATAACTGCACTTCAAATAATAGAACACTCAGAATATGAAAATGGTTTTTCTTTGAATCAGTACATAAATAGTCTGCAACTAGAATTTTTTAACAGCACTTTGAATTAGAGAAGGTTTTCCTTCGAAATGTGTCAGTAGATGAATCCACAACTCGAATTTTACATTGTGAACACAAAACTGGTTTAAATTTAATCTGTGCGGCAAATTAAAACTACACTCAGAACAAAAAAATGTTTTTTTTTTATTCTGGCAGCACATGCATAGTTTGCAACAAAAATGTTATTACTGCACATCGAATAAAATAATGTTTTCCTTCGAAATGTTTCAGCAGATAAATCCACAACTGGAATTTAAACATTTTAAACACGGTTTAAATCAAATCTGTGTGCGGCAAATTAAAACTACAAAAATTGTATTACTGCAACAAAAATTGTATTACTGCACTTCGAATAAGATAATGTTTTCGTTCAAAATGTTTCAACAGATGAATCCACAACTGGAATTTAACATTTTAAACACAAAACTGGTTTAAATTAAATCTGTATTCGGCAAATTAAAACTACACTCAGAACATAAAAATGGCTTCTCTTTGATTCTGGCAGCACAACTGAATGAATTCTGCAACTTGAATTTTATGACTGAACTTCGAATAAAAGAATGTTTACCTTCGAAATATTACAACAGAAATTTTACATTATGAACTGGATTAAACTAAATCTGTGGGCGGCGAATTAAAACTACACTCAGATGAAAACGATTTTTCTTTGTTCTGGCAGCACATGCAGAGTCTGCAACTAGAATTTTATACGTCGAATAAGATAATGTTTTCCTTCGAAATATGTCAGCAGATGAATCCAGAACTGGAATTTTACGTTCTGATCACAAACTGGTTTTGAATTAAGAGTGAATCTATTCACCGCCCTCATTTTGAATTATTTGTTAATAAACTTTGTATCGCCTTCAAGTTACAACTCGGACTGACTGACTCATAAATAAACCAAACCACACACTAGAAACTAGATCGATATCTTCGGGGGGCAATTTTCAACAATATTTCACCATGAATATGCAATAATTTTACGATTTTTTTATGGGGACTTGTGACGTCACACACCACAAACGAGGATAGAGTATACAACAACCAAAATGCGCGACCATTGACAATATAAGTTACAAATAAATTTTAAACAAAAAGGCGTGAAAAATGGGCGGTCTCATTAATTTAAGATCAACTAAAACAAAAATTGTGAATACATCTATTTAAATCGGCAATTTTTTCTCGATATCGACTCAAAAAGCACTCGCGATCGACCGTTTGAGCATCCCTGCTCTAAAGCGATTATTATATGCAAAGATTTATTGGTACTTACTTCTTGTAAATAAAACTCGTCTTCCGGCGTTTCCGGGCCTGGATTAAGAGCAAACTTTAAAAATCCTTTGCGGCAAGAGTGATTGTGAATAAACCCAAAATGGTTCTCCGCCGTCAATTTGGATGTTTCATTGCCCGTGAAAATCTGTGGATTGAATTTTTTCACTAAATCTTCTTCACTCTGTACGCAGGTGTTATTTTTCAAACCTTGGCCCATAGGACAGCATTTCCTCATGCAGGTTTTAACCAAACAGATGCATCCCCTCGTTTGCTTTCGTTTTTCTTCATATATAAAGTTGAAATATTGTTTAGGAGAGTATCTGAGTCCGTTGTGGTCTATGGTACCGTTGAGTAACTTAGACCCATTAGTTATATCAACACTCAACAGAAAATCGCACGGATCCTCACAATCACAGTAAAAAAACAACACAGAAAGATAAACTATTACAGTCAGAATTTTGGGTTCACGCATTTTGGTTACCGACTTGTTTAGATCTATCGGTTCTTGTAAAAAATAGAATAAGAAATATTTTCGAACCACTTTTTTCCTGTTCCCTTGTTCCTGCACTCGTGTGATTGTGTTGCGAAAAGGGAAAGAATTTAACTGACGCCGCCTTTTATCAGGACAGCTTTGGGTCTGCGGTCACTGGTTATTTGTTATGATCCACCCACGTTATGATTAACGTATTAACGTCTAACTCAATGATACTCAACCTTTTTTTTCTTCGGGCCACATTCTCGTCGGGCTTTCTTCTTTTCATTTGTCTTGAAGCACTCTCTTTTCGTCGACACTCTGAAGACACTCCCGCCATTATTCGTATTTAAATTATAACAAAACAATACGTACTAAGTAGGTTTCCAGAAGTGGCACTTTTATTTATAAATTATTTATTTGCGCGCGTACTTGTGTGTCAAATATTTGTTTTTTGGGAACAAATCTAGCGTGTTCAATAGCAACACTCTTACACATCTGCCCTGATGATGGACACTGTAACGCTGTCCGAAACGTTGGCTAAAGAAGGAGGTAGCGCAACACGGCAACAAAACCCCTAAAACAAATAACGAAAATACTTTTGGCCGTGAAAATCTAAAAAACGTGTCTCACTCTTATACCAGATCATGTGAACCATAATGACAATCCTTTTCGGGTGTCACCATCTGTGCGTCAGAGTTGAAACGAATCTCAAGATATACGAAAGTTAGAATTATAGATTTTAAAAAATCAAGTTCCTGATAATAAAGTGTTTAGGGCCGCACACAAAAGCTTTGGTCTAACTTAAGGCGAGTTACACAGTGTAGCTAATATCATATGTCAGAAAGATTAGGACAATACGTATCAAGGAATTCCAACGACAGAAAGAAGTTCAAAACGGACACAAACATGTTCCTGTTTTTATCGATTCTTGATGGCTCTCGCCATCGGAAGACTGCAGTATCTATTTAAAAAATGAATCCAAGAACAGCCTTACTAACAAACGTGATGCAAATTTTAAACAATTGATAAAAACCTTAATAACAAACTAAATTGACTAAACTGATAACAATTATTATAAGCAATAATTATCAGCCTGAAACACTCATCCACATTGAAAAATCTTCCGAGAAAAGATACATGACGCCAACGGGACTTGAACCCGTGCCCTTCTGATTGCCGGTCAGCTGCTCTCCCAATTGAGCTATGGCGGCTTATCTTATACCCGTTAAATGATTCAATATATACTAGTGTTTCATTCAACAATTACTGCTGTATAGAAGAAGATATGTTTTAACTATTTAATTAAATGAAAACAATATTAGCGAAACCCAGTCGAAAATCTGGAAACAGATAAAGATATTGGCACCTCTGGGACTCGAACCCAGGACCTTCTGTTTACATGGCTACAGCTCTACCAACTGAGCTCAGGTGTCTATATCCAATTCAGTCACTTTTAACTGTATCATACTTCGACTAAGAACTACCAACATTTTCTTCATTTTCTTAACGCACATATTATTGGCTGCTATCTTTATACATGATAATGAAGATAATTAAATGTCGGTAGTTCTAAGTCGAAGTATGATACAGTTAAGAGTGACCGAATTGGATATAGACACCTTAGCTCAGTTGGTAGAGCTGTTGCTATGTAAGCAGAAGGTTCTGGGTTCGAGTCCCAGAGGTGCCAATATCTTTTTCTGATTTTTTTGTCTTCAGATTTTCGATAACATTGTCTTCATTTAATTAAATATCTCAATTTGAGGTTTTACTCACAAAGTAAAAAATAAATGTTCTAACTATTTGTTTACCGCCACGACGAAGTTTATTCGATTTGTTATTGTTTTCTACCACTAAACCGATTTTAAAAACTCTTTCACCAATAGAAAGTTACATTATGAGCGAGTAACGTAGGCTGTATATAATGTAAAGATATTATTATTAGGTGAGCTCTGGCGTTATGAAATTTGTATAAATGAAAATGTGTGTATTTTAGTATATATTTTAGCGGAAGGGAGCAAAGGCAGGTTGAAGGTGGGGTTCGCGGAGAGGGAAGAGACGAGGGAGGGGGAAGGCGGAGAAGGTGGAAGGGAACGGGGACGCACGGGAAAGGACATGCAGAGAGAATCAATTTATTTCTTTGAATGTCCAGCTAGTATGTAATAAAAAATGCAGGCAGGGTATGCTCGGTTTACAATTAAAGATTTTGGTATATATAACTCAAAAATGCGAATTCGCGACTTTGGCATTGGACCAACTATTTTATAAATGTCCATTTGAGAGAAGAACATAATTCGGCAGGCGGGTATGGACATCGATTTTAAAAATGACTAAAAAAAATAACAGATCTAAATGGTCTGGCTCGGCTCTGTTTTCATTCGATTGTGACCGGGACGCCAATACGAATCCTCACACACGTAAAAATAAAGGAAAAAATAGAGTTTAATGGTAGCCAACTTCCGACTTCGAACGTTTGGACAATTGTATGGAGGGGTATGAAGTTCGTGCGTTGGAAGTTTAAGTTAGAAGTTAGAAGGTTTGATTTCAAGTTGACCCGGGATCGCCTTCGAGGCGATCGGGATGGCTGGTTCAACTGATAAGATACGGCGCCGAATCAGCTGTTCGGCTTCAGCCATTTTGGAGTTCGGAATTCGGAGTTGGAGGGTTGGCCGCAGCCACCACATGATTGGCCAAACTTCCAACTCTAATCTAAGTTCGGAGTTGGAAGGTTGGCTTTGGTGTGGAGGAAGTATAAAATGATAATAATAGCATTGATGATTAGAGGCATCATCTGAAGAGCGATTCTATATCTTTTGTGGGATCGTTGATATAACGGACGTGATCTCATGTCAGATTTATGTGGTTTTTTACACATTTATTCTCACATATTTTAGTTTAGATCGTTTTAAACACGAATTCCTGCAAGTATGCATGATTATTTATTCATAAAATGTATATAGAAAAAGCAAATAACAGCCATAAAAATCACACAAATCTGACAGGAGATCACGTCCCTTATCACATAACGATCCCACAAAAGATATAAAATCGCTCTTCTGATTTCCTTTTAGTTTTACTTAGTGCATCAAATTGGACCCGTTTAGACGAGAAAATAATATTCACATTGTATTCAATTTTTTAACGTTATTAAAACCACTGGAGCGACTAAGGTCAAAATATGGACCGACAGCGGTGGATTGATAGCGGTCCAAAATTGGACCACATTTTTTTTGACCATCAATCGAGAAAAGATAGGTGAATTCATTATACAGAATTATAATCCAGCATGCCTCCATATTAAAATTAGGAGGTATGATTTTTTTAATATGGGCGGAAAATATTTAAAAAAATCACGAGCAAAAGTTTTAAATCGCGCTGTCGCTCGAGTGGTTAAGAGTTTCTCTCCGTCATGGCGCGCCGTGAGACAGAATATGGATTCTATTTTGTTGTGGTCGGTCTCGTTTCCAAATTGATAACTGATGACAGTGATGACTGAACGGACAGCAGAAGTTTACCACAATATTCCCACTCTTTCAAATTAATTTAATTTTTACAAAAATCGCGTTGCTAGGCCATGACTCGGCGATAAGAATAATTCATTCCAGCGGTTGAGAGTTTTATGAAAATAATTATGACACGTTTGTACAAACCACAATCTACGTAAACGAAGGCACAACATTTACTTACCTCTGAGCCAGGGGTGTAGCTACAGCCGTATCAATGATACGGGGCCCCCGGGCTACAGAGGCCCCTAACGTGTGTAAGCAAAAATTAGTTATTAATTAGTTAATAATTGTTATCCACAATGTCACTGAATCTCGTGCTTCCCGGGAAAAAAACTGTCTTACTTGCCTATAGAGTTTTCACTTCAGAAATGACAAAAGTCAAAATAAGCAATCTCTTTTTTTCCCGGGTTAAGCGTGCGCCCAAAATTTGGCAACGTCCTGCATCGGTTATTGCGGGATTCCCCCGTTTTGTACAACGACAAACCACGGAGAGCAATATTTACGCGTTTTATTTCATTCCGGTTCAAACGTTATTTATTACATTGTAATACAATACAATCTTGTTCTCATGATTATTTATTGGTTAATTAGTTTGATTTGTGAAAGGAAAAGAGATTATCCCAGTGGAGCTATGAAAAGAAAAACTTAACAGAAAAAGGAGGAGGTTATAAAAAAAATGATCAAAATTTCTTGTGAACTTTTTCAAAATTAAAACTGATAAAAAAATTACCCAAGGACTTCGATGGTACAGGAACGGCTATCAGACTTGTCACTATTGTCTATAGAGGCAGAATTTTTAGAAAAACTGAAATCGTCTTCAGCTATAGATGATTTAATAAATCAATTTGCCGAAAAAAAGGCAAGAAAAGTGTATATTTATTTTGAATTGTTTGGCTAGCTCAATTTTTAGGAGGAAGTGATAACTTATAATCAATAAATATTTATTTTAATTTAATGCAAGCATTTTTGTTTCTTTTGTGAGAAATCTTTACTCTTAATTTGGGCCCCCAACTAATTTTCCCTAATTTCACCCCTCCAAGGCACGCTACGCCACTGCTCTGAGCAATTTGGGAGGCGGGAATGGGTACCGCCGCCCCGGGAACCTTTATTGGATAACCAACATCTCTGCCATAGGTCACCCCAAGTGGTTCGCTACGTTTGGTGATTTAGCGGGGACGCCTGGGTTCATGGGGTGAGGTTTGTCTGGGTCTTAAACCCCTTTCCTTCCCAGAACTCTCCTTCCCGTCCTTTCCTTAAAAAATCCTCAAAGATGACATAGGCCCTGAGGAAAACTATGTTCCCCAGGGCCACCTGTGTGGAGCTCATGTAAAAAAAATCTATTTTAATTTCGATTTTGTTTTCGTGAATCAAAGAATGCATATCTTGGAGGTGGAAAATAACCCATTTCCCGACATTCGATCGAGCTGAAAGTCGGCTGATAGACTCTTTGTGGATGACAATGCATTCAATCATCTTTTGGTGGCATTCGGACATACATACATACATAAGCATACACCCTTATACCAGTCTTTCCAATTTTTTTTACGATTTATAACATATTTTCCTTAAGCCGCCGCTACCCGAATTTCTAACGATTACTTACATATCTCCCTTAAACATTTGAAGTTTTTAAGCTCTTAAAAAAATACACGTTATTTTTGAAGATAATATATAGATACGTTCCACGCCGAAACGCAAATTATATAAAATTATCGCAAAGTATGCTGAGAAAATTATTTTAAACACGTTTGTTTCAGTAGTTTTACAAGTTATAGTTGTGAAAAATTCACAATGTTTCTTTAAATGATACCTACTTAAGATACCTTCCATGAGATTTTTGCTCTCTTTTATTAAACATTTTTGTTTTATTAAACATTTTCGCAATTTTCGCATCGATTTCATCGCTTTAAATATTAGCGCGCTCCTCTAACATTCGTAATTACGTATCTCTCCATCTTCTTCTTTTTGAGCACGGTTGCGGGGCCTCAAACACTTCGTTTTTAACTCTTATAATTATATGTTATTTTGAAGACAATATCTATACATTTGCTTAGCCGAAACGGTAATTATATGAGTTTCCATCGACAGAAAAAAATCGCAAAGTACGCTCCGAAAATTATTAAAAAGTTGGCAGTGTACCTTTAAATGTTACTTTAGACATTTGCGTGAGAGGAAGTGAAGGTGGGAGGGAACAGGGGGCGGGAAGGGGGACGCATGGGAAAAGACACAACAGGATTGGAAAAGACACAACGCGGATTGCGAAGGAGACATAGTAACGGTAGGGGATAGCAGGGGGTTAATTTGGAAAATCCATGCTTCTCACACTGACAGTTATATGTGACCTGCTCACGGATGAGAAAACCTTCTGATTTATTCGTGTACACACCAGACGAAAAAAAAAATATTGTGAATCCAAAAGGACTTCAATAAACGCTAGGCGGGCGTGGTTTAGCGGTAAGGCTCATGAATCGCAATCCGAAGGTCGCGTAATCGAATCCCGGCGTGGCACGTTCCGGAGTGGAAGATACTCTCAGTTTCTGGTGTAACACCACCAGTCAGAATTGAAACGTTGCTTTTTTTTACATGAATACCGCACAAGAGTCCCAACTGCTCCCGTATGGAGCCAGTGCGACTATGGCATCCCCAAAATGGGGTATGTTGTGAGGCTGAAGGTAGTGGGGAGGGAAGGAGGTAGGGAAGAGGAAGGTGGGGAAGTACCTGGCTATTCAGATCTGGTCGCCAAACACGGCTAAAGCCATTTCAGGCAACGTTTCACTTCTGAATGGTGGTCTTACACCAGGGCGATACTGAGAGTATCTTCCACTCTGGAACGTGCCGCAAATATACTATATATTATTTTTAATGAATAAATTGTGAAATACACGAATTAATCAAATAAAATTTATTTGCCACGCCGGGATTCGATCCCGCGACCTTCGGAATGCGAATCAAGCGCCTTACCGCTGCACTACGCCGGCCGTCAAACGCTTTCGTCTACGCTTGAAATGGCGTTAGCCGTGTTTGGTGACCAGATTTGAATATCCAGGTACTTCCCCACCTTCCTCTTCCCCATCTCCTTCCCCTCCCGACTACCGTCACCCCCACAACATACCCCAATTGGGGATGCTCACTGGCTTCAGATGGGGGCAGCTGAGACTCTTATGGGGTATTATTATAATTTTTTTAAATTAAAACACAAACATTTTCCTTGGGTCGCATTGCAACGCATGCCGTGTAGTAGCTAGTAATAAATAAAGAAAATTTGCAGGTGACATAAGGATGGAGACCTTAGGACTAGGGCTAACCTAAGGTTAATTGGGATCCATTATCCTTTGCGTTTTCTGGAACACTGGAACTAGTGACGTAGCGCGGGTGTCAGGCACCCGTGGCGGGGGGGTGGGTGGGGGAGGAACAGGGGGGGTGGGGGGGGGTGGGGGGGGGGGGGTGGGGGTGGATATAGAATGCATATTTTTTTATTACGACCTATTTATACATGTTAAATTTAAATATGTTTCTTAGACTAATAAAAATGTAAATGAGTTTTCTTAATCTATAAAACTCACATTACTTAATATTAATGTGAGTTTTCTTTAGTAGAAAACTCACATTAATATTAAGTAATGTGAGTTTTCTACTAAAGGTTACTATCTGTTATTATACCTTAATATTTTATTTTTATTTGCCATGCAAAAACACACATTATTTTGGCAAGTTAATATTTTTGATGTGCATTTGTTTGAATGAATTTTAATGTTTAAGGTGCCAGGAGTTTTTTTTGTTTATTCTAAAATATATATATATACCTATACTTATTAGGTTTTTTCAATGTTCAATGTTAATAGGTTTTTGTCAAACCATTCTTTTAAAGTATTGATATTATTGTTCGCAGTTATCTCAAGTTCTTTTATTTATTTATAATCAATATATATTATAAAAGAAAGTCCAAAAAAAAGTGCGGACCGCAAAAACTCAGAAACGAGTCCCGGTACGATTAAGGGAGTTATAAGGTGTGGTAGATCTTTATCCCCTCTAGGGAATTAGGGTACCCGTTTTTACCTAAAGGGCGTGCTTTTGACGATATAAGGGCTGAAATTTCTAAGAAGACTCAGAATTTCCGGAAACTTCTAAAACTCTGGAAAGTTCTGGAAGGAGTGGAGGAGTATGTCAGCGAGTCTAGAAGGTTGCGGAAAGTTCTATAAGGTTCGATAAAGATAAAGAAAGTTCTAAAAGGAGTGGCGAAGTTCGTCGGTGAGTGTACTAGAAGGTCCGAAAAGTTCTGGAAGGTTCGATAAAGCTGTAAAAAGTTCTGGAAGGAGTGGCGGAGTATGTCGGTGAGTCTAGAAGGTTCCGAAAAGTTCTAGAGGTTCGATAAAGCTGTAGAAAATTCTAGAAGGAATGGCGGAGCTTGTCGGAGAGTCTAGAAGGTTCCGGAAAATTCTAGAAGGTTCGATAAAGCTTTAGAAAGTTCTGGAAGGAGTGGCGGAGTATGTCGGTAAGTCTAGAAGGTTCCGGAAAGTTTCATAAGGTTGGATAAAGCTGCAAAAAGTTCTGGAAGGAGTGGCGGAATATGTCGGTGGGCCTAGAAGGTTCCGGAATTTTCTAGAAGGTTCGATTAGGCTGTAGAAAGTTTTGGCAGGAGTTGCAGAGTATATCAGTGAGTCTAGAAGGTTCCAAAATATTCTAGAATGTTCTATAAACCTGATGAAAGTTCTGGAAGGAGTGGCGGAGTATATCGGTGAGTCTTGAAGGTTCCGAAAAGTTCTCGATAAAGCTCTAGAAAGTTCTGGAAGGAGCGATGGCGTGTGTCGGTGAGTCTATAAGGTTATAGATAGTTCTGGAAGGTGCTCTAACATGTTATGGAAGGAGAAAGTTCTAGAAGTTTTCAGAAATGAGTGGCGGAGTGTGGCGGTGAGTCTAGAGAGTTCAACAAGTTTGGATAATCTTAATCTTCAAAATACATTATTAAAAAAGTGTACAATTTGCATGACGCTAAAACTCAAAGACGAGTCCCGGTACTATAACGGGAGTTATATTGTGTGGTTGCCATCTAGCCCCCATCCATGAAGAAAGTTTCCGTTTTTACCTGAACAGCGTGCTTTTATAGATATAAGGGCTGGAAGTTTCTCCCCCTTGTAATTTCTAGAAGAGTTCAAAACATTCCAGAGTATTCTTGAACATTCTGGAATGTTCGGGAATAGGATGGAACTTTCAGGAACGTACCGGAACATCCCAGATCATTGTAAAATATTCCAGAACACTCCTGAACTGGAACACTCCTGTTGTGGAATGACCTGGAACATTTGAAGTCTTTTTCGCATGCGGCTACCCATATGGGGGATTTGAGGTGATTTTTCACTAAAACGGCGCTCTACAAATTATCCAATTAATATTATTATTATAAAGCAAGATTCGAACGTCAATTCAATCTAACATTAACTCCCTGAGCGAAGCCGGATATCCCAGTCAGAGTGTTTGAGAGCATTCCACAACGTTCCAGTACATTCTGGAAAATTGTGGAATGTTCAGGAATAGGGAACATCAATGTGAAACATTCCAGCCTAGCGATACCGTATTTTTTGTGAGATTGTTATTGGATATATTTAATTTTTAAATTAATTAATGATAACAAAAATAGCAATGATCGAACCCTGCATCTGGAATTTTTTAACAAATGTGTTCCTGGAAGTTGGACTATTACCATCCATCTTTGGTAAAATAAAATAAAAACACATAAAAAATTTAAAAAACATAAAATTTCCAAGTTTTTTTTAGGGGCGTAATGTGACAACTTGCCTAAAATAGACCCTACAATGAGTAACAATAATTTTCTAAGCCCTGAATTTCGGGGTTTTGAAACGATACGGTAATAAAAACATTTTGTAGCACAAATTTTCGTATTGTATCCGTTATATTATATTTTAACAACGTGATCCCAAAATAGGGTTAATTTTAAACTAAATTGAGCAAGTGACAGTTCGCAACCTAACTTCCCTGTCATAAGATGATCTTTATTGACCATTCTACAAGTAAATTTCCTTATTTTAAGTGACTAACTAAACATCACGCCGTTTCCCCGAAGGGGCAGGCAGAGAGGACGGACCGCCAAACAACATGACCTTGGCACACACTTCTTGCCTCGTTCACATTCATACATCGCCTCAAACATGCTCTTTATTTCATTTTAAGTGAATATAGCTGAGCTAACCTTGTTGAAAAATATTCTTTTATATCAGGTAATAAAACTGTGAATCAAAAATACTAAAAGAAAGACAAACGTTCCCGGGTTTCGAATAACCTGACAATATTTTTTGAAAATCTAATCTTTTGCTACAATTTTACTATTCGGAATATGTTCTTGTGTCGTGATGGAGGATCTTGCCAGCAAAGGAATTGTACTTACAACGCCTGGGTGGGAACCAGACGCGATGTCAACTCAGCCACTGAACCGTATAAGCAGTTAACAAAATAGAATAATATTTGTTTTCGACATATGTAGTTATAAATAATAGGATTTAACTTTGTTTTGTAAATAAAACAACAGGATTTATAGTTTTTATTAGTTTGATAAAGTCATAAACACAAATAGATCTTACATACATAACTGTACTTCTTTTCACAACCTTTAATATAAGCATGATAAGTAAGTAATATAAGTTAATTTCAAGTACGATTTTTAAACAATTGACAGTATTTAATATGAATTTCAGTCAGTACAATGATATGAATCTTGTTTTGTTAAGAAGATTTTTCTCCAGTATGGGAAAGCATGTGACGTTTTAAAAATTCATTTCGTGAACATGAATAACTGCAAACGGAACATGAAAAAGGTTTTTCTCCAGTATGGGTAATCGCGTGAAGTTTTAAACTTCTCTTACGAGAGCATGAATAGCTGCAGAGAGAGCATGAATAAGGTTTTTCTCCAGAATGGGTAAGCATGTGACGTTTTAAATATTCCTTCCGAGAACAAGAATAACTGCATACGGAACATGAAAAAGGTTTCTCTCGAGTATGGGTAAGCATGTGAAGTTTTAAACTACTCTTACGGAAGCATGCATAGCAGCAGTGCGAACATGAATAAGGTTTTTCTCCAATATGGGTAAGCATGTGACTTTTGAAACGTGCTTTATCAAAACATGAATAGCTGCAGTAGGAACATGAATAAGGTTTTTCTCCGGTGTGGGTAAGCATGTGACGTTTTAAATATTCCTTTCGATAACAAGAATAACTGCAGTAACAACATAAAAAAGTTTTTTTTCCAGTATGGATAAGCATGTGAAATTTTAAATATTCTTCTCGATAACAAGAATAACTGCAAACGGAACATAAAAAAGGTTTTTCTCCAGAATGGGAAAGCATGTGGACTTTTAAATTTCTTTTATTAGAGCATGAATAGCTGCAGTAAGAACACGCATAAGGTTTTTCTCCAGTATGGGTAAGGATGTGATCTTTTAAATGTGCTTTTTCAGAACACGAATGGCTGCAGTAGGAACATGAATAAGGTTTTTCTCCAGTGTGGGTAAGCATGTGACGATTTAAATTTCCCCTTTTAGAGCATGAATAGCTGCAATAAGTACATGAAAAAGGTTTTTCTCCAGTATGGGTAAGCATGTGAAGTTTGATAGTTCCCTTTCGAGAACTTGAATAAATACAGATGGAACATGAAAACGGTTTTTCTCCAGTATGGATGAGCAAGTGTTGCTTAAACGTTGACTTATGAGAGCAGGAATAGTTACAATGGGGACAAGAGTGTCGTTTTTCCCCAGGATGTTTCTTCAGGTTCGTCGATAAGTCTGAAAAATATTAAAAATAAAGCTTAATAAGCATAAGAATAGTAAATTAAAGGGAAATCACTAAAATCTAGGTATAATTGTGGTTAGAATGGAAGAAACTGTCCGATTCTTTCGGTGATTGCGTCATTCGTTTCGAAATATTCTTATGCTCCATACATATAAAGACAGCAACCATCATTTTGAGTTATAAAACTTTGAATAAGTATAATAAAAAATAAAAACATTAATCGATGAAATCGTATTTGTTGAATAAGGAGGACATGAAATTATGTGTCACACGTTTCTATAAAAGATAAAAGATCATTTGGCCTGACGTATTTCGGCATATCGCTCGCTTTACATTCCCAATGGTAATATATGGCGAGCGATATGCTGAAATAGGTCAAGCCAAATGATATTTTATAGCTAAGTGCGTTCGCCACTTAAGTATAAAAATTTGGTTTTTTGGAAGATCCGATGCATTTTCGCAAACGGGTTTCTTGCATCTGTCACGTGTGTCAATTGTAAGTTTATATAACTTCATTTATTTATTTATAGTATTTACGTCTTTTAGAAGTTTTATTTACAGGACGGGATGGGAACTTTTACATTTTTTTTATTTATTTTTTAGATGAGCTCCACACAGCAGGCCCTGAGGAACATAATTTCACTCAGGACCTATGTCATATTTATGCTCACCTATGATGCTGTGTGGAGGGTTTTTTTAAGGAAAGGAAGGAGAGGAGAGTTCTGGGAAGGAAAAGGGTTTAAGGGGTGGGTAGGAATCTTGGGTTCAGTATGTCCTGGTCATCCGCCTCCAAGACCTAGACAAACCTCACCCCTTGAACCCGGGCAACCTGCAACTAAAGTTGCTCTTGTGTCGTGTGCGAAAAACCGTAGAAGAATCCTGTCCACCAACTTTGCAATTCATACGGGTCCATTTTAACAGTCTGATTCGATTACCGTTTTGTTAATCCTCTACCTTCATATGAAAAATATTGGATATGCGAGTTTATAATAAACTACATCAAGGAAATTTGGCTTACCCGCGGTTTGGTGAATTATTTCAGAGGGCTTGAAGCATTCCTTTTTAATACCAGGGACCTCGATATCAATCTCAGTACATGAAATTTCACTTGTTTTGCTGGCGACTCCTTCTAGATTTGAAGGCTCCGGTAAAGTCACTTCACCTGTTAAGAGGAAATACTTTCTTATAAAATGGAACCATTAAACGGTATGACACAGACCAAAACAACGTGCCTTCTAAACCATTCATAGACTATGTCGACCTCAACAGAAAGGGTCGTTTCAAGAATTCTTTTGGTGAAAAACGGCTAGTATGTGGGTGGTTCTACCAGCATCTACCTTTCCTACATCTTTGAATGCAGGACTCTTCAAAATCAAAAATTACAGAAATTCCTACCGACATCCTCTTCTCAGACCCCCCTCACGACGTTACCCAACTTAGGAGTAATATACTCGTAACTCCCTGGTCGGTAGACCGCACAGGCGCTCTCGAGAGGTGTCAAGTATCTTATAAAAATAAAAATAAATACAAGTATCATAACCCAGCAGAAAATCGTATGTGAGGTCGATATGTAGGTATGAGCTTGGCGATACAGCCAAGAAAAACTTGCAGTTTTATTTTCCAGTATATTTGGCGTCTCTATAACAGTTAATACCAATAATTACCATAATACCAGCTAACCAATAATGATTACAAATGAAACTGAATTCTTTTCGAAAATGGATTCCGGATATTCTTTTTTGATAAAAGGATAGTCTATATCGATTTCCGTAAGTATCACAGCGATACTTTCTTGTGCCTGGTTCTAACTCGATGGCGGTGGAATCCATGCCTTTACGAAAATTGAACCAAGGATATAAGTTATTGATTATTTTCGTCTAAGGTTGACAAATTGACAAAAGGAGTAAAGCCAGGTAACATAACCAACAAAAAAAGTGACAGGAAGCGTTCGGACATAAATAAGCCAATCCCCAGAACGATATCTTCGGGCGTTTTCTAATATTCTGTTAGGAATAGGTTTACCAATAGATAATACTGAAAATAATATAACGGCCATTTTAAATACGTCGGGGTTCCTACCAGAGAGCAACTTGACGAAAGTTTCAAAGCGAATATATCAAACAATTGAAAACAAAGTTATCTGTAAAATTGTCTGAAAAATTGTAACCTCTATTTAGTTTATTTATCACCAGTCTTATCGACTGAACTGGCTACCAAGAAGATCAAACACAGCATATAGTTATAGAAGATTTCAGTAATAATAATAATAATAATAATTGGTTAATTTGTGGAGCGCCGTTTTTGTGAAAAATCACCTCAAGGGCGCTTTACAATTTATTATGAATCTTAGGCTCTATCTAATTTTATTATTTACAAATAGATACAGAGACATACCTGCAGGACTTTTCCGATAAAACACACTTTATTAGAAAGTGTACTATTGATTACCTGGATTTCACAACCAAACTACGAACCTTACCCTCAGCAGATTATAATAGTCTAAAGGCCTGTAGGATTTGTAGGTTTTCTTTGCTTTTCTAACCTGCTTTAATGTTAGTGGCGTAGCAAGGGGGGGGGGGGGGGGGTGGACCGCCCCGGGTTCCACCCGATAGGGGGGTAACACTCAACCGTGGAAAAAAAATGACGAAGGATATTGTCACCAAAGTATTGTAGAATTTTGAGTCTAGGTATTTCCAATTTTATGAAGTCGAAATTAGCGTTTTGAATTTTTTAAACTTTGATAGAGGGGGGGGGGGGGGTGACACCACGCCCCGGGGGGTGACATCCGCCCCGGGTGCCACCCATGCTAGCTACGCCACTGCTTCGACCATTGTATCTCATTATGCCCGACTCTTTCATTGTTCAATGTCCGACTATTAAAGTTATACTTTTTCAAAGTATAATTTTAACTTTACGAATTTTTGTGATCTTACGTAAGAACTATCGAGACTCCCTCCCACCCCCTTGTAAAAAAAAATAAGACATGGTCGACCCCCCTCCCCCCTAAATCGTCTTACGATCTTCGTCCTAAATGAATGGCCCCTAATGTGATAGTACCTATTAATAATAAGGTTGAAATTTAAGAACCCGATTTGGAGTATATCTCTAACGCCGTGAAGTTAGTTACAAAGCTACTAAGTAGCGGGTTTGTAACTGCGAGTAATTATTACTCTATAATATATTAAGATATCCATTGCCAGCAATGCCAGCGTTAAACCTCAATTAGTAGAACTTCTCTCTACTTTATGATGCAATTAGCTGATCCGGTCACGCGTTGCTATGGCTAACGAAACGCAACGCCATCTACTGGTTGGTTACCCAACCTTTATAACCAATGTCATCTATTAATTTGCATACAAATAAAATCCACACCGCCCGCTTGCCAGCAGTAGCGTAGCGTGGGGGGGCGACGGAGGGGGGGGGGGGGGCGGCCCGCCCCGGGCGGCACTTTTAAGGGGGGCGGCAAATTTCAAATAATATTATCTGTAAATATAATAGTATATTCGGCAAATAATATTATCTGGGAAAAATTTTAACCATTTCAAATCATTATTTGAAAATGTTCTACGATAATTTCATTTATGAATCAAACTCTTTTTATTTAAATTATTTATTAAAAATATCAATAATTTTTTTTTATGCTGCAAATTTTGCAATTCGTAGGAAAACCGCACGCGTATTATGAGAGGAATACTAATTAAAGCTGTTATCTCGTAAACAGATTCACTCTTAATTAAAACCAGAATTGTGTTCAGAATGTATTTACGAGTGAATTTCAGTTGTGTATTCATCTGCTGATACATTTCGAAAGAGACCATTATTTTATTCGATGTGCAGGTATAAAATTCTAGTTGCAGACTATTTATTTAATGCCAGAATCAAAGAAAAACCATTTTCATGTTCTTAGTGTAGTTTTAATTCACCGCATACAAACTGATTTTGTGTTCAGAACACAACGATAAATTAAATAACGAGTTGCAGATTCATCGTGCATCGAGTGAAGTTTTATATTTGAGTTGCTGTCAAATTCTGAGAAATTGATTGTTGCGTGTGTAACTATTATTTGGGGAATCTAAAGCAGTATCAATAGTATCAATCAATCAACTTTGGGGTTATAAACATGATTTTCGTTGAAAGAATACTCGTCAAATGTGATTATTAAAAAATCCGGTTCGTATATAAATAGGTCGTAAAAAAAAATAAGATTTCCAAATACAACCCCCCCCCCCCCGCCGCTTACCCGCTTACCTACCCCGAAGTACCAAGTAAGGGGGAGGCAATATTTTCCTCCGCCGCGATGTTCTGAGTGTAGTTTTAATTCACCACATACAGATTTAATTAAAACCAGTTTTGTGTTCAGAATGTAAGTACCGCTAGAATCAAAGAAAAACCATTTTTTGTTCTGAGTGTAGTTTTGATACACCGCATATTTAGTTTAATTTAAACCAGTTTTGACTATTTCTGTGACTAATTTGTTACCACTGTCAAACGTTCCTAATAAACAACAACAATAGAAGCCATTTTATTGAGTTGTTGGATCGGCGGCAATCGGAAACAGGAAGAATTCTCTTTTAGGTCGGCACCCGTCGTTGGTAAACTTAACTTCGGTAGTAAAAAGGCCCGGGTCCGCTTTTGGCGTACAATTAGCCAACATGAGGTAATCGCGTATCGAATTTGCTGTGTTTTTCGTTAACCACAATACTTTCAGTATCACCATAGTGAAATAACGACATTCATAATCGAATCATTGCTTAGAGGTGTTCAGTGCAGCTTGGAAGAGCCAGATAATTCTAAACCTTCCTTTTTCTCGTTTTCTTCCCCTCCCCACTCCCTTCAGCATTACGAAATTAAAAATGTCACAGTTCCATAAATCCAAAAAAATAAGTACGACAAATTTAATTAAGTTTTTCAATCACAATATCGACCCATTGTTATAATTCCAAATACGTTTTGCGCCTTTATAACAGTTATGTACCAAAAAAGACATTAATTATATATTACATAAAGACAACACTATACCTGAATTGTTTTGGGAAATGGATTCCGGACACTCTTTTACAATAAAGGGATAGTGTATATCGATTTCCGTAAGTATCACAGCAATATTCTCCTCCGCACTTATGCCTGGTTCTAACTTGATAGCGGTGGAATCCATGCTATTTTGATAGGATCTGGTAGTTCTGTTTTACTTTAACTTTATAAGGAGGTTGAAGGATTTCGTAAGAGAAGCGATTGATTGTTTCGTCCAAGAAGTAAAACCAAATAACAAAGTGACAGGAAACATTAAGTTTAACCATAGATTTAAGAATCTACAGATACGGAAAAGAAAATATTTTTTGAGTTTATGGTGAAATCCAAGTGTTGCCAGTTTAAATTTTCAATTTTTATTTGTTCAGACAGTACGAATAAGAAACAAGTTGATACACCCGCGCCTTACGGCGGGTTCAAACTAAAACTATTAACCTTAAATTTAAGGAGGAACAATTAAAAAAGCTACTGGTTTAAGAAACGACACATTTATTACATTAGGATACAAAAGGCGGGTGTTAATTATTAATCTAGTGTTAGTCTTAAAACTACTTAATTAATTCGTCTTAAATTTAGAAAGTCTGTTTGCTTAATTCTACGGTAAAGTCTTTATGTAATTGTTCAGAATCTAATCACTTCGGTGGTTAAAATAAATAAAATGTTCAGTCACTTCCCTTTGATTGCTGATGATGGAGTCTACGCGTAAGCACACAGTCACTAGGCACTTTAAACTTAAGTTCTATTTTTTTCACTTGTTATTGCACAGGTAGAGTCGCGAGAGTTCTTTGTATCGAAAGTTTGTGCAAAGTGGAACTTGCGCAAATTCCTGGTCGGAATTTTTCACGGTCACTTGGTTGGACTTTCTGGCGGAAGTTCACGAACGTATCGGCGGTTCCTGGTCGAAATCCGCGAGCGTGTCTGTTAATTTCCCTGGTCGGGAAATTGCGCGCGGTCGCGTGTAAGTTGGAGAGCGTTTGCAGAACCCTGGCCGGGTTGCAGAACACTATTAATTTTTTATCCCTGGTCGGGACACTCCGTGGGCGAAGTGGAGTACCAACCCCTAGGCCGGGCAATTGGTGACTGCCTTCGTGGTGAAATTCTCGCTCGGATCTTCCTTCCTGCTCTGGGGTAGATCTTTAAAACTAATTGCATCAGTGGCAGCGGCAAGGGTCAAACGCAAAGGTTTATCGCCCGTCGCTCGGCTCGGCGCGGCGATTGGGTTTTATTAGTCCTTGCCGAAAATACCCTGGCTTTCCAATTTTTATTGTGGTCCAGCTTTGCTTTCGCCGCTCTGTGTTCGCCGCTAGGTACAAATGTTATTATTATATTATCCTGCGTTCGTAAAAATGATTTTAGCTCATCCTTCGTTGCTTTCTAAAACTATATGACTATTTCCGGTACCTTGACTGACTAAGCTCTTTGTGTTTACCGCCTACTCCCATGCTGGCGACCCTATTGTAGATGGTGCACATTTGTTAGTTCCGTGAATTTTTGACATTAAAATACCTAAAGGTATATCAATCGCCCCCGGGTGTTTTGTCGAAAATTAACGGTAATTAATATTATTAACGCACTAAGTAACTATTATTAAACTTAACTAAAACAATTCTACTATCTATAAAAAAATTATAAAATTATCCTAACAACTTCATATTACCTAACGATCTATGTAGGCATCTATCCAGTTACATAATACAATGGTCTCATTATCGGTATGAGATTGTCTGCTTTCATGTTATACCGGGTGGTTTCCTGGCGTCATAAGAGCCTCGGTTATGCCCTTTCCTGGAATCAATTGGTTCATACGTCCTCGGTGGGAATTTGGGCCAAACATTAGCTATTTTATACCTAGTCGGAAGTTCCTCAGATAATGCCGGAGTGTACGGCGTATCGTGATTTTCTGAAAGAGTTTCTTCTTCAGGAATAGTTGACAGGCGTGGTCTGCTGTGGTTACCTGATGCAGGTTCCGTCGGCGTATTGTGGCCGCTGGAGCCGGGGGGTGGCTGTGGAGCGTCATCGTGTTCATCTGTAGCATTGTGCAATGATGCAGTGGGTGGAGAAATCATCTCCGTTGTAGAAGCGATTGTAGGCGAATTACTGGGGAACGATTGCTGCAGATCGATTGCATGTTGCGCAATGGGGATGATTGCGGGAATCGTCTCGATATCCGGTACAATAGGATTGCTTGTGCTAGTCGGTTCTACGGCTGGCGTACAGGTCAAGTTATCTGAGCCCGCTTGTATAGATTCACCTGGATAGCAAGTATCTACAGGCGGTGGCACGTCGTTAATAACGTTTTGCCAGATATTCGTTGAAGGTGTGTGTTGAGCGCTTTCTAGCGTGGGTGCTCCGTCCAACGTAGTTGCTAAAGGGGAAATATTATGGCCGCTAGGCCCGGCGTACGGCTCTTGAAGTGTGAGTATATTGTGCTCAATAATGGAGGCAATATCCGGTGTAACTGGGCCACGCGTATACCGTGGTGTTTCCACGACAGACGCGTACGCGAAGGCGCATTGTGGAGTTTCTTGAGCTTGATGCGGTCCAGTCTGATCTTCTCGTTGTGAATGCTGGTACTCATACGTACCTATGTATGGGGGCCCTGGACGCGACGTTGTCCGACCTGGTCGGCGCCCGGGCCATGCTAGTTTTCCGCCCTGCGGCGGTGCAGTTCTGGGCAATCTGCATTCCAATGTCTTCCTGGGCAGTTATGACACCAGGGCAATTGGTCACGCGGTCGCCTTGCATCGTTTTTACGGGTATTCGCCCTTTCCTGGTGTTGGGGCGGCGGTGCACGGAAGAGTATTTCCTTCGGGAAATCGATGGCGTTTACTCGTGCTGTAAGTGTTTCCATGGTGTACGTGCCGAAGATTAGGCCCGCCTCCAGCAGCTCTCGATAACGAGGCATCATCAGCCCTATCAGATCTGGGCAGAATTCGTCCAAGCCTGGTTGTCCGAATATACGTTTGTGGATTGCTCGCTTACGCTGTAAGAAAGCAACGCCGCTTTTATCGCTTTTCTGCGGGTCTCCGTACAGCGTGACTAATAGAGAGGTCCTCGCTCCCACTACGCCGTAACGCTTCCGTAGTTGCGCAACGAAGTCCTCCCAGCTCCATCGCCCGCGTGAATGAGGCTGCCACCACCTTCTTGCTTCTCCTTGCAGTTGTTTCGCAGCCTTTTCCACTTTAAGTGCTGACGAACAGCCTGTCGCACTGAAGAATCCTTCGCACGCGACGATAAACTCTTCGGGTTCTTCCTCCGGCAAACCTTCGAATCGATCTTCCAGAACCCTCGAATGGCACGAGGTCTGCCCCCTGTTTTCCATCTTTTCCTTCGCTGGTGTGAGGTTACCGGCGTCTACGGTTGCCTGCAATGCATCCGCCGTGGTTTGTCGCGTGGTTCGCGTTGTGTTTGCCGATGCCATTAATTTTTAAAACTATTTTTAAAACTATACCTAAACTAATTTGGGCGCCAAATACTCTTTGAGGCGGGAAGCATTAAACCCAGACATAAATTATTAATTAAAAAAATACCTATCATTAATTTGGAACAATTACTATTAACGCGTATCGTGAAAAGCTAACCTATCGGCATCCATTTAGATTCCACCGAGTTTGTGGCTATGTGTGAATTTAACTAATAATTATTGATAACAACTATTGTTCCTCCTTTGGACGTAACTATTCTAATCTCAGGGTTCATGGGTCGGAAATCCACACTCGGATTTCTACCAGACAAAAAATGCCGGTAAGCCACACGTCTGGGCCGCCAATTGATACACCCGCGCCTCACGGCGGGTTCAAACTAAATCTATAAACTTAAAATTAAGGAGGAACAATTAAAAAAGCTACTGGTTTAAGAAGAGACCAGGGAAATTAACAGACACGCAGCGCGGATTTCGACCAGGAACCGCCGATACGTTCGTGAACTTCCGCCAGAAAGTCCAACCAAGTGACCGTGAAATATTCCGACCAGGAATTTGCGCAAGTTCCACTGTGCACAAATTTTCACAACAAAGAACTCTCGCGACTCTACCTGTGCAATAACAAGTGAAAAAAATAGAACTTAAGTTTAAAGTGCCTAGTGACTGTGTGCTTACGCGGAGACTCCATCATCAGCAATCAAAGGGAAGTGACTGAACATTTTATTTATTTTAACCACCGAAGTGATTAGATTCTGAACAATTACATAAAGACTTTACCGTAGAATTAAGCAAACAGACTTTCTAAATTTAAGACGAATTAATTAAGTAGTTTTAAGACTAACACTAGATTAATAATTAACACCCGCCTTTTGTATCCTAATGTAATAAATGTGTCGTTTCTTAAACCAGTAGCTTTTTTAATTGTTCCTCCTTAATTTTAAGTTTATAGATTTAGTTTGAACCCGCCGTGAGGCGCGGGTGTATCAAAGTGTGATATTTTATTAAATTTTTTAAAGATAAAATAGAACTATGTTTTTTTTAAATTATAATTAAAGTAATTTAAATTTCCTTTTATAGTAATTAAGACGAATCTAAAGGTTTTTTTCTAAAAATTATTCGTAAAAAGCGTGGACACTTCGATCGAAAATTTGTGACGTGTATAAAGGAAGAACATGCTCAGATTGTAAGTTTACATGTGTAAAAAAATAAAGGTAATAAAATCCAGAGCATGAGACATAATAAAACCGTCAACTTGAAAAACAAGATTTATTAATTTACAATCACAATTATAGATATTATTTGAGATTGTAATATATTGTTAAATTATTAAGAGTTAAATCTACAGGGTAGTGCCTTTCCTCGAAGAGAGAAGGTATTTGTAAAAGTAGTTGATGTCACGTATGTTATATTTTAAAATGAATCTAAGCAGTTAAAAGTTATCACGGGCGCCATCCTATTTTTATAGACAAATTAGGATAACTACAATAGCTAAATTGATAGATAAACCATGGTAATAATAAATTAAAATTAGTGCTGCATTACGAAGGATCGTGGAGTACTTCCATTGTGTTCCCTGTGTGAGTTCCGTGACCGGCTTCCCCAAGCCGCTCGTCAAGTGTTGGTAAGTCTGCACCTGCTCGCTTCCAGAAAGAAACTGAATCTTCTTTCGTAACTTTCGTTAATAAATTGTACTCTCCAGACCCGCGTCAGCCGGCAAGGTCAGGTGGTTGCGTACTAGTGACGTGCAACTTGCACTAGTGATGTGACGGATAGCGTTACCACTGCTACAAATTTACCATTTATGAATAAATATAATTGACAATTTCGTTGTTATCCCCTGGAATAAATGTGTGTGTTCTGTCAATATTGCTGCAAGAATTTTGTACAGCACCAAATTCTTGCTGTACAAAATTCTTAACGTTCCGACTAGTTCCAAAGGGATCGTTCGTGTGCCTGCAGCATACCAAGTCGACTTATTTGCCGATAATATTATTTTTGCGACATTATTATCGAAAAAGAGTCTCTGACTCCGAAAAATGTTTAAAAAATAACAAACAATTTTATGATAATAGCAATAAACAATTTTTCATTGAAGAAGGTAACACTAATAATCTAAATGAAAATATGAAAGAGAACAAGTCACAAAAAACAGTTAACGATAATGGTCGCAACTGAGACTCGAAACCAGAACTTTTCGTTTAACCGAGACGTGCGCGTTTACCAATTCCGCCATTGTCACCTTTTATCAAACCATAGTATTAGTCAATCTAATATTTCAAATTTTAGAATTAACAATATTTCTTCAACTAATTTTTGTCCATGTTTTCGTTTAGATTATTATTGTTATCTTCTCCAAAAGTGGTTAAAACAAAGTTTTTGATAAAATTTTAATCATTTTTAATTCTCAACGTTCTTACGCACCCGTACAATGTTATAAAATTACAATCTACTCTGAGCAGTGTAGTTACAGATTGGCTAAAACATACCATTGTATGAAATGAGTGAAATGTATTTTTTCAGATTTTCGGATTCGGTACAGTTGGAAAAAATCCTATTTATACGAGGGCTGTCCGTAAAATAAGGTCTCTAACTAAGAGTATGGAGCAATCCTAGTTCCATGGTCTCTAAGATGCGCAGTCGCGAAAAACGGTTTTACGCGCAATATTTTAACACTGGCGTGTAGCCTGGTTTCTCTTTACCAAATCCCCACCACCATGCACACTATGTGACGCTTACATTTAAAATGGCAATACATAGATTTCATCATAGACTATAGACACCTTCAAGACCCGTCCTAATTGGCTCATTTCTTTTCTGTGATATCTATGGATAAGATCATTTATGACTCCGAGTGCTTGCTGTCACTTTTAGTTGGATACATTACAATTTGTACACCTTGAAACAATCAATCCTTCCTTATAAATCCTCCAACCTCGTTAAAAGTTAAAGTAAAACAGAACTATCAGGTCTTTATGTAAAAATATGAATTCCACCGCCATCAAGTTAGAACCAGGCACAAGTGCGGAAGTGAGTGTTCCTGTGATGCTTACGGAAATCGATGTAGAATATCCTTTCATCAAAAAGGAATGTCCAGAATCCATTTCCGGAAACAATTTGGGTATTTTATAATTTATTGGTACCTACATAACTGTTATACAGGCTCAAAACAAATCTAAAATACAAGTGCAGGTTTTTGCTTGGCTTTATCGTCATTCTCATTCCTACATATTGATCCTACATACTCTATTCTGCTGGTTTATATTAACCATATTTATTTTTATTTTAATGAGATACCTGACACCTCACGGGAGCGCCCCTTATGCGGTGTGCAGAGGAAACTGCGTTACCCCTAAGTTGGGCAACATTGTGAGGGGGTTCTGGGTAAAGAGTGTCGGTGGGAACTTCTATAATTCGAACCTTAAAAAGGTCTGTATTAAATGCTATGGGAAAGGAAGGTGTCGAGTTCATACCAACCGTTTTAAACGAGTGTCTGTTAAACGACCCATTCTAATGAAATCCACATTAACTTTGAACGGTTACCGTTAATACAGTCACCCAAAAAACGTTGTAATTAGAGTAAATTATAATAAATATTTTAGAATCATGCATTGTGTACAATAAGCTTCCTGTTTAGTGTAAGTATCCAATTTTTAAGAAAGTTTTTCTGTTATCAGGTGAAATTAGTACAACAGAGCATTCTAATCTCGAGGGAGTCACCATCAAAGCAGAACCAGAGACTAAAGAGGGAGAAGAAATTGAAATTTCGTTTACAGAAATTGGCATCGACCTGCCAGACATTAAAATGAAAGGCATGGAACACTCTGAAGGAATTCACCAAACGGCAGGTAAAATTGTTTTTTGAAGTGAAAATTTCTTTAGCAACCTTTTGATTTGAAGCACGATGAAACGAAAAATAGCGGCTTTCATTGGCCTTATGAATCTTAACGTTTTTCGCACGGTCATACATGTTTTTACAACAAGTACGCCTCAGGGATCTCATTTCTATAGCATTCTCTACTTTAATCCTTCCTTTGCCTGTACACGTCTCACCGTCATACATTAGCTATGACTGCTAGCATCGCTTTTTTGAGCGCCAACCGAGCTCATTTCTTCATTAACGGAGTTTCCTGTATTTTGCCTTCTTCCAATATCTCTATCAGCCTTTCTTTCTCTCGTAAACATGCTTCCCAAATACACAAACCCACCCACCTCCTTCAAGTCTTCCATATTCACAACCATATTTCACACTGTTTTCGCACACTCTCTTTCAAACACTATGAGCTTAGATTTGCTTACATTTAATCATTCTTCATTCACGCAAACTTCATCGTAGACACGTGAGGCTCTTGATTGATCATTCTGTTCAAAATTAGCACCGCATCACCAGCCAATAAGGCAATGAACTTTGCCATCGGGCAATAAACTTTCAAATTACTCAGTTCCGCGTCAAACCCACTTTTTTCATTTTTTGCGTACAATAATAAATTATTGACATACATTGAATAACCACGGTGACATTACGCAGCCTTCCTTAAAACATTTTGTGATTTCAAACCACCCTATCTTTTCACCGTTCACCCTAATACACGTCTGAGATTCTTAATCACTCCACATTTAGACAACACCTTCCATAGTTTTTTTCCTATCAATTCGGTCATGTGCCTTTTGTAGATCTACCAAGGCATAGTCAAGTTTCTGTTTTATTGCCAGAAACTTCTCAGTGAGCATTCGTAATGAAAAATATTGGTTCGTGCATCCCCTCCACATCATTTATGTTTTTTCATTCGATTCCATTCATACCCTTTCAATAAATATTCTACCATGCAACTTGTAAACTGAACTTAGCAGAATAATAATCCCTGCGGTTCCCACATTCTTTCAATGCATGATCACAGCCCTTCTCCAATGTAATGGGTTATAAAAATAGATGCGTTTTATTTAAAAATATTTATTTTCTTCTTTATAATAACTTTCACACATCAGAGGTCATGCATTAATAATGAGGCAATGAGTATTTTAATATTGTTTTCTTTTCTAGGTACCGCATTCGGAGTAAGGAACATACTTTTTGCTCAGCATCACGCCGGAAAGGATTTTTACAGGTCTCAAACCTTCCCTTGCTCCAAATGTGACAAAAAATTTCCTTCAAAACTCGTCCTAATGGCTCATTTACTCACTCATACTAAAGAAAACCCATTTTCTTGTTCTTACTGTAAATATTCATGTTTATGGAAGTCACACTTAACTAGACATATGCGAACTCATACTAAAGAAAAACCATTCTCATGTTCTTACTGTAACTATTCCTGTTTACAGAAGTCAAACTTAATTACACACATACGTACTCATACTAAAGAAAAACCATTCTCATGCTCTTACTGCAGTTATTCGTGTTCTCGTAATTCAGATTTAACTAGACACATTAAACTTACTCACAGTAAAGAAAAACCGTTCTCCTGTTCTAACTGTAACTATTCATGTTCAGATAAGTCATCCTTAATGAGACACATTCGTACTCACGCTAAAGAAAAACCATACTCATGCTCTTACTGTAATTATTCATGTTCAACTAAGTCACATTTAACTAGACACAAGCTCACTCATAATAAAGAAAATCCGTTCTCATGCTCTTACTGAATGTATTCATGTAAAAAAAAAAAACTCGCTTAACTGTACACATTCCCACTCATTCCCATCTTATTCTCCCTTCCTTCACCCCTTAATTATAATCCTATGTTTCCCCCAACACTCCCCAACACCCTCTCAACTATGTAAATATGTAGCGACCCGCTTTTGAAAAATTCATCGCTTCGCCACTGGATCATAAGAAACACACCAGAAATACTTCCATATTATTGCGGCGCCGAGTACTTACTTTACCTACCAGTGGCGGTCCGTGAGTTTTGAGTGAGCTAGAGTGCCAAGATTGAAATATACAATGTTATTGATGTTGTTGTAGCTGAAAATTATTTTTTTTTTTCAAAATTTCAACGTTTTGTATGAAGATTTTTAGTACATCTTCATACAAATAGTTGAAATTTTGAAAAAAAAAATTAGTTGATTTTCAGCTACAACATCAATAACGTCGTATTTTTCAATCTTAGCACTCTAGCTATCTGAAAACTTACGGACCGCCACTGTTACCTACCGTAACGCCGTGTCTGGTACGACCGTTAAGTAATTCTGCCAGCCCGCTAATTATTATTCCGACGCCTACTGGAAAGGTCTAGCAATAGTTCACAGTAACACGTCGATCTTTCGCGAAGGATCTCGAGTTTACGTATTGCCTGCCTTTCCAGTAGCTACTGAATCAGTCGGGTATTTAAGCGTCTGCGGTCCCGGCCGAGCCAGTCAGCAGTCGACTCAAGTCAAACCAGTGCAAATGATAATCAGTAAAAAACAGTAATTATATTAACTATCAGACAGACTAGTTGAGTGATAGCTAATAAATGTATAATTTTTTTTCAAAATAATTATTTTTATTATTGATTCTCTAACTGACAGCCCTGAAAAGCAAAACTAATTAGCAGTACCTGTGGTCATTTCAAACTGCAGTAATTTCAACTGAAGGTAACAATAATATTATCATTACTAAGCTACTCCATTTTAGCCAATTCATAGAATCCAACAATATGTACAAATAAAAGTAAAGTAGGTATATTATACTCGATGTTGAGAATTTTTCTAAGAAGTCACCTTTATTTACTTATTTTTACTCTGCATAAAAATGTGTATTTTGTACGAGCTCATATTCTTTTTTTTGTATATCATTGTAATTACCCTCCTGTGTACCACTGTGTATCATGCATAATGTATCACCGTATTGTAATAGCCATTTTATGGCGTTGAAATAAATAAATAAACAGTGTTCCAGAGTCGCAAAGGGACAAGGGCCTTCGGCGACTTAAAGCCGGGCTCCCGCTCGAGCAACATAGTCAGTTAAAAATAACATGTCTACAGGTAACAGATCACCATACAAGTGCCCAGTGCACGGCATCTCCAGTGCGGTAGCTTTTCCTTCGGGGATTCACCCACATCAACTCTATGTCCACCGTACCTGCAGCTCAACCACTGCTCCACTCCTGCTACTACAAGGTCCACCGCATCTTCAGTCCAGGAAGCAGCACATCTCTGGCAATCGAAGCCCATCGCGCCTCACTGCCATTGAGACCCACTCCGCCTCACAAGGACTACCTGCAGATGGCTCCACTCACCGAGTCATCGCTGTCACCTCCGCCATGCATGGCGCGAGCGACAGCCTGGACAATCAGCCTAGCGATTCCGTATTTTTTGTGAGATCGTTATTGGATAACGGACGTTATCTTCTGTCAGATTTGTGTGATTTTAACATATTTACTGACACATTTTAGTTTAGATCGATTTAAACATGAATTCCTGCAAGTACGCATGATTATTTATTCATTTAATGTACGTTGTACATAGAAAACGCAAAAACAGCCAAAAATCACACAAATCTGACAGGAGATTACGTCCGTTATTCAATAACGATCTCACAAAAAGTCTAGGCAGGTCATTCTCCACTGTCACGGTGTCGAGCAACTGTTGGCGACCTGCAGACCCGTGGTCTTCACCGCCACAACATCACCGACCTTCATCACAGAACATCACCACCGTTCAATCTTCACCTCCGGCACCTTGACCTCTGTTACCTCTTCATTGACCTTCGCTACGTAGCCCAATAAAAGACTTGACTCACTACATCGACTGCTCAACTTTCATTTCATCCCGTCTCTGCCGATACAGGAGTCCGTTTCCTCAAATATTATAATAATTTTCTTACGTTTACTTGCAGGGAAAATTTAAAGTTGGTACAATTTTATTTTATTTTTTGAAGTAAAACTTCTTTACGCACGCTTGACTTGGGGAGTAAGCTGGCGAAAGCGTGACGAGAGCGTTACGAAAAGCGAGGCGAACGCTTCGTATATTACTGTAGCTGTAGGGGCAAGAGAGAGAGGTGCGAGCACACATTTTCTTTTCTCTTTCTCTCATAGCCAGTTACGTTACACAGTGCAGGCCTATTGTCTGTATCACACTGTATGAGCTAGAAAGAGCAGTGCGTGCGCACATTTTCTTTCTCTCTTCCTATCATATAGATGGAGCAGAAGTTTTACTTCAGTTGTGTGGTCTAAAGCACACTCGTTTTTTTTTTAGAAAATTATCTAATTGTCTGTGTGTTACTGTCCAGAAAACTAAAATGTCATCTACATATCTACGATAGAGGGCAACGTTTCAATGATTTTAATTTTTGGATACATTCTTCATGTAATCAATGAATATAACTTATAGACCCCATGAAGCTTATTTCAGTGTACGCCCAATTAATTTCGAGATATAACATTACTATTGTACGCGGGTTACTGAATACTCGACTGCAAATATTCATGTTCTCTGAATGGAGATCTTAAAAGTCACATAAATACTGACAATGGAGAAAAACCTTTCTCATGCTCCGACTAAAACTTTTCGTGTTCCAAAAAGGTAATCTTAAAATTTATATGTTTTCCCACAGTGGTAAAAACCTTTTTTGTGTTCCGTCTTAAAAATCACATATACCCGCGATGGAGAAAAAACTTTTTCGTGTCCCGACTGCAACTACTCAAGCTCTACAACAGAAATCTAAAACTTCACATGTGTACTCGCCAGTGGCGTAGCGTGGGGGGGGGGGGGGGGGCACTTTTAAGGGGGGCGGTTTTTTTTTTTTTTTTTTTAAATATCAATAATTATATTTTTTTAAGCTGCAAATTTCGCGATTCGTAGGAAAACCGTACGCATATTATGAGAGTAATACTAATTAAAGCTGATAACTCGCAAACAGATTCTCTCTTAATTAAAACCAGAATTGTGTTCAGAATGTATTAACGAATGAATTTCAGTTTTGTATTCATCTGTTGATACATTTCAGAAGAGACCATTATTTTATTCGAAGTGCAGTTATCAAATTCTAGTTGCAGACTATGTACGTGCTGCTAGAATCAAAGAGAAACCATTTTCATATTCTGCGTGTAATTCGCCAAAAACATATTTAATTTAACCCCGTCTAATCACAGGAGACGCAAATTGTCCCACACATTTAATTTTAAAATAAAAGTGTGAAATTATGTCTTACACATTTTATTTAAAATAAATTTGCGATTGCGATAAAAAGTTAAGATGCAGTTTTATTACATTTTTTTAAAGAAAAGGAATCTGAATCTGTATTTAAAATTTATTCTTTTTTAGGTACTTTAATTGGAATATTCGCAGGCGTCTATTTTTGAGCCAATCCACATTTCCAATATCAAAATCTTAATATTTTAAAACAATAATGTTCGAATAAGCAGAAGGCGCTGAATAAGCACGTCGGAAAAATTACTATATATCTAGATTTTAGAACAGTTTTGTATTTTGCAAAAGAATAAAAAAAAAAACAATAAAAAGGAACATTTAAAATGCATGGGAAAAACCGGAAATTTTGACAGGCAAAAGTTTATAGATATTTTTTCTTATTATTCGAAGGGTTAAATCAGTTTTCAGATTGTAAAATTCCATTTGAGGATTCATCTGCCGACACAATTCAAAGGAAAATATTATTTTATTCGAAGTTCAGTTATAAAATTCTAGTTGCAGACTCTGTATCCTGTATGTGCTACCAGAATCAAAGAAAAACCATTATCACGTTCTGAGTGTACTTTTAATTCGCCGCATACAGACATAATTCAAATCAAATTTGTGTTAAGAATGTAAATTTCCAGTTGTGGATTCATCTGTTGACAAATTTCAAAGGAAAACAACCTCTTATTTGAGGTTCAGTTATAATATTCTATTTGCAGACTATGTATGTGCCGCCAGAATCAAAGAAAAATCTTTTTCATGTTCTGAGTGTAGTTTAAATTCGCCAGGTACAGATTTACTTTAAACCAGTACAGAATGTAATATTCCGGTTGGATTCATCTGCTGACACATTTAGAAGGAAAACATTCTGTTATTCGATGTGCAGTTATAAAATTCTAGTTGCAGACTATTTATTTAATACCAGAATCAAAGAAAAACCATTTTCATGTTCTGAGTGTAGTTTTAATTCACCGCATACAAACTGGTTTTGTGTTCAAAATTGTACGATAAATTAAATAGCGTGTTGCAGATTCATCCTGCATCGAGTGAAGTTTTACATTTGAGTTACATAATGCTGCAATATTCTGATAAATTGATTGTTGCGTGTGGAACTATCATTTGGGGACTTTAACGCAGTATCAATCTATCAACTTAGGAGTAGAATTTATAAACATTATTTTCATTAAAAGAATACTCATCAAATGTGATTATTAAAAAATTCGGCTCGTATATAAATAGGTCGTATGTCGTATGCAACCCCCCCCCCCCCCTCCCTCGCCGCTTGAAGTACCCAAATAAGGGGGCGGTGATATCTACCACATACAGATTTAATTAATACCAGTTTTATGTTCAGAATGTAAGTCCCGGCAGAATCAAAGAAAAACCCTTTTCATGTTTTGAGTGTAGTTTCAATTCACCGCGTACAGATTTAATTAAAACTAGTTTTGTGTTCAGAATATACGTGCCGCTAGAATCAAAGAAAAACCATTTTTTGGTTCTGAGTGTAGTTTTGATTTCACCGCATATTTAGTTTAATTTAAACCAGTTTTGTGTTATCAATATAACAATAAGTTGCCGATTCATCATGTACCGGAAGCTTTGCATTTGAGTTGCATTCCATACGTATGCGTAATGAAGATGCGAAATTCTATTACAGGCATACCATTCTCGATTTCTGAGAGCAGTTTAAGATTTTAGGATTTATTATTAGAATAACCAAACAATTTTGTAACATTGATACTTTTTGCATTTTATACATAACGCTAGTGAGAAGCATTTTAGAATATACAGTGGGTTGCCATATTAATAGGGACAGTAACATTTTTTTGGTTTTTTGATGTTAACGTTGTCTCTACTTCTAAATTACTTGGATATGGTGGCCATCCCCTTATTATTTTTGCTGCTGGTATCACCACTGACACTTTTAAGAAGTGGCAACACTGGCAAAGCTTCACATCTGTCAAAAATTTAAGGTTATTTCTAAGTGGCCAGCATTTTTGTGAAAACGCGTGATCGAGCGTCTCGTAAATAAATATTCAAAATAATTATTTTAAGGAGTTTTATAAGTTCAGCTGTACAAATAAGTAAGTAATAATTAATTATCTATTAATTTTGTGTAGTTTTAGTTCATTTTTTTTATTTCAATGAATAGTTTTGCCATATTGACCCCAATATTGTGTTTTTTCAGGATGGCCAGGTCTTCAGATACGTCCCCAAGGAAATGTGCGGAAATAAAAACACTTTTACTAAACACTAAACATTCCCAGAGGGTAATAGCAGCCCTTGCAGGTGTTTCAAAGTCTGTTGTTAATAGGATAAAGAAAAAAATCTATGAAAATGTACCCCTTGAAGCGGATCGTAATGGGAAATGTGGCCGAAAAAGAATTACCACACCTCGTACTGATCGCAAAATCAGAGACGTGTGTCTACAAAATCGCAAGAAAAGTGTTTCTTTTCTGACCCTGTTGATCAATGAAGGAGGTATCAAGGTCTCTCAAAGGACAGTCCAGAGGAGATTGGCGGAGGAGGGCCTTGTTGGTTATCGGCCAGCTAAAAAACCTCGCCTCACAGCAGCCATGACGAAGAAACGACTGGAATGGGCCAAAGCACACCAACACATGACTATTGAGGACTGGAATAAGGTAATTATGTAACATTATTGTGGTTTACAAGCTTTTAAAAAATTCCAGTGGTGTGATTATAGACTTTTCTAGGTGTGCTTCTCTGATGAGTCCATTTTCCAAATTTTGGTGGACAAATCATCGTTCGTCCGACGACGCAAGGGAGAGAAATTCCACCCGGACTGCCTTGTGGAGACGATTAAACACCCTACCAGTATCATGGTGTGGTCTGTCATCTCTTCCATGGGGATGGGGCGCCTCCACATCGTGCAAGGGACTATGAGGCAGGATCAGTACAGACAAGTACTGGAAAATCGGTTGATACCTCAAGTCGAAGAATGGTTCCCTGGTGGCCAGGATTTTGTTTTTATGCATGACTCCGCACCCTGCCATAAAGCCAGGTCTGTCGCTGCATTCCTAGCTGAAAAAAACGTGCAGGTTTTACCTTGGCCTGGGAATTCCCCTGACATGAACCCCATTGAAAACCTGTGGGAGCTCACGAAGAGGGAGATTGCCAAGGAAGTGATCACTACCAAGCAGCAGCTCATCGAAAACCTCATCCGGGTATGGCATCACTCTCCTGAGCTAAAGCGAAATGCAAAACTGTGCATTGAGAGTATGCCACGGCGTGTACAAGCTGTAATTGCGGCCAAAGGCGGTATTACAAAATATTAGCTTTCTGTGCGATAATGTTTTAAAATAACAAAACAAAAAAAAATAAATGCAAATTTACAACAAATATGGTCTATAAATTATCCAAATGAATTGTTCTTATTAATAAATAATAAAAACTGTACCTAAAGTCATAAATATCTTTGTATTGCGAGTACAAAGTGAGAAAAACGTATTTTTCATAGGTGTCCCTATTAATATGGCAACCCACTGTAATTCTAAGATTTGGGCTCCACATTACAATATCCATATTCAAGCGATTGAAAAAGTCCAGCATAGATTCTTTAGGTATATTAATTTTAAATTAGGTATTCCAAGAGAATCCGTGGACTATAATTTGTTATTAAACTGGACTAATCTCGTAAATTTATCAGATCGCAGAAAAATCTGTGATCTATTAATATTATATAAAATAATTCACTCGGTCCTGGATACCCCTGATTTAATAGAACTAATACGATTTCATTGCCCTGGTCGCGCTAACAATAGACTGACTCTACCGTTCTACTATAATAGCACACATACATTATCACATTATTACTCACCAATCAGTCGATTACACATTTTGGGAAAGGAATATGCTAACATCGGCGACATTTATTTCTTAAAATTAGCGCAATATGAACATGCACCCAAAAATTATTTTTCCATAATGTAACTTTATATACGCAATATGGACATGTTGAAATGAAATTATGATATTTCTCATTGTTCTTTATTGTTGTGATACACAAAATAATTGTATGTTATTTTTAAGTTTAAAACTACTGTAATGATGTTATTTTTCTTACTTTTGTACTCTATTATATGTTTATTTATAAAAGGCAGTATAGCCATTTATGTTTTTAAAATAAAATAAAATAAAAATAAATTTGTAGTAGTAGAATTTATAAGATTGAATATTTTGGAAGAATAATTGGCACATGGGATTATAAAAATCGGCTTATAAAAAAAGGATATCTAACCCCCCCCCCCCCCCCCCCCCGGCCAGCGTTTGAAAATCTGCGGAAGAAGTACCTGTAGAAGTAAGTAAGGGAGGGGGGGTGGGCGGCAACATTTTCCTCCGCCCCGGGCGGCCGAAATCCACCCTACGCCACTGGTACTCGCAGTGGAATAAACTTTTCTTGTCCCAATTGCTACTATTCATGTTTTCGGAATGTTGATCTTCAAATCACATATGTGCCCACGATGAAGAAAAACCTTTTTAATGTCCCGACTGCAACTAATATGCTACAACATAGGAGAGTTATAATGATAATCTATTTATGTAAAAAGGTAGGAAAGAATCAAAATAAGCTACGTAATTAATGAAATATACGTTTATTTTAGTAATACAAAGTGGGAGGGGTAACTTATTAACTTAGGGTTAATCTTTCTTAGCTATTTAATTAAATAAATATTTAAATTATTAGATTGTAATTTTGTTTAAGCCTACGAAATTGTTTGTCCATTATCTATAAAAAGTCTTGTTTTACTTCGACGGTTAAGAAATAAAAAGTTCAGTCACTTTTTATTGGTCTCCGAGTCCTCGTGAACACATAAAATATCCCGAGTGGACCACCGACACGGCGTTAAGCAAAAACTGAGACTGAGCTGCACAAGGTGGAATTCAGACTATTAATTGCTGGTGATAGAGTTGCGTCACTTGCGGTTCCGATAACCTGAGTCCAAAGCTCTAAAGTGTGGAGAAGGTCAACTCCGGGATTGGAGATGAGGACGATGAGGATACGGTCGCTTCAAAGCGTAGAAAGAAGCCGTTTTCTTGTCAGAAATCAGGCCACGACTGGTGCGTTGTTTCCGGGTCGGAAGTCTCACGGAAAACGTTCGGGGAGCCTCGGCAGCCACTTCAAAGTTTGGAGAGGAACAACTTTTTCGGTGGAAGGCAGGCGAGAACTGATGGGAAGGTTCCTGGTTTTGGAGAGACTCGACGATCACTCCAAAGAGTGGAGAGGAACAGCTTCCTTGGCGGAAGGTAGCGACAACTGCTGTGGTGCTAGGGTCTAGGTCTCTTGTTCCAAGAATCGCTGAGTCTACTTGCCCCCTGGACGTAGGATCGTATTCTTTATTGTTCCGTCTCTAAGGGCAGCAGCGGGTCATGGCGCTAGAGTTTCCACTACTAGAGATCGCTGGGGGCTTGTTCTGCCTCCGGCATTACGAATTATTACGTAATCAGTATTTTTAAAATTAAGCAGTACTCTTTCATAGGTCACAATTACGTTTTTAAGCTAGGTTTACAATAATGTTCTTATTTTAAGTTTAATTTTGATTTACTATCGAAAGATCTCTAGTCTACAAAATTTATACATATTGATTTTTCTGAAATATACCCATGATCTGCGACCCATGGGATCAAGGAAGAGGTTTAATTGCCTTTTTTGGCTGATATCAGCGTTCTCAGGGTTCCTGTTTTTATTATTGGGTCGTTCGGTTTTTATATTTGGGAGTCGGGTATGGGTACCGCGGCCCCGGGAACCATTTATTGGACAACCAACACCCTTGCCACAGGTCATCCCAAGTGGTTTGCTACGATTGATGACTTAGCAGGGGTGCCCGGGTTCATGGGATGAGGTTTGTCTAGGTCTTGGTGGCGGATACGTTTGCCCAACTAGTGCTTAGCGGGCTGGATCGGAGGAGACTGATTGAGGGAGGTTTTGACCACTCTCCCGACCCTTCGCCTTGCACCGCAGTGTGAAGAATATATTCATACGTCCGTCACTCCTGGCCACACTGCCCCCCCAGATTCCCACCCAACCCTCATACCTTTTTCCTTCCCATATCTTCTTCTCCTTCCTTTCCCTTAAAAGACCCTCCCCACAGCATCCTCAAAGATGACATAGGCCCCTAAGGAAATTGTTTTCCTCGGTGCCTCCTGTGTGGAGCTAATGTAAAAAAAATTGCATTTTTTAAATTGTTGACTGTACATCCTAGCTTTCTAAATTTTATTAGAGTTCCCGCTGCTTTCGTTAAGACTAACCTTGTACCTATTGTATGTTTTAGCCGCTGCATTCCTCTTCTGGCGCATTTACTCGGAACTCCTGCCGATTCTGTATCCTAGATTTATAATGTTTTATTAGTGTTTCGGCTTTGTGCATAAATTAAATTTAAGCCTCTTGTATCTAGTAGCCACATTCCTCTGCGGCAAATTTTCTGGGAAACAAATATTGCAGATGCTTAAGTTAGGTCGTTCTGGGAATTCCAGCCATTATGTCTTTTTTTACATTAACTCCACGCAGAAGGCTCCGAGGAAAATAATTTCCCTTTGAATCTCCAATGTCATCTTTGAACATGGTGTGTGGAGGGTCTTTTTGAGGAGAGGAAGGAGTGAACATTGGTCTTAAAGAGACTTGGTCCTAATTAAACTAAAATAAAATAAAATAAAAATAAAAGAGACCCATGTTGTAGGAGGGAGGAAACACAGAGGCCGGCAAATCTTTCCACAGCCGTGTCTTAGAAACGACAATCATGTGACAAATGTCAACCGTGTGTATAATATGTTGGACGCGTGTTTGGCGTGTTTCCCGACTGAGCACCGATGCTGAAGGGATCAATGACGATAGTTCCTTGGAGCATCTTCCATTGAAATACCGGCGGAACAAGGATAGCATTCCCACCCGACGCCCGTCCTCTAAAGAATCTATCAAACGGACCGCCCGTTTCTGCACAGAGTCTAGGTTTTTTTTCAGTTTATTTTGGGGCTCCAGACGAGAGCTGGCTGCCAAATTCAACCGTGGGGGGCACTTGCAATTTTTTACAGGGTTAGCAGTTTGTACTGCTAACCCTGTTTTGCACGTGCCCCCCCCCAGACGGTATTTTTGTGTACTGTGGAGATTCCATCACAGTACGGAAGCTAAAACTGTCTTTTTTAAACATTTCATTTTTCAATTGTTTTGATACTTTCATAAACCTTCCTATACATACTTGAACTTGTAGAAATAAACTTGAAGTATGATATTTCAAGTTTATTTCTAACAGTAATTGTTGATTATTTTGCCACCCCCTCAGGAAAAAATCCTATCATACTTCATTATACCTCTAATACTTTAAGCAGGGATTCAACCGGTCTTTTAAATGTGATTAATTTTAAGTGAGTGGTACTATGGCACCCCCAATCAGGGTATGTTGTGAGGCTGAACTGAATGGGGGAGGAAAGAATATGGGAAATGTGAAGGCTGGGAAATGCCTGGCTATTCACACCTGGGGTCCTAGCATGGTCGATCGATATAGGTTTTATCGAAAATGTCGGTAACTTGCCATCGCTTTCGAGCACGACTGCAGGCCGCTAACGAAGAAACAATAGTTAACAATGACTAGGGGTTCTTAATATATTTGACATGAACCATTGTTTGTTCGTTAGCGGCCTGCAGTCCTGCTCGGGAGCGATGGCAAGTTACCGACATTTTCTATAAAACCTATATCGATCGACCATGCTAGGGGGCCTGGGGTCCTAGCATGGTCCATCGATATAGGTTTTATCGAAAATGTCGGTAACTTGTCATCGCTCCCGAGCGCGACTGCAGGCCGCTAACGAACAAACAATAGTTCACAACGACTAAGGGTTCCTAATTTATTTGACGTGAACTGTTATTTCTTCGTTAGTGGCCTGCAGTCGTGCTCGGGAGCGATTTCAAGTTACCGAAATATTCGATAAAATCTATATCGATAGACCATGCTAGGGGGGCTGGTCACCTAACACAACTATTGCCATTTCAAGCAATGTATCGCTTCTAAATGGTGGTTTTTCACCGGCTGTTTAAGGAAGGGCCTTAAACGAATGGATTTTTAATAAAGATCTTGAAAAGACCACTATTAAATAAGGGAGGAGAGGGTAATATTCGTAGTATATAGGGAAATATTGCATGAGAACAAGTCGAATGCTGCTGTCATCTACTGTGGATGGATGTTCCGCTCTTGTCTGGCTAATTTCTTTCTGGTGAACCGATACCAAAGGGATCTCATCAATTTATTAACATTATCTGCTACGTATATTGCCTAGATCTGAATAACCACACAGTTTTCAATTTCCTCCAGACTCAAAAGCTGCTGTTTTGTTACTCTTAATTTTTCATTATTTTTGACATAGGTAAAAGCAAAGCTTAAATCTCAAAGCATAAAGCTAGAGGCAAAAATCTAATCGCTTAACACTCAAGCTTAAAATCAAAGCTTTATTTCTCCCAACTAAGTCTAGGGTATTGCACTGGTCATCTTCTCTCGGATTCCTTGTACTATTGTTGCGTAACGACGGGCTCGAACCGCCTGATTACGAACTTATAACAAATTAAAAATAAATAACACCACAATGTTCAAGACACAACAACAATGGTTCAATTTAAATACTTACAAGAACCAAATTATAATACAAACCTTCAGCTAGCTCCTCTCAGGGATATTGTGTTCTCAATTCGATCGGATTTGATTCAAAACGATCGTCGCTTCATTTATTGAATAAAGATAGGGTTTAATAAATTAGAAGATCTCGTGTCGCTTTTAAATAATTTGTGAATTTATTAATGACTCGACGCTTCTAGGAAAAGCTTTTAATCTCTTTGTGAACTCAAGGTTAATGATTCTAAAATATAATAAAAGGGTTGAATGATAACACATAATTATATAAGTTGTAGTTGTTACCCCGTCTCGGGTTTCATCTGGTCAGAGAACCTCGTCCGGAAACACCACTGAGTTGATTTAGATATATAAAATTTAACTGTATTTTAAATTACGTGTTCCAAAAAACGTTGAAACCAAAAGGCGGCCGACAAGATGCGAAGAACCGTCCCATAGCAAAGCTGAAACTAGAAGAGCCGGGAAGTAGCCCGCAGCCCGCTGGCTGGTCGCCTCGCCCCTCCCACCGAATTCTTAGCCAATCAGAAGATCTAGTCAATGTTGCAAACTTTTGACAACTATTATTAAATATTTAGTACCTGATGACGGAAATAATCATATAGGGGTGGGAAGTTATAATTCAAGAAAGTACTTCATGACACTATTCAATTATAATTTTCAGACGAATCTGACCACATGGCGAAGGAGCGTCTGCCCATCTGAGGCCACACATTCGAGGAGCACGTGGAATCCTTCACCAGCTACTGCGCCACCACCGTGGGGGTCCAGGTCATGCAGTGGTCACACGTGCCCTACCTCTGCGAGGGGGACTTCAACCAGTCCTACTACTGGCTGAACGACTCTATCTTCATCATCAAAAAGGACCCAAATTTCCCCGAAACCACGGCTGAATAGAAGTTTTAATAGGTTTACTTATATTACCTCTTATAACCTTTGTATTTTGATATCCCTCATCTGTGAAATAGATTATATTTATATTTCTATTGAATGTTTACAAATAAAATATTAGCATTGGAAAAATCAATGGTTTATCAAGTAAATTCTAAAAAGAAATGTTAATTAATATTGTACAGTATGGGGGATGGGAGATTTTTTCGATTAGTTACCACAAAATAAATATGTGTCAAAATATGTAGTATGCAATGCTATTTATTACCCCTCTGGGACTTGAAATTGAGAAAAAACTGACTTATTTATTATACACTAGTTGCATATTTAATTTGCTAATCTTATTTTCTTTATTTTAACAGGTTGACTGTTCACAAAGTTGCTCACGCGTTGACCGATGCTATATTAGGATGTAAAAAAAAATGCCAAAACAATAAATAATTTATGTATAATGTTAATTATTTGTACTGATATGTTCTTCTACAGTGTATAATGTTTGTTAATGTTTTAAGACACATTTATATTATGTCTGTAATCTTGTTCTTTTCATATTGACCTCGAGAAATAAAAGAAAGTTTATTTATTTATTTATATATTTGTTAAATTATTTTGTGTTATTTAGTACAACTAAACAACAATCTTTTTTATCCATGGCAGTAGCTGTCGTGCAAGGCCGCAGAAAACCATGACAAAACTGCAGTGACACTCACTCTTTATTTTAATAAAATAAATATAATAACGATCTTTTTGTTATTTTTTTTTGGGGTGTTATGCCGTGTTGCGCTACCTCCTTCTTTAGCCAACGTTTCGGACAGCGTTGCAGTGTCCATCATCAGGGCAGATCAACCGGATCTGCTGGATCTGATGGACGCTGCAACACGGCATAACACCCCAAAAACAAATGACGAAATTACTTTTGGCCATGAAAATCTTAAAACATATCATAATAATTGATCGTTTATTTCAGAATGTTGTGCAATGCAATACATTCCATTTTTTGAAATAGTTCAAACATTGACAAAGTAACAATGCATTCGTTTATAGAATGGAACAGAAAATAAATGAAAAATATAGTATATAATAATAAATCCAAAAAAATATCCGTTCATGGGGGATATTTGACAGGCTCCCATTTCCAGAAGGGCATCAGGGGGGACTCCATTTCCATCCAGGCAACCATGGCAGTGATGATGGTATTCTTCGACTAGCATAGTCTGCGCCATAAGCTTCCCCTACGGTGAAACAAAAGTTTATTTTAATATAAATAGTTGTCTGTCTGAGTGTCTTTATCTAGAGTCGGTCTATCACACGGAGTATCAAAAGGCAATATGACTTCCACTGCCACGTCTTCTAGATTCACAGGCAACGCCGCTTCATCTTGTGGTTTTGGTTTTGTAGAGTTTATATATATTTTTTCACGTATCGGATGCCTTTCCTGTCTTCTTTCTTAATTCTAAATTACCCACTTCTAAGGAACTACACCTTTCAGTAGCTTTTTCCTGTACAGTACATCTGAAAATTAAATTAGGCTTAAACTTCCATACTTGTATGATATAAAATACAAAACGGTTTACGTTAAGAAATAATAATCATTTGATTTTTTTTCCTAAAACCCTCCTACTAAAAATTAAATTACAATCACGAGATATACAGACAAGGGACGAGAAATGCAAAGCAAATTAGATTGCCAACAATGAAGAATCAGCTGCCCAGAAATCTCGTGCCAGACAGATAACCGTGTATTAAAATTATTGCAATAATTGAAAATGTTTAATTTTAAAAAAGGAAATAAGATATTAAGTCTACCATAATTATAAATGTTAGTTGTGATTGACTACACTTATATTTAAAGGTACGTTTGTCAAATAACGTCAACTGTGAAAGAAGGCAAAACATTGTGTATAATTTTTTTTGCATTCTATGTCACATGTTCATTATACTATACAAGTACTCTTTATATTATATTGGGGATTGAATTATAGTAAGATATTAATTGAATGAGTCATGTACTTACTGTTATGGTTAATATTATTGAATACATAATCTGTGTCCCTGAAATGAGCTTCACAGACTCGGGATTAGGTGCCCATTTGGAACGCCTGATTGAATGAATCCATTTCGCTTTCAAGTCTTTCAATCTTTGGGAAACTCGTGCCCACCCCTATTTCTATATATTGGAATACTACAAAACAGGTTGACGGCATTATTTTAATATTTAAAAACACTAAATTGCGTCAAACGGCCTAAAAAACGTATGGGATCTGACAGTTAAATAAAATAGTTGCACCGGTAGGACTATGAGCGAACCTAGCCGCCAAAATCGTGCGAAAACGGCCCATTAGGTCTAATGCAATGTTCGAATGTCATAATTGTAGGATGTGGTGTAGGATAGAAGTGCAAAGAAAGTGTGGTCTTTAGATTTTTATAATCCGTAGGGAAAAAAAGTGATGGAATTTGGTTGGGAAATTCGTGTAAACTAAAATCTTCTATGTAAACAAGGCCGTAGCCAGGGTGGGGGGATCAGGGGGGATTGATCCCCCCCCGAAATTGATATTGACATCGAGAAGGTAATTGATTTGTTCGCCGCAAAGAAAGCTAAAATTTAATTTTGTAATTATAAAAATACGTGATAAGATTGATACGTAACACCATTTAATTTCTTTTAATAATCACTGTTCCGCCAAACAACCCCCCCCCCCCCCCGAAATTGATATTGACATCGAGAAGGTAATTGATTTGTTCGCTGCAAAGAAAGCTAAAATTTAATTGTGTAATTATAAAAATACATGATAAGATTGATACGTTACACCGTTTAATTTATTTTAATAATCACTGTTCCGCCAAACAACCCCCCCCCCCGAAATTGATATGGACATCGAGAAGGTAATTGATTTGTTCGCTGCAAAGAAAGCAAAAATTTAATTTTGTAATTATAAAAATACATGATAAGATTGATACGTAACACCATTTAATTTCTTTTAATAATCACTGTTCCGCCAAACAAAACCCCCCCCCGAAATTTTTTTCTGGCTACGGCCTTGTAAATGTAAATATTGTATTTGGTAACCAGTTCAAGCGACAAGTCTGGGGCTACATAAAGTACTTACAGAGGTCACTCGTGTTTTTTTTTACACGAATACGAGCCAGTGGGACTATGGCATCCTATGGGGTAAGTTGTGAGGCTGAAGGCGGTGGGGAGGGGAAGGAGATAGGAAGAGGAAGGTGGGGGAAGTACCTGGCTATTCAGATATGGTCACCAAATACGGCAGAAGCCATTTCAAGCAACGTTTCAATTCTGAATGGTGGTCTTACACCGGCGATACTGAGAGTATCTTCCACGCTGGAACGTGCCGCAAATATACTATATTTTATTTTAAATGAACAAATTGTGAAATACACAAATTAATCAAATAAAATTTATTTGCACGCCGGGATTCGATCCCGCGACCTTCGGAATGCGAGTCAAGCGCCCTATCGCTGCACTACGCCGGCCGTGTTATTGCTATTTTCAGATAATTTGAAAGATACCCATGGGTATCCATAAAAGGGGTTAATGAATATTTTGTAGGATGTACTTAATTCAGTTGTTTGGAATCCAGGAGCGCGATTCTGGTTCTTTTTAACGCAGTGATCCTTTCCTTTCCTTCAAATTAACGTCAATTGCGATTCACGTTCTCTCGATGACAGTTGAATCCTTTCCTTTGCGCTTCGCAAAGGAAAGGATCTAAAGGAGACCGTACGGGCTGTCATTAGCGAGGAATTGACTGACATTAAAGTGTGACATTGACGACGATTATCGATATTTGCGTATTTTAACAAAAGAAAACTTAATATTGTCGTAAGTTTTGACTGTAAACCTGATTAGTGAAGTATTCTTTACATAATAATGGTATTAAATTTACCGAATTACCGTAATTGCGATGTTTGAACTAGTCACAACTCGGGCCTATTTTTCAGAAGGTCAAAATGTTTCTGCTTCGCATTAAATTCCAAATTAATGGAATATTTGCGAACCTTTCCGAAAACTGAAAACTTTTTTTGAAAGGTGATGAAATACGCTATCAAATTTTATTATTAGAAGTAACCATGTTATTTTCTAAATATAAATGTTTTGAATACAACATAAAAAATGTCTCACCTTACGTTTTTTCCCACTAAAATTACTGGAACTGAAAAAAAAACACACACACACACATATTTTATTAGACAAATGTATTATAAACATTATCACCACCTCATTTTTTTGTCGTTTCTTGTAAAATAATATTTTTTAAATTCACAAGTTTCTTGTTTTTTCTTTCAAATCGCCACTGGCAACTTTTGTTTCATAAAGGTGATCATTTTAACTATTTTGTGGTTAACTTTTAGATTTAAATAAAAAGCGAGATATTTTATCTTTCCAACACCGTTTAGATCATATTTCTAACAATGATGGTAAGGGAGATACAACGATTTTTATGAGACCTGTGTGAGTTGTTCCGAAAACCAAATAAATTAGCCTGAGGGGTTTTAAAGTACATAACTTGCAAAATGTCTGATTAGAGTCATTTAATTTACGATAAACTGTATGTGTGATATATCTGGCTGAAGGAGATAGGAAAACATGGTTCATAGGTAAAAATAATTAAAATGGCATGAAGTGAAACATATATTTTATTAAAAATACTCATAAATTGCAAAACACATAAGAATAATAAATCAAATAATTACTCAAAACTTTATTTTGTCTTAGGTTTCCCTACATAAACTTAAGCCTTTCTTGTGTTTACTTGTAATTTTGTACTTCCCGGAAAGGTTTTTTTGTTCAACCTGTTGAGAAAATACAAAAAAAAATTGGGGAATCCTGAACTTTTATATTATCGTTTGTAATTATAATATTCTAATCAATAAATTCACTAATTAAAGCCCAAAAAATTGTCATGAAAATTATATTAAAAGATCTTAAAAAGATTAGCGCCGTCAATAATCAATTAATAATCTTGACGTATCAATAATCTTAACTAAACAATTCTACTGTGAAGCAATACTACTATAATAAACCCTACTTTCATTTAACTATCAACAGCAACATTATAACTAAAAACTCAAATAAAAAGGTGGATTCAAAACATACAATTCAATTCAATTTTATTTATTCATTTTAAAATATTACAATTTCAAAGTGTTTTTAAAAGAGAAAATATTTACAGATATTAAGATAAACAGATTTAGACTAACAGCAACAAAGCTTGTCGTTTGAATTGTGCTTCATTGATGTTAAACATATCGATATTCGAAGTGATTTCATTTAACAACCAGACAGCACTCCCGACTGGCATAACCATTCGCAAATTAGTTCTGCAAGCCGGGAGATAAAACAGTCTATGCTGTCGGTGACGGAGAAAGTTGGTAGGGTAGAGCCACGGGTAGTAGCCATATTCCCTCAGGTAAAGAAATCTCAGAAATTTCTTCTGAACCTTCTCCAACATGAGGGAATACTTCACTTGGTGTGGGCTCCAAACCACCGACCCACTCTCAAGTCTACTCTTAACCAAACTCCTGTACAAACACTCGATCGAGCTAAAAAAAACATCACAAAATATATTTATAATTCTTTCAGAAACTTCATATTATTTATATAATTTTAAATATTAAAATGCAATGAAATCCTCAGCAGAGGAGATCCCAATGATATCATCGCCTCAGTCACCAGCATTTCTTCATAACTCTAGAGCAGTCATCAGCAACAGTACCATACATTGATCACTGCCCTTTTCCATCAGTCAGAAGAAATCTCTGAAAAAGAAAAAAAAGTATCAAATTGTATCACATGAAATTTAACTAAATATCTAACCGTCACGCTGTTTTCCGCAGGGGTAGGCAGAGAGGACGGACTGCCAAACAACTCAAGACTGGCATACCTTCCTTGCCTTGTTTACATTCATACATCGTCTCATACATGCTCTTCTATTATTCTGACTCGGGCCATGTCAAACATGGCCCAACTAAAGTATCTGATTCACTTGGTCATGCCATGTCATTCTTGGGCGTCTTCGACTTCTACTTCTACATTCACAGGTGACATACGCTTTAATATACTGCGTTTAAGGTTAAACGGAACATGGAAATGTTATAATCTAAGCATTCACAGATGGCGCCAATTTATTTATTTTAGGTTAATTAAAATACTTTTTGCAAACTCTTTAAAATATTAAGGTAAATTAATTGTTTGAGCTCTATGTATTCAGTATGAATATGAATAAATAGTTTCGTCTAAAAACAAACTCAAATCTTTCCATAAAGGCTAACAAATACAATATTGGATTGAGTGACCGATACAAAAGTGGACTTGTAAGCCTTCCTTGAACGATTGTTTATGTACAAAACTATGTATTCATATTCATATTGAATAAATGCGAGCGCAAAAAATTAAACTATCTTAGTATTTTAAAGCAAAACTTGCAATAAGTGTTTTAACCTAAAATAATCAAATTGGCGCCATCTGTGAATGCGTAGATTCTAACGTAGGTTCCATTAAACCTTAACCAAAAACAATTTATGATCAATATCAGTTGATATATTTCACTACGAAACACAATATACCATAGTTTTTTTTGTTATCAAAATACATACTTCATCATTGAGAAGGTCTTCCAGCACATTTGCCATTCGACTGATTCTGTTCATGAAAGAATTATCCTAGTTGACGTCCAGATAATTGTCCTCGTGCTGTCAATTTGCAGGCGGTCAAACTTCAATCATCACTCATCAGCTACAGCGAATTCTACTGCCACTCGCATCAGTGTCTGTAAAAGAAATAAACAACAAATTGTATCATTCAATTGCATAATATTTAAAATAACACATATTATTTTAGCTAGCAAATAAATTTCTGTTTCTCAGAATCTGGTATTTTGACTCTGCATATTCTGTCTGCAGAAGGTGGCATAGGCTGTGCTGCTTTTAACCAAAAAAAACAGTTCAACACATGTTGAATTATACAGCACCATACAAATATAAAAATACATTTATTTTTTTATTAATTTACAGACAACAGTCCATTAAAAACATAATAATAACACAAATAAAAAAACAGAGATGACAGTGAAGGGAGAGCACATAAAAATTAATAGCAATGACAATATAAAATATAAAAAGTACATATAGAGACCCTACAAGTCCAAAGCATAAAGAAGCATTTAAATATTGCATATCGACTGCCGAAAGTCATTTAGTTTTACACCAAAAAAAATCAATGCTTTGACTTACATTGACAAGTCTCGATATTCTGGATAAGGGAGAATGGTATCGTAATTAGTAGAATGTTGATTGAGGAACAGCAATCTATTATTTCGAAGCCTACGGGAAGGGATGTTAAACTGGATGAGTTGTAACAATGCAGGTGTATCAGTAATACTGTTGATAATTTTAAATATGCAAATTAGATCAGTCCTTTCGACGTTTTTCTAAAGAAGACATGTTTAAAATGTGTTCAATTTCATCATATGAGTACTTGCCTCTTTCAAGACCCAACCTCCAAGCAATTCCTCTTAGGAAACGATGTTGTACGGATTCGATGTGACAAATGTGGACAGCGTTACATACATCATTGGGAAGGTATTCGGGCTTGATTCCTTCAACTGCCTGTGTTCTCCATTTCATACACGTTCCATCCGCCAGGAGCATATATATGGAATAAACAGATTGATGATCAAAACGCTGAAAAATAATTTTACGCCAATTAACGTCACATTACTTAATTACATATATTTTTCTTATGTTTCTTAACAAAATAATACAGTAAAATAATATTATTCTGTAAAATATTAAATGAACTGTCTCGATTTTTACTTGAAAAGGGTTATCTCAAATGTCGAACTTCAGACATAATCTTGTTGACAATTGGGTTAGAGTCAAATATGAGTACATTTATATGCTTTTAGATACATTATATAGCATTTACTTACCTCATTATTGCTTTGTGCAGCAAAATATGGGTAAAGTTCGGTTTATGGGCCAAATTCCTAAAAAATAAAACTAGTTATTTTTATACTAATTTGGGGTCGGGGAATCCGAATCTGAAAGAATTAGGCGGCGGCAAGCAATATTAACTGAATTACAGGACTTTAAAAATTTTTATACACATTTTTTTTTTTTTTTTTTTACAGTGAATACCGCACAAGAATCTCAACTGCTCCCGTCTGGAGCCAGTGAGACTATGGCATCCCCAATTGGGGTATGTTGTGAGGCTTAAGGTAGTGGGGAGGGGAAGGAGGTGAGGAAGAGGAAGGTTGGGAAGTACCTGGCTATTCAGATCTGGTCACTAAACACGGCTAAAGCCATTTTCAAGCAACGTTTCAATTCTGAATGGTGGTCTTACACCAGGGCGATACTGATAGTATCTTCCACTCTGGAACATGCCGCAAATATACTATATATTATTTTAAATGAATTAATTGTGAAATAACACAAATTAATCAAATAAAATTTATTTGCGCATGCCGGGTTCGAACCCGCGACCTCCGGATTGTGAGTCAAGAGTCTTACCCACTGGACTACGGAGGTCGTCAATACAGGAAAATAGCCATTTTGGAAGCATTTTGATTCCTAGAAAATCAAACTAGTTATTTTTATACTAACTATGGGCCGGGGAATCCGAATCTAAAAGAATTAGGCGGCGGCAAGCAATATTAACTTAATTACACGACTTAAAAATTTTCTATACACACACACATGAAAATAATCATTCCGGAAGTATTTTGACACATGTAGTACAAAGATCATAGAAAAACACGATAACATAGATGTTTTTACCACACAAAATTAAGTGTTGCCATTAAGCAGTAATATTTATAACGTAAAATAACATGTTTATATTTTAAGAACTTATTTTTTATAATTGATTCTCAAATATTTTAGGGAGGTACACCAACTAGTATTGTGGAGTTTTTATGCCTTGACGCGAGTAGGCGTTATAAAGGGGCACGTTCTTTTGTATCACAAACCATGTTACATAAACCCGGCGTAGCTGCTAAACTACTTGAAAACAGGGATGTTTTTTTGCCGTGACGCGAGCAGGCGGTATAAAGGGGCACAAACCATGTTACACAAACCTAGCGTAGCCGCTAAACTACTCGAAAACAGGGATGTTTTTTTGCCGTGACGCGAGCAGGCGGTATAAAGGGGCACAAACCATGTTACACAAACCTAGCGTAGCCGCTAAACTACTCGAAAACAGGGATGTTTTTTTGCCGTGACGCGAGCAGGCGGTATAAAGGGGCACAAACCATGATACACAAACCTAGCGTAGCCGCTAAACTACTTGAAAACAGGGATGTTTTTTTGCCGTGACGCGAGCAGGCGGTATAAAGGGGCACAAACCATGTTACACAAACCTAGCGTTAGGTTAGGGACGCGAGCAGGCGGTATAAAGGGGCACAAACCATGTTACACAAACCTAGCGTAGCCGCTAAACTACTTGAAAACAGGGATGTTTTTTTGCCGTGACGCGAGCAGGCGGTATAAAGGGGCACAAACCATGTTACACAAACCTAGCGTAGCCGCTAAACTACTTGAAAACAGGGATGTTTTTTTGCCGTGACGCGAGCAGGCGGTATAAAGGGGCACAAACCATGTTACACAAACCTAGCGTTAGGTTAGGTTAGGTTAGGTTAGGTTAGGGACGCGAGCAGGCGGTATAAAGGGGCACAAACCATGTTACACAAACCTAACGTTAGGTTAGGTTAGGTTACGCATTTTTAAGACTACGAATTTTCATACTTTTGGTTTAAGAATACGCCGTTGAGATAGTCGTAATTCATCAGGTTAATGTGTTATGTGAAGAATTATCGTGTCGGAAATTATTGATATAGAGATAAATATTTTTGAGAGCTGGTAACACTGCCGGCACATGTTTTTGTATATTTCTTGTTTTTCTATGATCTTTGTACTGCGTGTGTCAAAATACTTCCGAAATGATTATTTTCATGTGTGTGTGTATAGAAAATTTTAACGTCGTTTAATTCAGTTAATATTGCTTGCCGCCGCCTAATTCTTTCAGATTCGGATTCCCCGGCCCATAGTTAGTATAAAAATAACTAGTTTGATTTTCTAGGAATCAAAATGCTTCCAAAATGGCTATTTTCCTGTATGTGTATAAAATTTTTTAAAGTCCTGTAATTCAGTTAATATTGCTTGCCGCCGCCTAATTCTTTCAGATTCGGATTCCCCGACCCCAAATTAGTATAAAAATAACTAGTTTTATTTTTTAGGAATTTCGCCCATAAACCGAACTTAAGCCCAAAATATAGTTAAATAAGCGAACCGACATGACTGATATACTCAATATCATAAATAAACCAATCCCCTCAATATACTGAAATCTTGACAGCCATCTTGGGCGGCATTCTGTATTCATCTGTCACTTATAGAAGTGGTGAAGGAATAACAAAGTGATTACTATCTAGCGAGGTAGGTACCTTTTTACGAAACGAAAATCTTCGATAAACGGCTTTATACGTTATTTTAAAATAAAATAAGATGTGATTAAAATGCAATACAATGTTAAATCATTGTTTTAAAAGTTTTGGTTGACAACCTTGCGTTATTAGATTGTATTTCATTTATCAGTGTTTTCAAAAAATCTCTAACCCAATGTTTTGGGATTTTTTACTAGGTCTCTCTCCTTAACACGATTATGTGAGGATAGCGCTCAAATGTGGGAGAACGGGAATCGCTTGCTTGTAATGCGGCGCATAATGCGCAACCTTACATTGTTGGCGAATGCTAGCGTTAAGGTTAACGCAAAAAGAACGGGAATCGCGCTACAGGTCTGTTTTGAAATGTCCGTCCATTTGCTCTATGGTAGGAACCCTAAAGTATTTAAAATGGCAACACTTTTCCGTAGTATCTATGGGTGTTCATTTATGTATCTATGGATAATCTTACTCCGAAACCGAATGCTACCTGTCACTTTTTTGCTGGTTTTATTATTTGGTTTTACTACTATCGTCAATTTGTAAATCTTGGACGAAAACAATCAATAACTTCTCTCTCAACTTCGTTATAAAGTCATGAATTTCACCGCCATCAAGTTAGAACCAGGCACAAGTGCGGAAGAGAGTGTCGCTGTAATACTTACGGAAATCGATACGGACTATCCTTTTATCAAAAAAGAATGTCCGGAATTAATTTATGAAAACAATTCAGGTAATACGTTGACTTTTATTGGTGTACAACTGGGGTAAAGTTCGGTTTATGGGCCAAATTCCTAAAAAATAAAACTAGTTATTTTTATACTAATTTGGGGTCGGGGAATCCGAATCTGAAAGAATTAGGCGGCGGCAAGCAATATTGGCTAAAGTTCGGTGTTTGGGTAAAATTCCTAAAAAATAAAACTAGTTATTTTTATACTAATTTGGGGTCGGGGAATCCGAATCTGAAAGAATTAGGCGGCGGCAAGCAATATTAACTGAATTAAACGACTTTAAAAAATTTTATACACATACAGGAAAATAGCCATTTTGGAAGCATTTTGATTCCTAGAAAATCAAACTAGTTATTTTTATACTAACTATGGGCCGGGGAATCCGAATCTGAAAGAATTAGGCGGCGGCAAGCAATATTAACTTAATTACACGACTTAAAAATTTTCTATACACACACACATGAAAATAATCATTCCGGAAGTATTTTGACACATGTAGTACAAAGATCATAGAAAAACACGATAACATAGATGTTTTTACCACACAAAATTAAGTGTTGCCATTAAGCAGTAATATTTATAACGTAAAATAACATGTTTATATTTTAAGTACTTATTTTTTATAATTGATTCTCAAATATTTTAGGAAGGTACACCAACTAGTATTGTGGAGTTTTTATGCCTTGACGCGAGTAGGCGTTATAAAGGGGCACGTTCTTTTGTATCACAAACCATGTTACATAAACCCGGCGTAGCTGCTAAACTACTTGAAAACAGGGATGTTTTTTTGCCGTGACGCGAGCAGGCGGTATAAAGGGGCACAAACCATGTTACACAAACCTAGCGTAGTCGCTAAACTTCTCGAAAACAGGGATGTTTTTTTGCCGTGACGCGAGCAGGCGGTATAAAGGGGCACAAACCATGTTACACAAACCTAGCGTAGCCGCTAAACTACTCGAAAACAGGGATGTTTTTTTGCCGTGACGCGAGCAGGCGGTATAAAGGGGCACAAACCATGTTACACAAACCTAGCGTTAGGTTAGGGACGCGAGCAGGCGGTATAAAGGGGCACAAACCATGTTACACAAACCTAGCGTAGCCGCTAAACTACTTGAAAACATGGATGTTTTTTTGCCGTGACGCGAGCAGGCGGTATAAAGGGGCACAAACCATGTTACACAAACCTAGCGTTAGGTTAGGTTAGGTTAGGTTAGGTTAGGGACGCGAGCAGGCGGTATAAAGGGGCACAAACCATGTTACACAAACCTAACGTTAGGTTAGGTTAGGTTACGCATTTTTAAGACTACGAATTTTCATACTTTTGGTTTAAGAATACGCCGTTGAGATAGTCGTAATTCATCAGGTTAATGTGTTATGTGAAGAATTATCGTTTCGGAAATTATTGATATAGGGATAAATATTTTTGAGAGCTGGTAACACTGCCGGCACATGTTTTTGTATATTTCTTGTTTTTCTATGATCTTTGTACTGCGTGTGTCAAAATACTTCCGAAATGATTATTTTCATGTGTGTGTGTATATAAAATTTTAACGTCGTTTAATTCAGTTAATATTGCTTGCCGCCGCCTAATTCTTTCAGATTCGGATTCCCCGGCCCATAGTTAGTATAAAAATAACTAGTTTGATTTTCTAGGAATCAAAATGCTTCCAAAATGGCTATTTTCCTGTATGTGTATAAAATTTTTGAAAGTCGTGTAATTCTGTTAATATTGCTTGCCGCCGCCTAATTCTTTCAGATTCGGATTCCCCGACCCCAAATTAGTATAAAAATAACTAGTTTTATTTTTTAGGAATTTCGCCCATAAACCGAACTTATTCCTACAACTGTTTTACAAACGCAAAACACAATCGAAAATAAAAGTGCAATTTTTTTGCTTGGCTACGTCCACAAGTTCATTTCTACATATTGATCCTACGTACGGTATTATGCTGGGTTATGTTACCTGTGTTTATTATTTTATTAAATGGTAAATGTTCCAAAAAAATTGTGGAACATTTACCTTACATAATAGTCTACCGCTAGTCTTATTCTCTCAATTCTGCACTATGGAGACACAGTGTATGGTCTCTCATTATTGAAAAAAAACATAGGCAAGTGCAACGTGTTCAAAACGCATGCGTTTGATATTACTAGGTACAATTTCCGGAGCATATCTCGCTCAATAGGGAAATATTTACCCTCGCTTTACCTCTATCAGCACCGAATCCTAAATATGTCGATCAAAAGGAGATTGTGTCAAATGTACAATTTGATGAATTCATAGGTAACTGCCTACCTGTTTGATAAACTGCAGTAGTCCCGTGACTCTCATGTACACAGTACACGCCAAAGAGACTATGTACTCGTTCTTATCCAGACATAAAACTGCTGTATTTGAGGATAGTTTCAACTATTCATCATCAAAATTTTGGAATGAAATGCCATTATCTAAGTATTCGAATATCCAAATCGTTGCAGTGCTTCAGAAGCTCTGGTTGCTGACTGCACAGTCATTCACGCAATATCACGATCGATAAAATTTACAATTAAAGTGATCCTACTTGTGTTTGTAATTATATTATTTGCTTTAATTTCAATTCTGATTGTTTGTTTCAATTAAAATTTCATTTTAATTATTTATTATATATTAGAGCACTGCTGAAAACTTGCTATGTATATTACGGGAGCAATCCTGAATGTATAACTGAGCAGTTACCGTTTTATTAATAGAGATAACGCAATTTAAAAAAAAGGTGTTTAAATATGTAAAAATAATTATTGTATTACCCCCTTGTTGGGTTATTATTATTATCAGGGGTTCTGGGAAGAGGGTGTCTGCAATTCGGACCTGCATGAAATAATGTAGAAAACGTAGATGGTAGCAGAGTACATGAACATTTTTCCATCAACACGAGTCGGTGAAACTACTTAGGCATGCGCAATGCGACAGGGAGAATATTAATAAAGTTACCCAAAAAACTTTTGTTATATTTTTGATGATATTTTACGACTGTATCATACCGTTTATTGGTTCCATTTTATTAGTAAGTATTTTCTATTAATAGGTGAAATTACCTCAACGGAGCCCTCAAACGTAGAGGAAGTCACTATCAAAGCAAGTGAAAGCTTCTATCCTGAAATTGATATCGAAGTCCCTCATTTTAAAAAGGAATGCTTTGAGCCTTCTGAAAGAATTCACCAAACGGCGGGTAAGACTAATTTTATTGATGTATTTTATTATAAACTCGCAATTTTATTATAAACTCCAGTACTTATTCTTCAAATTAAGGTACAAATAAATAACAAACCAGACTGTTTAAACTTAAACCGTCCTGTAAGAATTGCAAAGTTGAGGGAAAGGACTTTATCGTGCTGAAACTGCATACTTGTACGGACTTGCGCAACTTTCATTCAAGCAACTAATTACGGACGATAGTAGCGTTGCCGTCTTCCAATTGAGCGCGCACATGGGGAGCAACTCTATTAATAATTAATTAGAGAAGTCAATTTTGCAATGGCATCTTGAGTTCCAAGTTTAGGTCTAAATCCATATTTTTTATTTTTTTATTTTTTATTAGTGACTATTTAATTACAGGTTTGATGAGAATTACAAGATATGATAATGAATATAAATATTTCATTTGTTTGTTCTTAGTCCTCCTCACTAGGTGGTCCTGTGCTGAGGCGGACTGGTAGATTTCTTTATTTTTCCGTTATTTAGTTTCTATGATGTTTTTAATACATTCACTGCATTAATTTCTTTTTGATTTTTTAAACTTATTTATCTTTTCTATCTTTTTCAAACTTGGAGGAAGGATGTTGTAAAGTTTGGTTGCCAGATATATGTGGTTTCTTTGGCCAAAACTTGTCTTGAATTTTGAAACATATCTTTTTTGAGGCTCTTGTGCCATGTATCCGAGTTTCATTATGAGATTTTCTGTTTTAAAATGATGTATAAAATATTCCTGGCATATATTTGTTTTAAATTTAGAATGTCAAAACACTTAAAAATATCTTTTGAGGGGGTTCTGATGGGTAATTTTAGTATTGTTTTTATAATGCTCTTCTGAGCAATATCTAATTGGTTAATATGATTTGCTGTAGCAGATCCCCATACTAGAATTCCGTACTCGAGACGGGAATGACATAAAGCATAAAATACTTTTTTGATGTCTTTCCTAGGTAGTATGTTTCTTAGGTTTTTAAAGAAATATACAAGTCTCGTAAGATTTTTAGTGATTCCATTTATGTGTATGTCCCATCTAAGGTTTTCGTCTATTTCCACTCCTAGATATTTAATACTTTTTGCCTTTGTTATAATAGGGCAAGAGCAATATGACTTATTGTTTTGACACTCTTGCAATTTGAGAGTGTATTCTTTACCCGGTTGATCTGAGTTTATTGAAAAGGCTAGATAATTAGTTTTAATTACATTGAGCGTAAGAGAGTTCATCCGAAGCCAATTTTGAAGTACAGTTAGTCCATGTTCAGCCTCTTTATAAGTGTCCATCCAGTCCTTTTCATGGAATAACATAACAGTATCATTGGCAAAACTAATTATGTTTCCATTGATGGGAAGTTTGGTAATTTCATTTATGTAGATGAGAAATAAGATTGGTCCCAAGACACTTCCTTGAGGGACGCCGTAGTTTATTGGAAGAGGATTGCTTTTTTGTTGGCCTATTTGTACTTGTTGTGTTAGTCCTGTCAAGTACGTCATCAGTAAATTTAGTGGAGTGCCAGATATGCCAATTTTTTAAAGTTTTGTGAGAAGAATTTTATGATCTATTGTGTCAACGGCTTTTTTTAGGTCTATAAAAACAGCCAGACATTTTTTTTCCATCGTCTAAACTTTTTATGGCTATTCTTGTAAAATGTTCAATGGCGTCCACGGTACTCAAACTTTCCCGAAATCCATATTGTGTCGGGGAATTTTTTTATTAAATTCCAGAATGTGGACGATTTGGCTTTTCAAATTTTTTTCCAGGATTTTTGAGAAAGTGCTTAGGATACTTATGTCATTTTTGATAATTATTTATGTCATTTTTGCTTCCATTTTTATAAATTGGTAAAACTGTAGCATTTTTTAGACAAGAAGGAAAAATCCCCTTTGATATAGAGAGATTTATAAGGTATGTAAGGGGAGGATCAACCCCTCTTGGAGATATTTTATAGTTTTGATTGATATAGGATCATTTCCTGAAGAAGTGTTATTATCTAGTGAAGCAATCACTTTTCTTAATTCGTTGCTAGTTATTTGGTTTAGATTTAGTGTGTTATCTTGGATTAAGTCTTCATTATTTTCTATTTCCTTTTCATTAGTAATTGGTTTTGTGATTTTATTTGCCAATTGCGAGCCTATGTTAGTGAAAAAAATATTAATATATTCCAGAATTTTGTCAGGATGCTCTGCAAAAGAAATAGGAATCATGCTAATGTTTTATTCTCCAATCATTTTCTTGTTGTAGGAGGGTTCAGAGTTAGTGATTTCTTTGATAATCTTCCATATTTTTCTGGAGTCATTGTTACATTCTTCTATTTTACTTTTATAGTAGTTTTCTTTGGCGTTGCGAATAACATTTTTACGTATATCTCTGTATCTTTTATAGAATCTTAATTTAAATATATCGTACGGGTCTTTTTTAACTTTTAAATGTATTTCATCTCTTTTCCTTATACAGTTGATGATGTTTTGTGTAATCCAAGATTTGATGTGCTTATTTTTATGGGATATCTTTTTTTCTATTAATGTGGTATTCGATAGTATTGTATGTTGTATAATTTCGTTAAAATAGCTCCAAGCAGAATTTGTATTATCTATTTCATAAAGGTTTGTCCACTCAGTATTTTGTAATTTTTTTTTAACTTCCTTCCAATTGGCTTCTGATATTTGCAGTACAATTTTATGATTTTGAATTTTTCCTGTTTTTTTTTTGTTAATGGAGAGAATTGTTGAGTAATGGTTTGTAATGGTGGATGTATATATGATGGCTTGAGTTTGTTTATTAGTCTTACTGGTTAGAATGCAGAATTTTTCTTCTTCTAGAAATAGGAATAGTCTCTTTTTTACCGCTTTTTTCAATTATTTTAGAAATGTTACATGTCAGAGATTCAATTGATCAATGTTTTATTTTGTATTGCATAAAAAATACACCACGTATATAATGACAGTCTTTCAAGTTATGGAGCAATTAATGATTAGGTATTAATTTTTTTTATTGTAGATATTATTTTTAACGACCTATGGGAAATGATGGGTAAAGACAATGATAGATTTTCATTTCACAGTGGCAACCAGTAGCGGTGGCATATTCCGAGCGCTAACTAGGCAATAAATAAGTGGCGGCGGTAGGTTAGGCGTGTTGCGTGTGGCCCTATTTTAGTGGTTTTCATATTTGAGTTAAAAAAGTTTTGCCAACAGCTTTTTAATTTCCCTAGTATGTAGTGATTTTCCTTTCCACTTGCAAAAATTAACCCTTATATCTAGGAAAATTTACCTTTTACCATTTCGATATTTACAACCACTAACAGTCACCATACAAGGACTTCCATACTTATTTCTCTCCGGCAACTTGTAGCAATTGACAATTGAGTGGACCGGAGTATGTTGCCGAAATTGCTACTCGCTATTTGCCTCGGCGTATCAATGTAAGTATTGTTGTTATTTTTTCAGGCGGCATTGATGTGGAGACTATTACCATGAAGGCCGAACCAGGAACCCGACAACAGGGTGGAGGGAGAATTTCTTTCATGGAAATTGATATAGTCCTCCCGGATGTCAAAAAGGAATGCTTGGAGCAGACTGCAGGTAAAGCAGAATAATAATTTGTTCAAACAATTAGGTCTCCTTATAATTTTAGCGTTTGTATGAATTTACAGTACGTATACTTATTACGCTTTATCTGTTACCCTTTTCAGGCTCGTTGACAAACCTGAAGACGCATCCTGGAGAAAACCGGCACTCTTGTACCCATTGCAACTACTCCTCTTCTCATAAGTCAACTTTAGAGAGACACTTGCGCACACATACTGGAGAAAAACCCTTTTCATGTTCCATCTGTGCTTATTCATGTTCTCGAAAAGGAACTATAAAAATCCACATGCTTACCCATACTGGAGAAAAACCTTTTGCATGTTCTTACTGCAGCTATTCATGTTCTAAAAATGGAAATTTAAAATGTCACATCCTTACACATACTGGAGAAAAACCTTTTGCATGTTCTTACTGCAGCTATTCATGTTCTAAAAATGGAAATTTAAAACGTCACATCCTTACACATACTGGTGAAAAACCTTTTTTATGTTCCTACTGCAGCTATTCATGTTTTGAAAAAGTTCATTTAAAAGGTCACATGCTTACCCATACTGGAGAAAAACCCTATTCATGTTCACAATGCAACTGTTCATACTCTCAAAACAGAAGTTTGAAACTTCACATGCTTACCCATACTGGAGAAAAACCTTATTGGTGTTCACAATGCAACTGTTCATACTCTCAAAAGAGAAGTTTGAAACTTCACATGCTTACCCATACTGGAGAAAAAGCTTTGACATGTTCCGCTTGCAGTTATACTTGTTCTCGAAAGGAAAATTTAAAACGTCACCTGCTTACCCATACTGGAGTAAAACCTTTTTCTTGTTTTTCTTATTAAACAAAACACGAAAATAATATATTCCTTATTCTACGTACTGAAACTTATATCACACAATGTCCATTGTTTAGAAATCATACTTGAAATTACTTTATATTTCTTATAATGATTACATTACAGATTCGTTTTGTAGATTTTCACGGCCAAAAGTGTTTTCATTATTTGTTTTGGGGGTGTTAAGCCGTGTTGCGCTACCTCGTTCTTTAGCCAACGTTTCGGACAGCGTTACAGTGTCCATCATCAGGGCAGATGTGTATGTGATGATGGACACTGTAACGCTGTCCGAAATATTGGCTAAAGAAGGAGGTAGCGCAACACGGCTTAACGCCCCAAAAAAAAATTACGGAAACATTACAGGTTATTGATTTTCTCTTTATTTTAACAATTAATTGTCAAAACAAATAACCACTTAGCCATTTTTTGTAAATATGTAGTTGCCTTTATGGTACATTATAGCGTAGGGAGTATAAACACGACTTGCAATAGTTGTCCCAAGACAAGATGTGAGTTACCGCGCTTAGGCCGAATGACACTGGGGAACAGTGTTACTAACGATGCCTTTACACCTCTACAGGCTCGCATCTCGGAGTATTGAGATCCCAGCACTCGTGGCTCTGCTGGGATGGATCTTTTAATCCCCTGAATAGGGACCAAAAATTGACCATTCAAACAAAAAAACTAGGGTTCTTTAGGTAACCTGTAGGAGAGTTGAGAGAAGATCTGGACTCTTCAACTGGAAAGTCGCTTAAATACCTTTTTTCTTGTTTTAATCGCGTTTGCAGTAATAAACAAAACAAGAGATTTCTAACTCGCAATAATACATGAGTATATTGTTTATTTTAATTATTCAAATTGTTATTTATAAAAAAATGGAAATTATTGTTATTTTTATCGGCCTTGTATTCCTTCCGGATCTCCACAATTTAACACTTCTTACCTATAACATACCTCCAAAAAAAACGTGTTTTTCTTTAAAATATGATTTTTTTCTGTCTTTATTTTTAACTTACGTGCTTTAAGTATATCTTAATTTTTATTTAGTATGTTTAATTATCGGGCATTAGCCTAGTGTTTTAGCAAAAAAAAACAAAAAATCTGTAACTAATTAAATTTTATGAAATAAAAATATAAAAAACCTACGTGGTTTTACAACTCACACTTTTTTTACATTAGCTCCACTGAGAATGCCCTGAAGAAAGTAATTTTGCTAAGGTTTCCCTGTGGAGTAACACTTTTCTTCACTATTATTTACAAGCTGACTCATAGTGGAGTAAAAAATTTTTCATGTTCCGAATGCAGTTATACAAGTTCTCAAAAGGAAGATTTAAAAATCCACAGTATGATTCACAGAAGAGAAAAACCTTTTTCTTGTCCTGACTGCAACTAATCGTGTCCTCAAATGGGATATCTACGAAGTCACATGCTGATGGTGGAGAAAATCTTTTTTCATGTTCCGACTGCAACTACATTTACTACGAAGAGAAATCTAAAAAACACATGTTTACCGACAGTGGAGAAAAACCTTTTTCATGCCGTGCCTGCATCTATTCTTCTTCTCGAAAAAAAAACTAAAACCGCACTTGCTGACTCACAGTGATGAAAAACCTTTTTCATGTCCCGACTGTGACTATTCATGCGCTACAAAACGGTATCTAAAAGATTCACATGTTCACTAACACTGGATAAAAACCTTTTTCATGTCTTGATTGCAATTATTCATGTTGTACAAAGGATCTGACCCACAAAAGTTTGGACGATTTTGTGGAGGGGTAGTTAATTTCGTGCATTGGAAGGTTGGAGTTCGAGTTGGCCCTGGATCGAGGCGATCGGCGATGGCTGGTTCGTGCGAGTTCGTGCGTTGGAAGTTCGAGTTGGAAGGTTGGAGTTCGAGTTGGCCCTGGATCGAGGCGATCGGCGATGGCTGGTTCGTGCGAGTTGGCCCAACACAGTATGTGCAATATTATTACGGGAGAGTTGTATAAAAATTGTTTAAAATTATTATTTTTTTAGCTTTACGAATCGAAATCAATATTATGGAAACCGATGCACCGCCTGCACAATTTTAGGCAACTGATAATATACGGCGCTGAATCAGCTGTTCGACGTCCGCCGTTTTGGTGTTCGGAGTTCGGAGTTGGGGGGTTGGCCGCAGCCACCACATGATCGGCTAACCTTCCAACTCCGAACTAGAAGGAACTGGAAGGTTGGTTTCGGTGTGGACCTAGCGTAGTTTTGCCATTTTGAATTTCAACTGAGTTCAACATCAAACGTCACGCAAAGGCAAAAGAAAGTTAAGAATGACACTGTATTTTTAACTTATTAAATACGTTTGTTAAAAAAACATAAAATGTCTGTTTATTAATTATAGTATTTTAAAGAAATTATCTTTATAAATAATAAGTACAATTATTAAATTATCGTAGAAAGCAAACACTTTGTGGCTTGGCATTATATAGAATGAAACAAGTAATTTGTTTAAAAACCACATTATTTTTATTTACATTTGTCGACCGGTTTCGGTTGACCTCAACCTTCTTTAGGACAACAAACATATAAACTAAATTACAGTATAGAGTTAAGATTCTAAGGTAAACACTGTGATGTATTGCATTAATCAACAGTGAAAATAAGAAAATATCGTAGCTTCCCACTTTAATAAAAAAATGTCAATTACGTATAAAACGGATACACTTACGACATCTATCGGATCAGATTTGATTGAGTTCATATTGACAGTAGAGATGTATAATAATCCTAATTGTAATGAGTGTTGATAAAAAAAAAACAACAGAGGGTCTTAAAATCGTCACAGCGCAAGGACTTACCCTTTTCTTAAGCGTGAAAACAAACAATGAAATTTTGACAGCCAATTAGATTGGGACAAAGGCTATAAAAAATTAAACAAGCCAATCACTAAACGGGAAGGCGTATACCAACGGGGAACAAAGGATTGACCTTTGCACCCGATGATTAAGGAGATAATTAATGACTTTTTCATTCCCACAGAAATCGAGGGTGAATATACTGAGATGTAAACATCGGACTATTCAAGGATTTTAGTACGACGAACCCAATAAATGTTATTAATAACATTTACATTTATGGGATAGTAAACCATAGATGTCGAATTGAATTGGGAACTTTTGAGTTGTGGAAAAAAATACACGGTAACAACGATGGAAAAATTTTAATGGAAAATTGAATAGAAAGTGACAAAAATTTAAAGGAAGCTATTAGGTGGATTTTCATCTATAATACGATTGCTTGTGACGACCGGAGATGACTAATTGGAGGGAAAACGTGCTAAAGAAAATTGGAAATGATTGAAAACAATGGAAAATTATTGTTATCAATTCTAGATGAAGCGGAGATATTAGGAAAACGATTTGGAAAGAAAATTTTATAAAAAAATGGGCGTTTATGAAGAATGTAGCGACTGAACGAGGGGACGATTGAGTTGATGGAGATAGAATAGTATACCTAGGGGAGAGAGATAATACTGAACACATTGCGATAGATTTAATTCAGAAAAAGGAGTCATTTTACGTAATTATGATGGTGGGTGAATCTGCACGAGACTGCTGAAGAAATGAGACGTAACAAATGGTTGTCGATCTCACATGTGTATTATTTTTATAAACAATGAATATTCGAACATGGGTTTTATTTAGATGAGGGCTATTAGCCATTAAAAGGACTATTAAAATTAACCCAGGCCTTACGTAGTATTTAAATTATGAAAATCCCATAAAATCTAATGACTCTCAGATTAAAAGGAATTTATGGCCCGATACATAGAGATTATAATATCAACGCGAGATTATAATATCAATATAATGTCAACGCTTATGAGAGAGAGATGGATTTTGGGGGGGAGATCCTGATCACCCTGCTTACTTGTCGGAGGAAATGGAGCCAAATTTTGCCAGAAAAGGGTTATTCGGAGTTCGTCAAATATACAATTAACTAATTACATTAAACTACTAAATCCATCTTTATTTGTACCTTATAGAAGCAGAATCATAGTGGAGTGATGCCAAGCAGACACAAGAATCAATCATAATCAAATTTACTAACAATTAACCATTTGAGTTATATTTAATTACCTGTTCAATTAAACATGTATAATGTCGTTTAGTACAGTTTATTTACGAATTAAAGTTACAAAGGAAAGTTAGTTCATTTAGAGGAACTATTTAAACTTAGATTGCAAGAGAGAGACCAATACAATTTGAAGCTCAACGCCCTGTTTAGAATCAAAAGGTTACCACAAAAATGAAAGTAATTAAAGTCCTATATCATAAATAAATAAAAATACACAACGTTTGATAGAGTTTAATTACAACATAAATACGAAAATATTTACGTTCAAGGTCGTAAATAACGTATTAATTAGTTAAGTACATATCGACCCCATGGAATAACAAGGTTCCAACTAACAATTTGGGCTGATTTGAGTGAGTGATGGGATATTGTTTCTACTGCACTAATCTTTATTTCTTCTATAGACACCAACATCAAATAATGCATATTAAGCGAGATAGAATGTGTTAAAAGTTCCAACTGCATCATTTATTTACTGTAATTTGGTGAACAAGGTTTCAACTGCTGTTGGAACCTTGTTACTCGAACTTTAAAATCTATTTTGAAACATCACTTCGCGCTTTTCTATACAATGCGTTCCATTTGACAAACTGTCAAATTTCCGCGTGTTGCTATTTGAAGTTTTAAATAGATTGATTGAACATAATTCTTGATTAACATATTTGAACACGAAGATTACAATTATTCTGAAATATCTGGCACTATTTGGAGTCGAATCTTAAAAAAAAAGTTAGCTCCACGTAGGAGGCCCTCAGGAAAATAATTTCCATCGGGGCTTGTGACACATCTGGGGATGCTGTGTGGAAGGTCTTTTTGAAGAGAGGGAGGAGTGAACATGGGTCTTGAAGAGACCGGAGGCTGGCAAATCGTTCCATATCCGAACTGTTGATCTTAAAAATCTGGACGTAGTGTAAATGTACGAGTTGTTCAAAAGTATTAGGTAGTTACTAAAAGTATTAGAGATAGTTATTACTTATTACTAACTAGCAGACCCAGCCACACGTTGCTGTGGCTAACGAAACACAACGCCATTACCCAATCTTTATAAAATCCACACCACCCGCTTGCCAGCTGCCCGCTGCCCGCTGCCTGAATTGAATATTTGAATTTATCGGCTTTTCTCTACTATAAGAAGCATGTATTATACATATCATAGTGTTTTCATACAAACGAAGTATTGAAAATCCGTAAGTCTAAGCTTTAACTTTAGGGCGCACAGTTTACACGGAGCATCGGACCATCCCATATAAACTAATTAAACTCATATAAACTAATTAACTCGCCACTAATTATACAATGCTTACAATGCAACACTAGAAATTTGAAAAGGAAAAATCAAATGCCTACTTACTCTAGGATATCTATTTTCCAATTTCCTCCGTAGAACGAATTTCAAAAGTGACTATAGTACGGCCCGCCAGCCGTTATGTATGTTTTCTTTGAATTTCTCGGCTTTTCTCTAATATAATTTACATGTATTATACATATAAACATTCCTCTTCAATCACTCTATCTATTGGTGAAAACCCGTTGCGTAGTTTAAAAGATTAACGTGCACATATATTTTGAGCGACTTCATTTTATACTATGTAATGATGATGAAGAGACGAATACAACGGCGGGGAAATTGAACATGCATATTTTTATGACCAAATTTAAATAATGTTCATCAGCTATCAACATCAGCTATAAGACAACGCGAGACGGAAACGGCTAACGCTAACGGAAACGGCTAAATCTGGAATTTGTCCTCCTCGGATTAGACAGAGCGCGTGGTAATGATTCTACTTTTAGTTTTAAAAAATACTGTTTGTTTTGCGGCAATGAAGCAGAAAAAGTGACCTAAATGAAAAGAGTGTAGCATCATCTTAGAGTGTCCCAAGTTTCAACACTTGCATTTAAAGGCGCCGTTTTGAAGGTAGCTCAGACTCGTTATGATGAGCTAGCAAGAAGTGTTATTGCATGCATTCAATTTGAAAACGGTTTAGTTGCTGCTGAAGCTAATTACTGCAGTGATTGTTACAATTCCTTTGTGAAACCTACTACTGGAGGTACGAGTAAAATCGGTCGTCCTGAAAGTGATTTTATTACTTTAGCGATGGAAAAAATATTTGCATTTATTGAAAATCATGATGATTGTCAATTTTCATTACAAGAGTTAAAAGATGTTTGCGAACAACCATCTATAGAAGATAACAGAATATAACTGAAGTTGATGTATTATAATAAAATCATCATAACTGAGAAATTGGGAAGTTCGACATTCATTTGCTTCATCGACAATCAGCACAACATTCTCAATAAAGCTTGGTATGAGAATAAAAAACAAAATTAAAAGGAAGAGAGATTCAGAATACTTGAAGCAGCTGCAGCGATCGTACGAGAGGATATTCAATCGATAGTGCTTGACACTGATAATTATCCTCCACCTAGTCAAATGTTCGTTGATATCAATAGCGATATTCCGGAATCATTAAATTATTTGTTACAGCTAACAATTTTGAAAAATAAGCGTTGTAAGCTGGAATATTTTAAATTCATATATACAAATGTCAGCCACTGTATTATGACTGCTGTTCGGCCTAGGTCTTTCAAATCACGATTACAGTTGGATCTCTGAGTGTTTTTACGGTTTGGATCAAAACGTCTTATTCAGATATTTTCATCTTTTGGTTTGTGTTCATCGTATAATGAGATTATGTTGTATGAGGCAGCAGCAGTTCTCCATCATTCACCTAATATCCTACCACCAGAAACTGGAACAATTATTCGGTATGCTGGTGACAATGCTGGTATCAATGTACATATTCTAGACGGTCAAGACACGCTTCACATAATGGGTATAATTCAAATTATAACTCCAAAAACGGCAGTTATAGCAGAAGAGCCCATATCACGAATAAATACGATCCTTTTATCAAAAGATTTTGTGGCAAAACTCATGTACCTATAAAAGTTTATCAAAATAATGGTATAGTTGGATATGGTAAAATACATAGTTGCACAAAATTTTGATTATAAAGGTAGTACAGCTGTATCTTTACCCAAAAACATTTATATTCTGTTGTATGGAAAATAAAAAGATTTACCATTACCTGGTTGGAATAGTTACAGTGAACGTTTAACGAATAATATCCTGCATTTTCAATTTCGCAAGTTCTATTTTTACCATTTATTCAGCAGCCAGCAAGTAACTGTAATACTATCTACCCAAATTTACTCTGTGCTTTGGAGAATGCAAAATGTTAGGTAACGATTTATGTATTATCACTTTTGATCAGCCCCTGTATGCAAAAGCTCGAGAAATTGTATCAGCAGCTCCTGAAGGATCTGAGGTGTCGAAAATCGTAGTGTGCTTGGAGGTTTCTATTTACTCATGTCTTTTTTTGGCGCAATTGGTCATATTATGCAGGGAAGTGGCATAAAAGAGGTGCTCTCTTTAATTTATGCCACTAATTCATTAGAAAAAATGTTGAATGGACATGCTTATGCGAGAGCGGTTAGGGCTCACACATTACTCCTACATTAGCATCAATAATATCAAAAGAACTTATCATTGATGATAAGATGGATGCTAATCTAAAGGAAACCATCGAGAAATAACACAATTTCGTACAATTGTATTGAAAGTGGTGATGAGATGGCTGAAGCATTACTCGATCAGTTCAATCAAAAACTAAAGGAATGCGAAGAACGAGGACCAACTGCAAAACTATGGATTCAATATTTTCACATGTTAGAATGGATACAACAGATTAGCATGTAGATGCATTTGATTCCCGCATAAAGAAAGATATTGAAGACACCAAAAAACTTCGTGAATGGTTTTCGAATCACATGATCCTTTTCCCGACTTCAACAAAATCATGTCCAATGATAGTGGAATCGTCGGTGATGATAAAATTAATTGTCATAGGTAATGCTCGGAATTGAAGTGGGAATTGCTTCTGTCAATAAAATTACGGGCCAAACATTTAATTTATAATATTAAATTGAAACGTACTACTTCTATTAAATTGAAACGTACTACCATGAACAGTACCATGGAAATCCATGATGAGAATGTACCGATATATCCTGTGTTATTATTTCAACGTTTGAGTATTGCGAAGACATTTGAAAATGAACTTGAAAAGTTCTTCGAATATGAATTAACCCCTTACCTATTATCGCTTTTTGATGCAATTATAATGCGTAAGACAGAAGTCGAGATATTGAAAGAAGGGTGAATGCCGGTAACTCCATTAATGGTGGACTGAATGCCGTTGGCGCTAATAAAAAACTGTCAAAAAAAGCGAAGCTAGCAGTCCACAATGGAGTCCTGGTACCTACCCTGATGTATGGCAGTGAGGCATGGAACTGGCAGAGGAAGGATGAAAGTAAACTGAATGCTGTTGAAATGAGATCCCTGAGACGTATGTGTGGTAAAACAATGTATGATCGTGTGAGAAATGTGGATATCCGCAAAGAATGTAAGGCTGATGTAAGCATAATGAGTAAGATTAAGAAAGGGACCCTCAGATGGTTTGGGCATGTAGAGCGAATGAACGAAGGAAGTAGTGTAAGAAGAATATACGACGCGAATGTGAATGGTAGAAGAAGTCGGGGACGCCCGAGGAAGACATGGCACGATCAAGTGAATCAGATACTTGAGTCGGGTCATGTCAAAAGTCAGAATAATAGAAGAGAATGTATGAGACGATGTATGAATGTGAGTGAGGCAAAGAGTGTGTGCCAAGACCGAGTTGTTTGGCGGTCCGTCCTCTCTGCCTACCCCTGCGGGGAAACGGCGTGATGGTTAGTTAGTTAGTTAGTTAGTTAAGACAGAAGTCAACCATTTTTTACTGTTTTGAATGTGTGAACATTGAAGTCGAGAGCGCAAATGCTACCTACATCATCCATGGAGGATATCTGTTACATCCTGTTGTATGGGTTTGAGAGATTACATTCGATGGTATTTTGGACAAATATCTTAAGTATCTTCGTATACACTTCGGTCACAACGTTACCATAATATTTGATGGTTATACTGATTACACGAAAAATATCAAAGATGCAGAACAACAGCCGTTTCAACAAAAACATCTTCATTGTCTGATATCGTTTTTGATCGATCTATGACTGTTCCAACAAACCAACAAAAATTTCTCGCTAATACTCATAATAAATCTCGCTTGATTTCGATGTTATGTGAAGAATTCGCAGCTGCCAATATTCTTGTGAAATGAACTAATAATGATGCTGATGTCCTCAATATTAAAACCGCAATAGAACAATTCAGTAGCACCAATATAACTATCGTTATTGGAGAAGATATAGATTCATTAATAATACTGACTGCACGAACTCCAAGTTATAAGATAATTTACTTTTTAAAATCTGGTGAAAAGCTCAAATTCAAACAAAAATACGTAAGGGAATGCCTAGGGATTCCTTCGAATGATGAATTACTTTTCAAATGTCATTCATTGATGTGTTGTCATGGTGACATACAAACACATTATTATTGTTTTTGACGAGCTATGTAGCAGAGATTCAAGTAATCAAGAAATCAGAAAAATAAGTGTTAAAGTGTTATAATGTTTTTAAGACCGACAAATTAAATTCAAATGTAGTTTCTTTGTTAATAGAGCAACACATGATTTGTTTTGTCATTACCAATAAAGAAGTACAACCAATAGACAAATTGTCTTATAAAACTACATTTTTAGTGAAGAGAAACAATGACGTTACAAATGGAAAAGTTACAATTCACATTTACAGTGTCAGCAGCATCGGATGGTAAAACCAATATAATTTGCATAACCTCAATTGAGACACCTGATAGACGCATATTTGATATTCTCGATGATTTCAAACATGCAAGCAAACACACCGCCATAACGACCACGGATGTTTATGCCAAAATAAAGAATTGTCTAAAGAAAAGATACCAAACACGTAAAATATGGATTCCCTTAACCCAAGATTTGAGGAAAATTTATTTAGATGAAGGTGAGAATTTACAATTTGGTGACCAATACCTGGAAGAAATTACATATGAAACGAAACTTTCTGACAACAATATCAGTAAAGGCACTGAAAATAAAAATCTAGGAAAAATAGCAGAAAGATTTTTACTCGAGAAGTTTTCAGGAAAAACATCAAATGTTAACCAATGGATAAATGATTTTGAGAATGAATGTACACGTTTCGAGATTTAAAGGAGACAGAAAAAATTGAGATTTTAAAGTATTTACTTGAAAAACGGTGCCTAGATTGGTACACTAGTGTGTTAATAAAATGTACAGTAAGCGCAGGATGGGCAATATGGAAAACAAATTTTTGTGAAACATACGGAAACAAAGGTTGGTAACAAGTTAAATATGCATTTGCATTTAAATTTCAAGGAGGTTCATTACGGGAATATGCCACAAAAAAAGAAAGATTGTTATTAGAGATAAATAAAAATATTGACTCTCAGACATTAATTCATCTTATTGTTATGGGTCTACCAGATTACATAATGTACAAAATGGATAAGGAATCAATAAAATCGACTGCAAATCTATTCAATGAAATTGGTAAACACGAACAAACAGTCAATAAAAATAATTGTAATAAATTCAAGAGAAATACATTTGATAATAAAGTAAGAATTGATAAGATGAAGCCTTGTAAAAATTGTGAAAAATTAAATAAAGGTAGCCGTTTTCACTCTGAAGAAAAATGCTGGTTTAAACAAACTGATGACTATGAAAACAAGAGAAACTATAATAAGAATGTAAACAATACTGTATTAGATGTTGAATTGAGTGATAATGAGTCAAAAAACGAATAAATACACCCTTCATTAAAGTAAAACTAACATTAGAAGGAAAATTACAGCGCCCTTGAGGTGATTTTTCACAAAAACGGCGCTATATAAATCATCCAAATATTATTATTATTATTTATTAAAATTAGACATGTTTGGTATATATGATTCCGGATCTAATGTTTCCTTAATAAATTCTAAATTATCAAGAATAAAGGATGAAGGAAAAAATATACACAACAATACAAACTTACTAACATTAATGGTGTAAAAAAGACTAAAGGCCTAACAACAATAAAAATTAAGATACTTAATATAGAGAAGAAAATTGATGTTTATATTGTAGATGGAAGAGATTTCAAATACAATTTTCTAATTGGACTTGATACTATAAGAGAGTTTAATTTGATTCAGAATGAAAATTGATCAGAAATCTGAAGAAAGCTTGAAAAAAGAGGAAATACATTTTAAAAACAACCCTAATGAAAATGAAGATAAAAATAACTGGAACTTTATAAACTTTAAGGAAAATACAAGAGAAAAAGAATTTACAGTGGATCTGAGTAATTTAAATAGTCAACAAAAATCTGAAATAAATAAACTTATTCATAAATATAAATCAAGCTTTGCAAAGGATAAATATGATATTGGAACGGTAAAGGATTATGAAGCACGCATTGATGTACTTATCGACAAATACTTCAGTAAAAGACCCTACAGATGTTCAATAGAGGATATGTTAGAGATAGAAGAACAAATAAGAAAATTGCTTGAAAGAAATCTTATAGAGGAATCATACAGCCCTTTTGCAGCACTAGTAACCTTAGCTTTCAAAAAAGAAGACAATAGAAAAACAAGATTGTGTATCGATTTTAGAGAAATAAATAAAATAGTGGTACCTCAGGCTCAACCATTTCCTTTGATTGAGGACTTAGTAACAAAAACCAGAAACTGTAAGTACTTTTCAACATTGGATATAAATTCTGCGTTCTGGTCTATTCCCCTGCGAATTGAAGATAGAAAGAAAACTGCTTTTGTAACCCAGGAAGGCCACTACCAATGGATATGTTTACCCTTCGGTTTAAAAACTTCTCCAGCCATATTTCAAAGAATACTAAGCAACATACTGAGAAAGTACAAGTTAACAGATTTTGCTGTAAATTTCATTGACGACATTTTAATATTTTCAGAAACCTATACCGAGCACATAAATCATTTATCACAGCTTTTAAAGGCAATAGAAAAAGAAGGTTTTCGACTTAAGCTCACAAAATGTCGGTTTGCAACAAATTCGGTAAAATACCTCAGACATATAATACAAGATAATACAGTAAGACCAGTGAGAGATAACTTAATTTCAATAAGAGATTTCCCTACACCAAAGAATCAGAAAAATATTAGACAACTTCTAGGAAATTCAATTTCTACCATGAGTACATTCTTAACAGTTCAATAATTTTTGAACCACTACATAATTTACTAAGAAATCACCAAAAATTCATATGGTCAATAGACTGCGAAGAAGCTTTCGAGAAGATTAAACAACTATTGTATTCACAACCAATCTTGGAAATTTTTGATAAAGACTTATCAATAAACATATATACAGATGCATCATTGGAAGGTATCGGAGCAGTGCTAAAGCAAACTCAACCAGACGGAAAGGAAAAACCTGTAGCATATTTCTCTAAAAAATTAAATGAAGCCCAAAAGAAAAAAAGGCTATATTTTTAGAATTCTAAGCTATTAAAGAGGCCATAAGATACTGTCAGTACTGGGTAATAGGCAAACCTTTTACAGTATATTCCGACCACAAACCATTCGAAAATTTAAACATTAAATCTAGAACGGACGAAAAGTTAGGAGATTTATTCTATTATCTATCACAATATGATTTCAAAATAAAATATACACCATTATATTGCTTGAGCAGAAACCCAGTATTAGAAGCTAATAAAGATGTACATGAACAATTAAAAATAATAAACTTAGTAACATTGAATGATATATTAACAGTTCAAGAGAAAAATGAGGATATAAAAAAATACAAGAACAAGTTAATATATAAACACAATATATCTTATAAGAGGGTAAGAAAGCAAGAAAAAATACTACTGTTAGAGGAACTCAGTATAAAATTTATAAAACTTATACATGAAAATATGTGTCATATAGGTATAAAACAAATGCAAATGAAAATAGGAAAACTTTATGCAGCAAAGAACTTAACTAGAAATATCACCGATTTATGCAAACAATGTGAAATATGTATAAAAAATAAGACAAGAGGACAGGCTAAATATGGTTTAATGTTGCACTTAGGCCTTGCCACAAAACCACTTGAAATTGTCTCAATAGACACAATTGGGGGATTTGGTGGCTCTCGATCAACAAAAAAATATTTGCACCTTTTAGTCGACCATTTTACTCGATTTACTCGATATGCTTATATATTAACCTCAAAGACACAGAGTGCAAAGGACTTTATAAAACTTATAAATATTGTACCAAATTGTAATGAAATTGGCATGGTTCTCACCGACCAATATCCTGGAATTAACTCAAAAGAGTTTAAAACTTTTTTTAAATGAAAGATCAATCACAATAATTTTCACTGCAGTAAATTCACCGTTTTCTAATGGACTGAACGAAAGGCTAAACCAAACACTCGTTAATAAAGTTGTCGCACTTAGGCCCTGCCACAAAACCACTTGAAATTGTCTTAATAGACACAATTGGGGGATTTGGTGGCTCTCGATCAACAAAAAAATATTTGCACCTTTTAGTCGACCATTTTACTCGATTTACTCGATATGCTTATATATTAACCCCAAAGACACAGAGTGCAAAAGACTTTATAAAACTTATAAATATTGTACCAAATTGTAATGAAATTGGCATGGTTCTCACCAAAGATATTCAAATCCAGAAGATATGCTATGGTGTCCGCGCAACTGTCGCCGGACTACGCGCTAATTAGCGTAGTTTTCATACAAAAATAATTTGTTGATTTCGTTGATTTTTTGAAAATGTTCAATAATATTGGTTAACAATATATTTTGAATAAGGAAAGAATTCGTTCATTTAGTTTAAAGTTCTTTCGGTTTATTCGTTAATTATTTGTTCTTTTAGTTTATTTGTTAATTGGTAAACAATATCGGCGACACCCGGAAGCGCAGACCCACATAGTAAAAACAGCAGATAGCACATCTACTTATATTTCAATATCTTTGGTTCTCACCGACCAATATCCTGGAATTAACTCAAAATAGTTTAAAACTTTTTTAAATGAAAGATCAATCACCCTAATTTTCACTGCACTAAATTCACCGTTTTCTAATGGACTGAAAGAAAGGCTAAACCAAACACTCGTTAATAAAATAAGGTGCAAGATAAATGAAAATCTAAAAACTAAAGCATGGACGACTATTGCTCATAATTGTGTTGATAGATATAATAACACAGAACACTCAATAACAGGCTTTGCACCGAGATACCTATACCTATTAAATTTAAAAAAGAAACAGATGACTGGATTAGAGACAGAAAATTTGCATTAGAAAGAACAATTAAGTCACATGAATATAATAAAATGTTAATTGATAAAAAAAGAACAATACATAATTTTAAAATAGGCGATATGGTATATATTAAAAATGGTCACAAACTAAATAGAAGAAAATTAGATGAGTTAAGGATTGGTCCATTTAAAATCGAAGATAAACTATCACAATCAATATACAAGATTAATACAGGGCAAAGAAAGATGGAGTCAAATTTTTTCAATATTACAAAACTTATTCCTGCCCCCGTACCAGAAGAAAATGAAGTTTAGAAAAAAGAATAAGGTATTGAAAGAAGCGAAAATCTCTATGGAAATTTTCTAACCCTAGGGGGGAGATGTAAAGGAATACCTACCTAGGTATGCATAGGGATTCCTTCGTATTCGAATGATGAATTACTTTTCAAATGTCATTCATTGATGTGTTTTCATGGTGACTTACAAACACATTATTATTGTTTTTGACGAGCTATGTAGCAGAGATTCAAGTAATCAAGATATCAGAAAAATAAGTGTTAAAGTGTTATAATGTTTTTAAGATCAACAAAAAAACTTCAAATGTAGTTTTTGTGTTAATAGAGCAACACATGATTTGTTTTGTCATTACCAATAAAGAAGTACAACCAATAGACAAATTGTCTTATAAATATATTCGTCACAAATGTCAAGCTCATATTATTTTATTCCTATATGCGACTGGCTGCGATACGACATCGGCAATTTTCAAATGGGGCAAAACTACAATATTTAAATTGTTTGAAAAACGTAATTATTTGATTGATAACGCAGAAGTATTTACAAACATTAACTCTTCCGCACACGTCATCCTCACCTACAGAATTCGCTTTCTCCTTGCTTTATATGGAGCTCCGAAAAAAATGGAATCGATAGACAAGTATAGATTTTTGAATTTCATGGAAAATACAAGGAGCAATAAAAGAGTACAGTTATCTTGTCTCCCTCCAACATCCGTTTCTGCTTATCAACTCTTGTTTCGTGTGTTCTACCAAGTGCAAGTGTGGCTGGGCAATCAACTGAATCCTGAAGACAGGGCTGGAAATTGATGATTAATAGTTTGGAGCCAATCCAGACTTTACTTCCATCCGCTCCAGAGAAACTGCTACAACAATACAATTTTTTTTAATTGCAAGAAAGGCTGCACGAACAATTCCGGGTGCAGAAAAGTTGGATTCTTTTGTTCATCAGTCTGTAACAATTGTCAAAGACAATCTTGCACGAATGCTGAATCAAATGCAACGGATGAAGATTCTTGGAGCAGTTAACAGTCAAGAGGAGAGCGAGGAAGAAGAAACTAGTGATAATGTAGAATGTAATGATGAATGATGTAATTTTCTTGCTGCTACAATTTTCATTATATTAATAAAATATTGTCTCATTAATTTTCGCCGATCGAAATACATCGTGGAGTATTCCTACTGGGGAAACCACCTTTAAAAAACCGCCGAATACACTACCTCAGAGGTGATGACTCTACACATAAACACGCTACAAGGTTTACAGAAAATTTATTAATACCAAAAGCAAACAAAACAATTTTCCAAAAAGACCCTTTTACATGGCCATTAAAGTATACAACAACCTTCCACATGATATTAAACAAATACAAGATACACTCAGATTTAAGTCATCACTAAAAACATTCCTTCTGAACAGGTCTCATTACACATTAAATGAATACCTCACATAGGTACAACTGTTTTTATATTTATGTTTATATAATAAGTTTAAACAAATTCACTTTGTATTACACCACTTTTATATTTATATTTCATTTGTGTTCATATCTGTATAACACGTTAGGTTAACTGGAGGATATAGGATATAGGTAACTATAAATTATACCTTTTGTACTAAATGAAAATTTTGTACAATAAATGATTTTGATTTTGATGCGGAAATGTGTGCATACCTAAGGTCCGAAATTGTAATAATAGAGAACTCCAGTACATTTTTTTTATTTTTTTTTAATGAATAAAGACCTTCAAACTTAAATAACTGCATTTTTATATTTATTTTTATAGTTAGTTTTAATGGTTAAAATAATTGTCAAAGTTTTAATTTTTAAAGACTCCCAGAAACGCACAGTATCTATGGTGGCCTTCACCTACCGATAGTTTTTTTTTTACTTTTTAAGTTGTCATTTTTGGATTCTAATTTTGAACATCTGGCTGTCACAGTTATTTTGTTTTCGCCTAGGAAAAAATAATCTTTTTTTATTATTTTAACTAATATTTTTATGTTTTCTGGTCAATAAAAGTGTAGTGTGTTGTTCCTTGAGGATTCTTCTCCCGTCTGATCTTCCAGGAGTCACTTTTTGTCGCTGTTTTCCAGATATTTATAACCTTTTTTATTTCTGTCACTTTCCATACATTTTTTCTTTTGTAATTTTGTGAACAATGGAGGAGGACCCCCCTGGACACCCTAAAAAGCCCCCAGATCCTCCCCCTGACCCCCCAGATCATTGATATATATATACTAGATGACTAATGACCGCGCCAAAGCATTGCCACTGTACATATGTCCAAAAGCATATGCCCCGCTAACGTCAGTCCAGTGCTCATTGTGACGCCGACCGACTTGTGCCGGACGATACGCGATCAAAACTATCACCAAAATGGTTAAATGCGTCGCGAAAAAATGCGATTCAACATAATAAAGCAAATGGAATTACTTTCCACACCTAAGTTTATTGTTTACATATTCACATTTAATTAAAAAAAGCAGAAAATGAAATAAAATGTCAAATACTCTAATATAGGTTCAGTGTTGCCACTAAAAAGTCGTTTTGGTTTCCTACATTAATGGGAGAATACATAATTTATGGAATAAGTTACTATGGAGGTAACCATATTAAAATACTTAATAAAAATTATGTTTTAATCTTCATACAACATACTTCATTAAAACTTATGTTAGTTTATTAATGAATAATCTAGTAAGTAATTATATTTTTTTAACGTATTTTATATTAATAATTTTGCAGGGCACCATAAGATGCGGCACGCCGTGAGAAGTGGGTGGAAATAATTCGATTGCCGAGAAAAGAACTTTGAAAACACTTTTGAAACAATTTCTGTTTGAGTATTATTTTTTTTTTTTTTTGAAATTGAAAATTTTTTTTTTTTTTTTGGTACAGTACATACAATAGATACATAAATATAATGAAAGTATATAAAAAATAAAAAAACTTAATACAATTATTTAATACAAATATACATATTTTTTTTAAATGTACTCCCATAATAAGCAAATGCTTGTGTGTATGGGAGGAAGTATTATTTGTTAGGTTATTTTGATTTTTTTTTATTTAGTATATATTAAGAATAAGAGAAACATATGTGTGTATATGTATATATTTTTTTAATTATTATTTATTTTTTTTAGTTAAGGTTTTCAGTATATTTTTTTAATTGTGTTTTGAAATTTTTGTAACTGTCCTTAAGGGATCTTATATTTTCTGGTAATTTATTAAAGAAATTTGTTCCTAAGTATTTATAGTTTTGTTGACCCAAAGTTTTTTTACAAATGGGAATTGGTAACGTGTATTTTTGCCTAAAATTTACTGTGTTTTTGAAGGGTATGGATTTGTTTAGGATATCCTCTTTGTAAACTTGTAAGGTTGAATGATACAGGAAGAGAGTATTTAATTTTCTGACTTTAAATTCTTTGAATATGAGTTCAGATGGATATAGAAATGATTTTTTTAGTATTATTTTAATTATTAGTTTTTGCGCAATGTAAAGAGATTGTGTGTGAGTTTTATAGGCGCCACCCCATCCTATTATACCATATTGGATTATGGATTGACAGAGTGCGAAGTACGTCATTCTCAGTAGTTCTTTACTTAGAATGTGTCTCAAACAGCTAAAAATATATGTCAATTTTCGTACTCTGTTTTTAAGAATGGTTATATGCGGTATCCATTTTAGACATTGGTCAATAGTGATTCCTAGATATTTGGTTGAAGTTTTCATTTCAATATTAGTACACAATAAGTTACAGTGGTGTTGTTGAGTGTGTGGTGCAGAATGGATCCTTATGTTTATTTCATTCGGCGTGTTTGTTTTTTTTATGAAAAATGGTATGTAATGTGTTTTTTTAGAGTTTAATGTTTTAGTAGGTTATTGTCAAACCATGTTTTTAATTCATTCATGTCTATGTTAGCCCTTTTATTCAGTTCTAACCATGTGTTTGCTTTTAGAAGAAGCACTGTGTCATCTGCATATGAGATAATTTGCCCGTATTTAGCAACTTCAAATATATCATTTACATATAATATGAACAAATGCTGTATATTATATACTATTGGTTCAATAAAAAATATTGGAACAAATAATGACTTCATTATTTCATTAGTTGTGCATTCTTTTAGTCATATAATGAAAAATACAAATTAAAAATAATTTAAATAAGTTTATTTTATTACAAACTAACGTAAAAAAAAACTATTTCATTGTTTATTTTGGGTAAAATTTCAAATAGTATGCAACACCAAGCCGCTATTGCAGGTTTGCGTTTCTGGCTTTGTCTAATCCTAGCGGTGGTAATGTTCTCGTGACTTGTGCAAGTGAGACAAAGATATGTTTACGTTCAAATGTTTAGTGATTCCAAAGCTGCGTCGTTGAGTTGTAAAGTGGTTACGTTTTTTTTGATGAGCGGTAATGAAGTTTGCTTCTCTATTTATATACCTCAATGCCCCAGATGGTGAAAATGTAGTAATTTCAGACAGTGAATCTGTCATTCTGACTACCACAAAAAAAGGAAGTTTAGTCCCTCTTCCTCAATAAAACATGACTCTCCTTCTTCTTCTCAGTCTTCACCTGCTCTTCCTCAACCTCCTCCTACAAACTTTTATTCTCCTCATTCCTGTGGCCCGTTCATTGTGTACGCTCAAAAAACTGAGCAAGGTAAAACTATCCACCCTCTTGAATTTGGTAAATTTCTATCAAATAGCAAGAACCTTTCGATTAAGCCTGGAGGTGTAAAAGCTGAGGGTCGCTTCCGAATCTCTGTTGAATTCCTCTCAGGTTCAGCCGCCAACAACTTTATCAAAAACATATTTATTTCATCAAATTCTAAATTCAAGGCGTACATCCCAACTTTCAATGTCACTCGAATGGGCCTCGTCAGAGGTATCTCGACCGATCTGTCCATTCCAGAAATCCTGTCTTCACTTTCAACCCCCCAACATATCGGCAATCCCATAAAAGCCAGGAGGTTAAATTATAAGGACTCTTCTGAGGGCATCGTTTCCTGGAAGCCCTCCCAATCTGTCGTCATCACATTTGAAGGACAATCTCTTCCCTCCCATATTTATTTATTTTTCAACTCCTTACCAGTTGAAATGTATACTTATCCCACCACTCAATGTTACAATTGCTGTCGTTTTGGTCATACCAAGGCTGCATGCAGATCCCCTCCCAGATGTTTCAAATGTGGAGAAAACCACACGGCTGACCAATGTTCTTCTCTCTCTTCACCTAAATGTTTTAACTGCTCAGGTGCTCATTCCGCCATTAACTCTTCTTGTCCGGAACAATCTCGCCAAAAAAATATAAAAATTTCTATGGCCTCTGAGAACTTGTCTTTTCTGCAGGCTTCTAAACTATTCCCGCCTGTCAAAAAATCATTTGCTGAGGTTTTATCCAGTAACTCTTCATCCAACCCACTCGCCTCCTCTTCAACATCTTCTCGTTCAACTAAATTCACATACAAAAACCCTATCTCTAAACCGGCTCCTGGATACGATCAGCAACAACACAACTCACTTCTCTTAAATCCCAATGGTTCACCTCTTTCAAATGCCACAAATGGGTGCGCAAACAATTATAATTCATCCTCAACAAACCATCAAAAGCTTTCTGAACAATTCTCCCAAGATAATTCTTCATTTATTCAAACTCTTATTATGCTTCTAATTGACCTAATTTCTTCTCAAACTAATCTACCGTCCAACGCTGCTTCTATTATTTCCACATTAAAATCATTTATTCAAAATGGCTCTTCAAGATGTCAGAATTCTTCAGTGGAATAGCCGCAGTGCTATTTCTAACAAATCGAACCTTCTTAACCTATTAAATTCAAACCATGTTTCTGTGGCTGCTATCTCGGAGACATGGTTTACTCCATCCACCCACTTTAATGTGGGAGGGTACTCCTGCCTCCGCGATGATCGCCCGGAAGGTACGGGTGGTGGTGCTGCCCTTTTTATTAAAAAATCCCTTCCGTTTTTCCCAATAAATAATATCAAACCCCCCAATGCTGACTTTCAAATGGTTGCAGCTAAAATAAAGGACACTTCCTTTGTTTCTATCTATCTTCCCCCAACATTGCACTTCAATAAACAAGCGTGGTTGCAAATTGTCCGTCAACTAAGCCCTCTTTTCTTTTTATTGGGTGATTTTAATGCCCATTCCCCCGTCTGGGGTTCTGCTTTCTGTGATCGAGACGGTCGAAGTGTGATGGATTTCCTAGATGAATCCAACCTTTTTCTTTTGAATGACGGATCTCCTACTAGAATCTCTCGCCCCAACACAAACCCCAGTGCAGTGGATCTCTCCATATGCTCTATTAATCTGGCACCTCTCTCCTCGTGGGTGGTGTCCCCCGACCCTTGCTCCAGTGATCATTTCCCGATCACCATCACTTATCAAACTTCTTTCCATTCAGACAAGTCCCATATTTCGACAAAGATTAAAACAAAACACACCAAATGGGACGAATTTAACTCACATATGGATAAGTTTATACAAAATTTATCCTTTACCGATACATTATCTGTCAAAGATGACTACGATAACTTCAAATCAATGCTCGTAACTGCAATCAATAAATCAAATCCTCCCCCTAAAACCAAATCTCTCAAAAAACTCCCTCCGACTCCCTGGTGGGATGAGGAATGTTCCAAAGTAGTGAGAATTCGGAAAGCTAAATCTCTTTCCTATCGTCACAATATGACTATGGAGAACTATCTCATATACAAAAATGCCGAAGCCAATGCCAAAAGGGTATTGAGGTCAAAAAAAAGATCCGGGTGGTACAACTTCTGCAGTTCAGTATCTCCGAACACTCCAATTTCGGAAGTTTGGTCTATGATTCGAAGATTTCGATCCTCCTTCAGTCCAACATCTCTCCCCTGTTCAAATTTTATTTAAAAACTCTCCAATCCCCAATGCTTCCGAAGTTAAATTTTTGGGAGTAACATTTGATAGGAAACTTAAATGGTCTTCCCACATTAATAATATAGTTACTAAATGTGAAAAAAATTTAAATATTATCAGATCATTGACTGGCGTTTGGTGGGGTGCACATCCTATCTGCATTAAGTTGCTCTACAATGCACTTATTCGAAGCCATCTCGACTATGCCTGCCCACTTTTTAGTACTGCATGCAAAAATGCACTCGGTAAATTAGACAAAATTCAATCTAAGTCATTGCGAATAATAACTGGCGCGATGCAATCGTCGCCTATCAATTCCCTTCAAGTAGAATGTTCTGATCCTCCTCTTTATTTAAGGCGTCAACTATTTGCTGACAAATTTGTTCTTAAATGTTTAAATTCTAAAAGTCATCAGGTTATTCCCAGAGTCTCGTTGTTCAACGACTCAACACATTCACATTCATCTACAATCAGAGCTCGAACTAAACCTCTCCCTGCCATCTGTAAAAATTTTCGCTCTCTTTCAGAGCTTCAAATTATCAAAAATGATCTTCTTCCTTTGTACAAATTAAAATATAGTCACGTCACCCTATCCCCAACGATTTTAGAAGGGATCGGCATCCTTAAAAGTCATTCCAATCTCCCAGCCCGTACTGTCAATAATATGTTCAATGACATTATTTCTTCTAAATGGCCCAACTCTTCTCTTTTATTTACTGATGGCTCCAAATCTCCGGACTCTCCTAACTGTGGTATTGGTATTAACGTTTACCACAATAATTGTAATGAAAGAATATTTTATTCAATTTCAAACCAATTTTCAATATTTTCTGCCGAGTGTATTGCGATTATTGAATCTCTCAAATATATAATAAAAAATAATTTTGAACATTCTCTTGTTCTCTCTGACTCTCTCAGTTCCCTCCAAAAACTTAAAACCAGTCCTCTTCTTCATCCTGATGATCACTTTGTATGTCTTATTCGAGTATTGATAACCTCCATTCAAAGCTCTGGAAAAACTGTCACTCTGATTTGGATTCCTGGACATGTTGGCATAGTGGGTAACGATATTGCTGATTCCTTGGCAAAACAAGGAGCGTCTAACCCTACCGTTACCCTCGTAAACCATATTCCCCTGTCTGATATTTTTTCCATCATCAAAGATAGATCCCGCAATGTTTGGACAGAGTATTGGAACATTGCTAGTCAATCCAAGGGTGCCCGTTACGCCTCAATACAAAGGACTATCCCATCAAAACCGTGGTTTCAAAAATTCCCCCATTTTTCCAAAAAAGAAATTTCCTTACTTATTCGTATGAGAATCGGACATTGTTCCGTTCCTTCTCACCTTTATAAAATTCATGTGCTTGACTCCCCAGATTGTACGTTCTGTGGTCTAGATGTGGGAACTTTAGATCACATATTTTTTGATTGTCCCTCTCTAAATAAATATCCTCTCTTCTATCAAGCGTTATCAAAAATTGCCTCTCCTCCATTCAACATTTCATCTCTTCTAAGTCTGAACTCTACTCCAATCTTCCATAAAATTCTGAAATTTGCACATTTAAATAAAATTAATATATAAATTCACCTTTCCTTTCTCTGTAATTATAAATGATGGCCTCGAACACCCTTGAAGGGTGAAAGCCAGAAATAATTGAAAAAAAAAAAAAAAAAAGTTGTCATTTTGAATCAGTGATGTTATGTCGAGGGAAATTTCCCTAGATCCAGGGGAGAAAAATATTTTTTAGGGATAAGGGAAATCAGGACAAAATCTAGGGAAATTTCGAACTCTGGCAAAATTTTTATTACATATGACAATATTGCTGGTATTATTTATATACCAGCAATATTGTCATATATATTTATATTTTTCCGTATATATATATTTTGGAATTCCTATGACTCTTAATTATTGTTCATGTACTTACATGCAATGTTATTTTTAACACTGACAACTCAAAATGATATTAGGGACCGTACCCATACTACGTGACACGTTTGGGGGGGGGGGGGGGGGTCTTCAAAATACCACGCTTGGTACAAATGAGCGGCGGGTTGCTTATGATTTTTATTTTGCAAAGTGTTTTTTATTAATTTGGAATTGAGTTTCTAATTCAGTGGTGAGTGTATTCGTACTTTTAAATTAATTACTTTTAATTCACGTAGCAAAAAGTGTTTTATTTGGAAAATCACGGTATTATTAGTATATTTACCAAGTTCCCATATCTTTCCAATTAATTATCATATTAATTAACATATAACAGGTTTAGTGTTACACAATCAGGTGGCTACGAAGGTAATTGCGTAAATGTGAAATTCTAGGGAAATTTCACTTCGAAATCTAGGGAAATAATTTTTTTGGGCAGAACATCCCTGTTTGAATGAAGAATCTTGTCGGAATGCTTTGTAATGACTTTTAGGTGTGAGGTGTGTTTTTTATTCAAGATTAACTGCTTTTAATATAGAAAAACATTGGTAAAATGTCCACATTTCACCGCTACTGTTATTGTATTTAATCAAAGTGCAATATAAAAAACAATAAATCATCTCTTTCATTGCAAATACATGTGACATCGTGTTTTGTGTCAGGCGTTACTTTGTAGGTACATTGTTTTATGTATAACACATACAGAAACACTGGTATTTATAATACACTGATCATAACGAGTGTGTAACAACTTGTATAAAAAGCGCTATACTAAAAACAATTTGAAAATACATAACCAAAAGTCAAAATATGACACGACTTTAACCTCAAATAGACAAAATTTATTGCAGATTGTCCGCAAATATATCCCTTTTCGTAAATTGTTGAGGGACTAAATTATGTTTCAATAAACACAATAACTATTATTTATCTAAATCTCTATAAACGGTATGAAAATAAACCAAAAACACGAAATGTTGAATTGCATAGGTACGTGTGCACCTCAAGTCATTTCAAATGTCAATACAATACAATACACACTATCACCAGGTGACAGGTTAACAGTGACGTCACCGTTAACCATTTCAGTAATGCCAAATTAACGCTGTGTTTTGAGAAGTGGTTAAAAATGCACTTTTTAATAACTTTTTAAAAACTCTGCGTTTAATATTATGAAATAAAACTTATATATTCAGAATCAGCGTTTCTTGGTCTATATGAACATATTTTTTTAAAGCCATAATATTTTTCACTGGAGTTCCTTATTCAGGAACGGTGCTTCATAGGGAAAAAACATTCATACCTTTTTTGTGGAAAATTTTACGATCTACAAACTTTTCTCATGAATTTTTTCGGTAGCTCTCACCGTTTCACAGATAAAAAATTGCACGCAAAAAACAAAAATTGTGACCTTTGACCTCGGATAAAAAACAACGCTCACGCGAAATCAATGAGGACTTTTGACATTGCATTTTTTATGATGTATTTAAGACATTTACAAAAATCCAGCTTGTTGAGAGTTAATGCAAACTGGAATGTCTATTTTTTCTGGACTTAAGTCTGGCTGGAGAAGTCTAGATTATGTCTCCCTTAACCCTTAACCAACCCCAATCGGCTCGGCACTCCACACAGTAGGTGGGCAAACGCCTTGGCCGCCAGGACCTAGAGAAACCTCACCCCATGAACCTGGGCACCCCTGTTAAGTCATCAAACGTAGCGACTACGGCAGGGGTGACCTATGGCAGGGGTGTTGGTATGGAATGGTTTAGCCAATGAAAGCGTTTTTAGATCGCAAAATTATTTAAAATATCCAGCTGTTTAACACAATACCAGACCGCATTCCTTTTTCCTTATTTCTCAAAAGATTAACAAGAAAATATTCGATACAAAAGTTTAGAAACCATGACAAAGCCGGGAAGTAAAATCAGTACAATAAAGAAAAGTTTATGATATATCTCTTTAAACATATATAAATATCAAAATATGCTTGCTTCTGGGTTTGTATATATATGACATGTCTATACATTGCTAAACCATTAATCAGATTGGGATTTGATGTGCGCACGGATTCTAAATATTTTCTCCCTGCAAGTCCATTCTGTCTTCCCTCCTTACCGCTAAACTATATGAAATACACACATTTTTCAACCACTCTCGCACCACTTTTAGTTTTTTTTTTATACAAATTTCATAACGTCAGAGCTAACCATTATATATAGAAACACTCTTCTGCTAAAATGCAATGTTCTGTGAAAATTTTGAATCAATTATCAATCAATTTTGATAGGACACCCTAATCACCTTCTGGATGGGGACATCCTAATCACCTAACGGTGTAAAATGTACTTTACGACCTATTCTCATACCTACCAAATATTCATAAAAAAATCATAAAAATCGGTCCAGCCGTTTCGGAGGAGAGCGACCACAAACACCGTGACACGAGATTTTTATATTTATAGATTGAGATTTTGATTAAATAATTTTTTTTTTAAGTTCGTAAAACTTCAAAATATTATTGATTAATCTATTAGATTTTTGTATTATTTCTTTATTGACATGAAAATATTAACTGACTAATCTAATAAATTTTAATTTTAATCACTTTATTGACTGAATATTTTTTTGAAAATTTATTCCTGGTCATAATTATGTATCATAATTTAGAAATAATTGTATATAATGTAATTTTCCGATAAATCCAAGAAAACACACAATACTGAGTAAATGAAACATGCAATACTGAGTAAATGAAACATGCGCAATAGACTGAATTCATTCGCACCCGTTTGCATGCATATGTCGGTCGTAAAATCCGATCGTAAAATCAGGCTGATCATGATGCGCCTAGCTACTTCGTGAAGTGCCTGGCCGCAGATCGTGAAGTGCCTTAGGCGCATCATGATCGCCTGAATTTACGATTTGCCTGCGACATATATATCTCGCGCTCGCACCTACGGTCAACGTTGCCAACTCTACGTCTTTTTGCGTAGATCTACGTATTTTAGGTCTTTCCTGAACATCTACGAACTTAGGCCCAGAATCTACGTATTTTCTATCAAATTGTACAAATTTGCAAAATAACATAACTTTTTAGGTTGAAGCAGCATATTTTCCGTAACTTTCTTTACCAGACGCGGACTCGAGTCTAGAGTCCGTGCCACACAAGAAGTCGCGCAGACAATTCTTCCATTTAAAAAAAATACAATTCTTCAATTTCAACAGGATCAGCAAATCAATGGGTTTTGGCGTCGTGTTTCTCAAATGTTTCCCTTATTAGCCCAGTTAGCACAAAACTTAAACATTGCCACATAGCAGTGCAAATGTCGAGCGTCTGTTTTCCGCGACAAATTTGATGAGAACTAACATCCGAAAACTACTGACACGCTAACAGGCTTACTTTTTACTAAAAGTGGCTTGAAAACAAGCAGCGAGTCTTCGCAGGAACATATTAAATATATTAATCAATATATGTACAAATTTAATTTGCCTGAAGATTCTGAAAATTGAGTTTTTGTCATTGATATATATATATACTAGATGACTAACGACCGCGCCAAAGCATTGCCACTGTACATATGTCCAAAAGCATATGCCCCGCTAACGTCAGTTCAGTGCTCATTGTGACGCCGACCGACTTGTGCCGGACGATACGCGATCAAAACTATCACCAAAATGGTTAAATGCGTCGCGAAAAAATGCGATTCAACATTATAAAGCAAGTGGAATTACTTTCCACACCTAAGTTTATTGTTTACATATTCACATTTAATTAAAAAAAGCAGAAAATGTCAAATACTCTAATATAGGTTCAGTGTTGCCACTAAAAAGTCGTTTAGGTTTTCCCACATTAATGGGAGAATACATAATTTATGGAATAAGTTACTATGGAGGTAACCATATTAAAATACTTAATAAAAATTATGTTTTAATCTTCATACAACATACTTCATTAAAACTTATTTTAGTTTATTAATGCATAATCTAGTAAGTAATTATATTTTTTACGTATTTTAAATTAATAATTTTGCAGGGTACTATGAGATGCAGCACGCCGTGAGAAGTGGGTGGAAATAATTCGATTGCTGAGAAAAGAACTTTGAAAACACTTTTGAAACACTTTCCGTTTGAGTATTATATACTATTGGTTCAATAAAAAATATTGGAACAAATAATGACTTCTTTATTTCATTACTTGTGTATTCTTTTAGTCGTATAATAAATAATACATATTAAACATAATTTAAATAAGTTTAGTATATTACAAACTAACTGTCACGTAAATAATTATCAATTTGTGATATAATTATTTACCTGACCACTAACCTGGAATTTTGAACAGCCCGTATTGGATTGGCAACACTTTTTTCTCGCTGGTTTTGACACTTCTTGAAACGGCGGCGTTTTGGGAACCGCCGCAGTTTCAACGAGTCAAAAATACTTTAATAATTTAAGTCTGATCGACATGTAAGAAAATCTTAAGGATAACCGCAACGTGTCCCGCGGAGTTCACGCGTCGCTTGAGGAGCGTGTTCAAGTCTTTTAGTTCGTGGAGAATGTGTTTGTTCCGATTTTTATGATAATGGCTACCTGCCAGCCGAGTTCAATGTGGAATCGGAAGTTATTGGGGTAATCCTGTTGATTACGCGCCGGGATCGATTGATCCTTACAAACATCCGTCTTGTTGACTCCCGAGAAAATTGTCGTTCTCGCCCCGAAGGTTTTTGGAACCGTTGTTACGGATGGGACACGAAATTGTCGTTCTCGCCCCGAAGGTTTTTGGAACCGTTTTTACGGATGGGAAACGAAATTGTCGTTCTCACCCCGAAGGTTTTTGGAACCGTTGTTACGGATGGGACACGTGGGAGCCTGGAACCTCTGAGATTTTTGAGGCCTATTGAAGCAGCTGCTGGACCTATACCGTGGAAGGATGACCTTGGCCTTCCCCTGATGTCGAGTTCCCGTGAAGGTTGTACTCGAGAACCCTTCCCCTAGTGTGGGACGAAACACTTCGCCCTTCGTACTCCGAGCTAGCATCCCCGTCGCATCGACATCCTCAACGTGTAATAGAAGTAGATTAGCTTGGTTTAACCTCTGGTCCATCGGGTATGTTTTGTTACTATTCCTTTTGTCATATTATTTGGTTACTCTTTGTGTATGTACTCCTCTTTACAATACATTTATGGAATCTTCCCAAACAATCTTGTTTCTTTTTACATTCTGGAACAAAAAAGCAGAACCTTCCCACATTACGGATCGCTAGGTCCCACATAAACCTGAGAGAGAGAGATAACCTTATATAACGTAAAAAAAACTGTTTCATTGTTTATTTTGGGTAAAATTTCACATTGTAGGCAACACCAAGCCGCTATTGCAGGTTTGCGTTTCAGGCTTTGTCTAATCCTAGCGGTGGTAATGTTCTCGTGACTTGTGCAAGTGAGACAAATATATGTTTACTTTCAAATGTTTAGTGATTCCAAAGCTACGTCGTTGCAGTTGTAGAGTGGTTATGCTTTTTCGATGAGCGGTAATGAAGTTTGCTTCTCTATTTATATACCTCAATGGTTTTTGTTATCACAAATGTGGCAATTTTTATTTTATTTTATTTACTAGATTCTTATGTGCCTTGAAGAGGTGAATTATTTAAATTAACTGAATTTAAAGTTAATGTTCTAATATATGTACAAATTTAATTTAACTGAAGATTCTGAAAATTGAGAATTATTTTTAATTCTTTTTTTTTACCACAAATGTTGCAATTTTTATTTACTAGATTCTTATGTGCCTTGAAGAGCTAAATCATTTAAATTTACTGAAATTAAAGCTTAATGTTCTTATATAAATAGAACGGCATCATTTGCGTCTCACAATTTTTACCTCATGTGGGTATTTTCCAAAAACCCTACGACAAATGTTGCAAACAAGCATGGTAAACGGTAACCGCAGCCTATGAAAGTTTACAATACCAGGGGTATTCTTTTTAAATAAATTTTATAAAAAAATAATCATTTTATTCTGTTTCACCTACCCTAACTTCTTCATTTCACTAAAAAAAAGTACGTAGATCTACGAACTTTTCATAATCCAAATTATACAGTTTCTACGTAATTTTTTAGTCTGACCTACGTCTTTTTCAATATTTGGGTTGGCAACACTGCCTACGGTAGACTTTTGATGTGTCTGCCAAGGTGTAAGAACCATCGAAACTATCAGGTTACTAAGAAAACATTTTTTGATACTTAATCAAGTAACATATATAAAATTCAGCTTTTATACTATAACGTAAGTATAATTATAATTCACTAGCAGTTAAAAACCTTTCTTCGGCCTTTAGTTCGGCTTCGCCCAGTTTGAGCTAGTTCCAAAAATAGCCAGTTCTTGGGATCCACTGTGATCCAGTGACAGCTAGTCACCGAGATAAAGTAACCGTGACAAAGTAACCGAGACACGCAATGACGCCATATGTAATATAATATATTGCTTAAAGCCGTCTATAAATCCTAGTACTTACCTAGGGAATAAATGTCCATATGCGAGCTGCTGACGAAAGTAGCGACATCTTTTGGCAGATTCTTGAATTAAAAAACCGAATTACAATGGTAGCTTCGGAAGTCGAGTTCAGGAATTCAACCACGCAGATGCAAGTGTATTAAAACTGTTTGATTATAATTTAATGGTGTCTGACAGGGGGTTGCAACTGTACTAAGTGTCTGACAATGGACGACGTGATTTCTAATATTATTCCAAAGAAAATGTATACAACCTGAGCTTTATACTTTAACGAATTTGAGGTGCAATTTATACACCTTTGCTACACTTGTTAACTTTTAAAGCCATCGTGATCCAAACTTCATAGTCGGGTATCGTTTTTACCTGTATTAGGGACGTACACAGAGAAACTTTCAGGTTTTATAAAATAACGAAGGTCTGATCGACACGGGCTATTGCTCTATAAATTTGAATCTGTATATTTTTCCCTCGGTGGTGTTAATTGTGTTAACTCTTATAACAATTTTTAAATATCCATGTTAATCAGGCAAGTGCTCTAATTGTCATTTTATAAAGGAATAAAATCAATTAAGCATAAAAGCATTATGTAGGTGCGATAAGAAAAAAATATGAGTTTCCTAGATTGATTTTTATCGATCGTACCTAATGTAACGCGTGTAACGTATAGACACGCACCTTATCGGCCTAGGAATACGTCCGCATATAAATACTGTGTGAAGCCATCATCCGCATTCACATTTCAAAGAGGGCTGACATTTACATCATTTGTTATCCAAAATGCAATTGTTTTACCTTTTCATGATGGCGGTGATTCTGGTGGTGATCCTAACCTCAGCACAGGCAAATGAATTCATTAACATCAGACAAAGTAAGAGATTACTTTTTTTCCGATTTTAATATTAATCAGTGTATTAAATAATTTTAATTAAAACCACTAACAAACTATTAATATTTAGAAATGCGGATTGTGGGGCAATGTTAAATTTATAATACCCTAGTATTTTTTTTAAGTTAAAAAGAAATGTTACCAGATCATAATGTTGAAAGTGCTAGTAGGTAGGCTGAAAAGTAATGCACACATTCTTATAAAACACAACAAAAACAAATAGCAACATCGGGCAAAAAGTACATTAAAGTATGATTCTTAAGGGCCCGCAACCCGGATTTGTACCGATTTATTACATATTTCCCTTAAACACGGTAAGTTTTAAAGCTCTTAAAAAATATATGTTATTCTTGAAAATAATATCTAGACTTTGCCTGCGCCGAAACGCAAATTATATAAAATTCCCTCGATAGAAAAAAATCGCAAAGTGTGCTCCAAAAATTATTATTAACACGTTTGTTTCAGTTATTTTACAAGTTATATGTATGAAAAAATAATGCTTCTTTAAATGCTGTTTAACATAATGCCCGCGAGATTTTTGCTCTAAACGAGTCGTTTTTTATTAAACATTTTCGCAATTTTCGCATCGATTTTGTCGCTGTAAATGTTAGCGCTCTCCTCTAACATTCGTAATTTCGTATCTCTCCATCTTCTTCTTTTCGGGCCCGGTTGAAAATCATATATTTATTTTTCAAAATAGTCACCGTTAAGGCTAACGCATTTCTCATAACGTGTAACAAATTTTTTCATTACGTAACTGAAAAATTCTTCCGACATTTCTCGAATTCAGGACTTGATAGCTGCCTTCACCTCATTGTCCGAGGTGTAATAATCCCTTGAGGTGTCCCTTGAGTAGAGGAAAAAATAAAAATCGGAAGGCGAAAGATCGGGGGAGTGAGAAGCATGTGGAATCGATTAAAAATTCAGGTTTTGCAGAAGCTTTAATTGACGCTGTTTGTTCTCGTCTGTGAAACAGGGTGGTACCCATCGTCTACAGATTTTACGGTGTCCTAATTGATCAAAAATGATGCCGACGCGTTCCTTGGATATTCCAAAGTCCTCTACGGTTTGTGATATGCTTTTGAGTGATTTGACGGTCATTTTGATTCAAATTGCGGATGAGTTTGGATTGTTTATCGTCTGTTTCAATGGTCGGACGTCGGCTGCGTCTTTCATCAGCAATTATTGCTTTTCCAGGCAATCATGAATTTTTTATACCTATCGATTTACAGTAGACCAATCAACAGAAAGTCACCATAAACATGCTTTAAACGACGATGACTCTCAGGAAGAGTCACTTTTTCAGATGTTAAAAATTCGATAACAGCACGCTGTTTACCTTGCGTTGACATAAAACTAAAACGCGTATCCATACTTCCGCTTCTGGATGAACTCAACGACCTCAAACTTGCGCGTACGTATAGAGAAGGAATGTCACTTCCATATTCCACCTGGCGCGCTTCTGAAAATAATTTTATTCGCGCTGTATAAGCATATGTGCATTACTTGTCAGCCTACCCTCGTAGTAATGATAACTAAGTGTCAGTATTAATAGTACAGAGTACAGTTCATAGCTATCCTACGAAAAGATGAAACTAGTTTAGGCTTACTAAGAAAAATTTATCGGAAACACAAAAAAACTTATTACCCAAAAAAAAAATATTCGATAAACACCATTTACGATTTAGTGTTCAAAATTTTCGACGGCCTCCGTGGTTGAGGAGTAAGGCTCTTGACTCGCAATCCGAAGGTGGCGGGACTGAATCCCGGCGTGGGCTAGTAATTTTTATTTTATTAATTTGTGTTAATATACTTAAAAATAATAAATAGCATATTTTTGGCACGTTCCAGAGTGGAAGATACTCTCAGTATCGGCCTGTTGTAAGACCACCATTCAGATTTGAAACGTTGCTAGAAATGGTTTTTGGCTAGAAATGTTTAGTGATCAGATTTGAATGGCCAGGTACTTCCCCACCATCCTCTTCCCCATCTCTTTCACCTCCGTACTACCTTCAGCCCCACAATACACCAATCGGGGATGCCATAGTCTCACTGGCTCCGGACGGGAGCGGTTATGACTTATTTATATATTTTTTTATTTTATTACTTTTCCACTTACTTACGGGAAGTGCGTTTCATTTTCTTTATACGTGTGAAGGAGTTTTATTATAATTACTAGCTGGGTTACCCGTCTTCGCTAAGGACAATATTTGAGAGTGTTCTAAAATGTTTCACATTGATGTTCCCGATTCCCTATTCCCGAACTTTCCACAATTTTCCTGAATGTTCCGGGATGTTCTGGAACATTGTGGAATGCTCTTAAATATTCTGACTGGGTGTCCGGCTTCGCTTAGGGAGGAGTTGATGTGAGATTGAATTGACGTTCGAATCCAGCTTTATATACCCCATACGGGTAGCCCCATAAAAAAAACTTAAAATGTTCCAGAATAATGTTCCAGATCATTCCACAATATTCAGGAGTGTCCTGGAATATTCCACAATGATCTGGGATTTTCCGGTATATTCTTAAATATATTCCAGAATGTTCCGGAGTGTGTTGGAATGCTCAAGAATACTCTGGAATGTTTTGAACTGTTAGAAATTTCAAGGGGGTGAAACTTCCAGCCCTTATATCTTTAAAAGCACGCCCTTCAGAAAAAACCGATAACTTTCTTCATGGATGTAGGATAGAGGGCTATCACACAATATAACTCCCGTTATCATACCTCGACTCGTCTTTGAGTTTTAGCGGCATGCACATTGAACACTTTTTTAATAATGTATACTGAAGATAAAGATTATCCAAACTTCTAGAACTTTCCAGAACCTTCTAGACTCGACGAAACTCTCCACCACTCATTTCTGAAAGCTTCTAGAACTTTCTCCATCCATAACATCCTAGAGCATTAGGGAGGCTTCCAGAACTATCTATATATATATATATATATATATTTTTTTTTTGTATTTATTTATTTATTTATTCCATTTTTACAATTTTACAAGGTTAGGTATAAGTACAATTATTTTTGTAATTATGTACATGTAATGCAAATATTTTTTAATGGTGGTAATAATACCTCTCTAGGTTTGTCTAGGTCTTGGAGGCGGATGACCAAGACACACTGAACCCCAGATTTCTACCCACCCCTTAAACCCTTTTCCTTCCCAGAACTCTCCTCTCCTTCCTTTTCCTAAAAAAACCCTCCACACAGCATCCCCAAAGATGACATAGGTCCTGAGGAAAATTATTTTCCTCAGCGCCTCCTGTGTGGAGCTCATGTAAAAAAAAAAAAAAAAATTGAGAATTTCTCGTGTAGAATTTAGAATCTAGAACCTTCAAGACTCACCAACACACTCCATCGCTCCTTTCAGAACTTTCTAAAGCTTTATCGAGCCTTTTAAAACTTTTCGTAACCTTCTGGACTCACCGACATACTCCGCCACTCCTTCCAAAATTTTCTATAGCTTTATCGATCCTTTTAGATCTTTTCGGAACCTTCTACATTCACCGACATACTCCACCACTCCTTTCAGAACTTTGAACAGCCCTATCGAACCTTCTAGGGCTTCCTACAGCTTTATGGAACCTTCTAGAATATTTCCGGCCCTTCTAGACACACCGACACACTCCTCCACTATTATCAGAACTTTCTACAGCTTTACGGAACCTTCTAGAACTTCTACAGTTTTATCGAACCTTCTAGAACATTCCGGAAACTTCCAAACCCACCGACATATTTCACGATCCCTTTCAGAACTTTGTACATTTTTATCGAACCTTCTAGAACTTTTAGGAACCTTTTAGACTCACCGACATACTCCGCCACACCTTCCAGAACTTCCTAGACACACAGACACACTCCTCCACTCCTATCAGAACTTTCTACAGCTTTAAGGAACCGTCTAGAACTTCCTACAGCTTTATGGAACCTCAAAGAATTTTTCGGGACCTTCTAGACACACAGACACACTCCTCCACTCCTATCTGAACTTTCTACAGCTTTACGGAACCTTCTAGAACTTTCTACAGTTTTATCGAACCTTCTAGAACTTTCCGGAAACTTCTAAACCCACCGACATATTCCACCATTCCTTTCAGAACTTTGTACAGCTTTATCGAACCTTCGAGAACTTTCCGGATCCTTCTAGACTCACCGACTTACTCCGCCACTCTTTCTAGAACCTTTTCCAGCTTTAACGAAACTTCTAGAACTTCATACAGCTTTGTGGAATCTTCTAGAATATTTCGGAACCTTCTACACACACCGACACACTCCTCCACTCCTTTCAGAACTTTCTACAGCCTTATGGAACCTTCTAGAACTTTCTACAGCTTTATCAAACCTTCTAGAACTTTCCGGAACCATCTAGACTCACCAACATACTCCGCAACTACTTTCTGAACTTTGTACAGCCCTATAGAACCTTCTAAAACTTCCACAGCTTTATGGAACCTTCTAGAATTTTCTGGAACCTTCTAGACACACCGACTCACTCCTCCTTTCCTTTCAGAACTTTGTATAGCTCTATCGAACCTTCTAGAACTTTCGGAATCTTCTAGACTCACCGTCATTTAATTCTGAAAGCTTCTAGAACTTTCTCCTCCCACAATTTTCTAAAGCATTTGTGAACCATCAGAACCTTCTAGACACACCGACACACTCCTCCACTCCTTTCAGAACTTTCTTCAGCTTTATCGAACCTTCTTGAACTTTCCGGAACCTTCTAGACTCGCTGACATACTCCTCCATTTCTTCCAGAACATTCCAGAGTCTTATCGAATTTTCTAGAAGTTTCCGGAATCTTCCAGACTCTCTTGAAGTTTCTAGAGTCTTCTTAGAACTTTCAGCCCTTATATCTTCAAAAGTGAGCCCTTTAGGTAAAAACTAATACCCTTATTCCCTAGGGGGGATAGAGATCTACCATACCATATAACTCTCTTGATCGTACTGGCACTCGTTTCTGAGTTTTTTGCGCTCCGCACGTTTTTTTGGACTTTCTTTTATAATATATATTGATATTGATTATATTTTTCCTTTGGAGGAAAGCAGACAACACGTTCACCGTTTGTCCCATTTTCGACTGTTGACAGTAAGTGTGTAAGAAAGAGGGGCAGCATTGTACGTTTAAGAACAAAAGCAAAACAATCAGCGCATTGACATTCGACGTTTTTGAATTTTAGGAACTCACTCACAACTCAATATTATACTTATCACAATATTCCTGCAGCTCTTTCAAAAGATGATAATTCGTTCCATACAAAATGTACGAGGAAAAGAATTTTCTTCATAATAACTTTTTTCCTGAATTTTTCCGAAGTTTTAATAACTATTCTGCTATTCGGAGCGGAGACAAATCCAACAAATCAAAGATCATAAAAATCTGTCCAGCCGTTCTCGAGTTATAGATGGTGTAACTAACCCGACTTTTTTTATATATTAAGATTTTGGGAACAATATAGTATAGGGTTCTTTATTTTTACATGTATTTGATATTTTACTTTATTTTTTATAAGTATTTTTGTACATTTCGGAACCACCACTCCATCATTTTTCGATCACCACCTTACTCATAATCGCAGAATAAGATAATACCACGGTAATACGAACGGGTTAGGTTAGGTATTGGCACGAAATATTTTATTTTATACATCCCGCCCACAATACAAACATCATTAATGTGTGTACCGCATTTTATATAGCAGTTAGTAATTACGCCCAAATATACATTATTTCAAACAAAATCACATAAACAGGGCTGTGCAACATATTTACGCATGTAGTCAAATTTATGGGTATTCACAACGAAGGCATTACGTTATATCTGGCGTATGGAAATAACACAAGAAGTGCCTTGTTGTTTTTATATCCTTGCTAATAGCCCCGGATGTACGATTTTTTCAAACCGGCCAGCGTTTAAGAACTTAGTTAAAAAACCAATTCTTTTGTATTTCAAGTACTAGGGTGCTACTTCCTTATTGTATTCATGATGTACTGTCAATTCTTAATTACGAAAAACACGTACACGATGATAATATTATATGATAAAAAATTAAATTTTTCATATCATTCAATTTACTGTAGATCCTAATGTAATGGAATGTGTTAGTTCCATTTTCATCCACTTCCCGAACTACCGAAATGTGTGAATTTTCGCACATGTGATAAAAAAATTATTACATACATACATACAATAACAAAAATTAACCAATATTACTGTTTAGTTTGCTTTACTAGTGCGTAATTAGCGTGTTTTTTGTCTTTTTAGACTTTTTTTTACCTGCCCATGCCCTCAATGTGCCATCTCAACGCCCCTAATTTCCTCTGGGTCTTCTACTACCCCCCTGAAAGTTTCAAACGCCCACAACGCCCCCCTGAAAGTTTATCGCCCACGTTGAGAACCTGTGACGTACACTTTGCACGCTTTCAAAATCGACTTAATACGTTCACAAATCAACTTAGGATGTTTTCGTTATTTGTTTTTGGGGTGCTATGCCGTGTTGCGCTACCTCCTTCTTTAGCCAACGTTTCGGACAGCGTTTCAGTGTCCATAATCAGGGCAGATCCGCTGCAACGCTTTTCGAAACGTTGGCTAAAAAAGGAGGTAGCGCAACATGGCATAACATCTCAAAAACAAATAACGAAAATACTTTTTGCCGTGAAAATTTAAAAACGTATCTAACTTAGGATGAGTTCAATAACCAACTGGGCGTTTTAAAATCAAATGAATTAACGATAGAACCGTGCGCCGGATGCTTTGTGAATCAAGCTTTTTTTCAGTCAAACAAATAAATTAGGATTTTGGCGCCCCTTAACTGCCACCCGGGGCAGGTGTCCTAGATCCGGCCCTGTACATTTATGTTTATATATAGACCTCATTTAGTCCTTTATTTCCAGGCAAAACTGAGTTTAAAAAGGATTACGAAATTCAAATGGGATAATGAGCGATGTACAATTTCAGACAAATAGAAGTTCTAAACTACAACCAAAGCGTGTGGTACATTTTAAAACTACTAAGCGTGTTTTACATTTTTTTATGTGAACACCCAATATTCCCAACTGCTCCCGTCTGGAGCCAGTGAGACTATGGCATCCTCTATTGGGATAAGTTGTGAGGCTAAAGGTAGTGGAGAGGAAAATGAGGTGTGGGTGGTGGAAGTACCTGGCTATTCAGGTCTAGTCAGCAAACAGCGCTAAAGAAACGTTTCAATGCTGAATAGTGATCTTACACCAGGGCGATACTGAGAGAATCTTCCATTCTACAACGTGCCCCAAATATACTGTATATTATTATTTTTAAATTAATTAATTGTGAAATATCAATCCCGCGACCTTCGGAATGCGTGTCAAGAGCTTTACCCCTCAACCAAGGAGACAGTCAAATGTTTCCATTCAAATTTGTACGGAAGGCTATTCTAGTGATATTTTCTTTATTACATTTTTTATGCCAACGTGAATAGCTACTTATGGAGATGCTAAATCAATAGGTGAATAATAAAAAAGGTATTTTTTTCAGGAATTTTTTCCAAGCGGGATGAAGGGTCGTATTGCCTAAAATCTCGGGACCTGTGCGGAGACCTGTGCCAATTTTTTGACTTCATGGACGGGGTATGCGTGGAAGGCGAAGACGAACTGTGTACTTGCAAAAATGATGATGAACTCACAGCTCGCTTGGGGTCGGATGAAAGGTTGGAGGGTATGCAAAGAAAGTTTGCATTGGGAAAGCTTTTTAAAAAAATTATAGTTCCAATTATAAAAGGAGCATTGAACGAAGTGGGGACAACGGCGATGGCGCAAGTTTTATCAAAGTTGTAGAATGGCGAGTAAGCGGGGGGGGGGGGGGGTAGGGGGGGGGGAGGAGCAGAAGGTAGGGTGTACTAAAAACAACTATTGATAAAGTTCTAAATTCGATTCATAGGCAGTCGCTCCATAAGCAGTCGCTCCTGCCCCAGTAGTGAATTTTTCCTACCTGCATTAATTAAAATGAAGATTATTATTTGTTCGCTACGCTGCTTCCCAGTAATTAGTGTGCGGGCCACACCTTTGAACCACGTGACACTCGAAGAGGTTGCAGGCCGTGAATCCTACGCTCTGCACTGCAGTTAGTTTTGGAGCGAGCAACGCGAAAACGCGAAGGATGTGACCACAACATAGAGAAATCAAGCAAGGGCCGGCCTCAGAACATCGATCTCCGTAATATTAGTTTTAATATTATTTATTAGCTTCTTTTAAAATGGTTTCACCTATATATGTTCTTAATTCATCCTTTCTAGTTGGGATGTCAACTTGCAACAAGATGGCGTCCATTATTTTTATTCTAAGGCGGCCCCTAGACTATTGCTCAATTTTACTCAATTGTGCAATATTATTGACCGTTAATATTGAAGATTACTCAATGATTGAACAAAAGTTTGAGCGAGTTTAATTTTTATTACACCATATTTTTCCATTGCATCGTGTACGGTCAGTATTGCATAATATTTTTTCAATTTTTCATTTTACAACTCGAAAACATTGAGCAGTTCGTTTATTGTGCAATATAATTGATCGTTTGGTTTCTAAGCGCTTTTCAATCTTATTGAACAATAAAATTTATTGTACAATGTTATTGTAGCGTTTAGGGGCCGCCTAAAATGACTTAAAATGTCCACAAAGATCATTCTAGAATCCTTTTACAGTGTGACAGTATTATTAGTAATTAACTTAAATTCTATCAAAAGGTTTTCTTGGAACCTTTTGCAACCTTGAGCATTATTATTGAATTGAATTATTTAAATTGAGTCTCATGTTAACTATATTATGAATTATGTTTGAATTACTTAAAATAAATAAATCTATTTATTGTTATTTTATTAACTTATGTTTTTGTATTTCAGAGTTACACAATACAGTTATCATTTAAACACACGATTAGTTAGAATATACATTAATATCAGCTACACTTTGACCCGTAACTTTGACATACATTACAGGCTGTTATGGGACGTACGAGTAGATACCTACATGCCTGACTTGCTTATCTATTTTTCCTGACATTGTTTTGAAGCAAAAAAATTAAATTTCGGTCCCCGGTGACATTTTTAGTATTTTTTTCATCAAAAACCGGTAAGTATTGGACTTTTGAGGTTGTTCTGGGAGGTTGGACAATTACTCGACTGAATGACCAATGACAACATGAGTGAAAGAGGAAAAAAAAAGTTAAAAAAACAATTAAACTACAAAGTGGAGGCCACTTTTTTACTCAAAATATTAGATGGTAGTCATCGAATAATTATTTTGTGTTCGTTATTTATTTTTGGGATCTTATTTTATTAGTAATCATAGATAATGAAATGGTAGAAGATGTTTAAAACCATAAATAAAATAACTATTTATACATAATCTAATATTAAAACAAATAATAATGCACAAAAAATTAATCTTACAAGACTTACCCTGTTTCGTACAGCTGATGCAATACCTATACAGGGTGTCCGGGGGTAAAGTGCATTAACTTCTGGAGGTGATTCTACATAATGGTAGGAGTAAAAAAGATTAACATTTTTTTCAGGAATTCCAACTTTTTTTTTCTCATACAAAAAAACGTACCTACAAAAAAGCCTTAGTGTGAGGTACGATCTTACTTGCTGAGAGCCTGCCGGGCGCCCGACTCGATTGCGATTGGCCCGTATCGTAACAGCGGAAAATAATAAATCTTTCCGCACACGCCGGACTAATTTTATCTTTTTACCTCAAAACTGCCCCTAAAAGTTGGAATTTCGAAAAAAGTTATTTATCTTTTTTTACTTGTAGATACTATCACGTAGAATCACCTCCCAAAGTTAATGCACTTTTCCCCCGGACATCCTGTATATTGATCGATGCTATATACAAAAGAAAAATACTAAACATTGAAACGATGTTGAGCCAAGATGCCAAACATAACGTCCGTAACCATGTAGGCCGGCGATGGCCCCATCGATGTTACTGCCTTATGGGAATTGAAAGCATAGAAATCCCTTTTTCTTTTTTGTCTATAAATTTTACAATTATTACAAGCAATAATTGTCAGCCTGAAACACTCATTTACATTGAAAAATCTTCCGAGAAAAGATACTTGCCGCCAACGGGACTTGAACCCGTGTCCTTCCGATTGCCGGTCGAAATGCTCTGACCACTGAGCTATGGCGGCTTATCAAATACCCGCCAAATAATTCAATATATACTAGTGTTTCATTCAACAATTACTGTTTGTTATATTTTTTCCACCTGAAAACATTATAAATTAAAAAAATAATAATTTATAAATTTTACCTATATTTGACAAAATATTTTTTCCTTTGCGCAGGAAAACCTAAAATAACAAAAATATATATCATGTGTTTAAGTAGATATAAGAAAGATTGTTATTTGGGCCCCAGTTGGCGTCGAGAGAGTTAAAAGAAAGCGTATAACATTAACTCAGACTATCACCTAAATACATTGATTAAAGAAGAAAACTATTGTTTTATCCATTTATTCTCTGTTTCTGTCTCACTTACACTCGCCTGACATCTCCATCCCATTTGAGCTTCGTAAACACAATTTTGTATTGCAAATATATGGCCCGTTTGCCTTTAAAAAAGACCGATTCTCATTAAAAAAGTGTGGAAATGTATTCTTTGTAAAATTGGGGGAATTACCACGAACCACGTTTTTGATAGGATAGTCCTTTGTAGTGAGGCATAGCAGGCTCCTTGAGGAATAGTGATATGCCAAAACTCCGCCCAAACATTGCGTAATCTATCTTTGACGATGGAAAAAATGACGGATGGGGTATTTGGTTTACGAGGGTAATCATAGGGTTGGACGCTCCATATTTTGCCGAGGTATCCGCAATATCATTAACGAGCACGACCAGCAGATCAGCAGAAAGCTGACTGCATGCCCGCATGGCAGCAGGCAATTCTGGTCGCTTGCGGGCTCAATAGGTCGCAATTTCTGCAAATTCGTTCTGCCACCTCTTACCAGACCTGACGGCTCACTAGCAAACACCGCCACCGAAAAGGAAACTTATTAGGTAAAATGTTTGCGGATAACTCAACCCTCGATGACCAAGGTGCTGTCCCGACGTCGGTTCCTTACTGCGGTTTTCGTATGAAAAAGCTGAGGATCCGGCATCGGGAAGTTAATAAAGCTAGTGGGCCTGATGGAATACCTGCCCTGGTACTGCAGAGGTGCGCTGCAAAAATACCTCGAGAAGAACAAAATTATTAACGACCATCAATACGGATTCCGGCGGAACCGCTCTTGCGGTGATCTTCTCGCGTATGTGACGCATGTTTGGGGGCGATGCCTGGAACGTTTTGGTGAGACCCAAACGGTTGCACTGGACATTTCCAAGGCCTTTGACCGGGTTCGGCACCGAGGACTTGTCAACAAACTGCCTTCTTACGGACTTCCCGCATCTTTGTGTACGTGGATTGCCGACTTCTTGGGAGAGAGGTCGATTCAGACGGTAGCCGATGATTTCACCTCTTCCTCACACTCGACAAATGCTGGCGTCCCACAGGGATCGGTTCTGTCTCCGATTTTGTTTTTGTTGCACATCAACGACCTTTTGTCATGTGCACCAATTTATTGTTACGCAGATGACAGTACAGTTCATGATAGCTTTTTGTTTGACAAGCCACCAAAGGGCTCACAAACTCCAACAGCTCGTAGGGCTTTGAAGCAAAGAATGGACGGGTACCTCGAGAGTGTTTTCTCTTGGGGTAAAAATAATCTCGTTGAATTTAATGTTTCAAAGACCCAATCTTGTCTGATTACGTCTAAAAGGGATCGAAATTAAAATCTAGTCTCTTACAACGGAAGCAATCTTCCGAACAGGCCCTCCATTGATATGTTTGGTGTAACCCTTAGTGACCAGCTCAGGTATGGGGGCTCCATCGAAGCCAGAGTAAAGTTAGCTTCCCAAAAACTGGGCGTACTGTACAGAGCCCGCAGATACTTTAATAGTACACAACTGCAAACCCTGTACAAATCACAAGTGCGCCCCACGGTTGAATTTGGCAGCCACCTCTAGTCTGTAGCTCCAAAATACCTAAAAAATACCCTCGACACTGTGCAGAAACGGGCGGTCCGTTTAATAGATTTTCCCATCTTAAAAGACGGATTGCAATCTTTAGAGCACAGGCGTCGCGTCGGGTGGGAATGCTATCCTTGTTCCAATGGAAGATGCTCCGAGGAACTAGCATCGTTGATCCCTTCGGCACAGGTGCATAGTCGGGAAACACGCCAAACTCGTGCCCAACATTTGTACACGGTTGACGTTTGTCATATGAGAACGGGTCGTTTCTTCGACTCGTTCTTGTGTTCAACAGCTCGGCTGTGGAATGATTTGCCGGCCTCTGTGTTTCCTCCTTCCTACAACATGGATCTCTTCAAGACCAATGTTCATTCCTTCCTCTCCTCAAAAAGCCCCCCCACACAGCATCCCAGATGACATAGGCCCTGGGGGAAATTATTTTCCTCAAGGTCTCCTGTGTGGAGTTAATGTTAAAAAAAAATGTGGTCAACATGTCCAGGAATCCAAATTAGAGTTACAGTTTTTTCCAGAGCTTTGAATGGAGGCTAGCTTCAGCAGAATGGAGGCTATCATCAGCACTCGAATAAGGTATACGTAGTGTTCATCAGAACAAAGAAGAGGATTGAATTTAAGTTTTTGGAGAGAACTGAGAGTCAAAATTATTTTTGATATTATTTTCCCAAAATATGAATAGACATTTTTTTTTACATTATCCCTCCCTGAGTCCCTGAGGAAGAAAAATCCCTCAATTCCTATGCCATCCCTGAGAAAGTTGTGTGGAAAGTCTTTTTAGGAAAACGAAGAAGGGAAAGTTCTGGGAAGTAAAAAGGTAGGAAGGGTATAAAGGGTGCCTAATTGCGTTAACTGATGGATTTGTTTATTTCGACGAACTCACCTAGTGAATGCTTTTAAAGGTTTGCGCTGCTCAAAATGCCGAACTTTTTGGCGAGAGGATGCGAAATTTGTTCAGAGGTTCTACCATCACAACCAAAAAGCGAACTAACTAAAAGAAAATTAATTAATTTAAAAAACTAGGTTATTTTTTCAAAACTATCAGGAATCATCTCACTGTACGTTCCCGTGGTGTGGAACCGAAGGAAGCCAACAAAGGCAGCTCAAATTACACCCTGACTGCAGACTATCTGGAGACCACACCTGGAACCGACGCATGGTCTTTCGAGCCGAACCACCTCAAACTCTTTCATCTCACAATACCGTTCCCGTGGTGTGGTCTCCAGATAGTCTGCAGTCAGGGTGTAATTTTAGCTGCTTTATGACTTCCTTCAGTTCCACACCGAGAAACGGTATTGTGAGATGAGAGAGTTTTGAGGTGGTTTGAGGTTATCCGTTGTTATTAAAAACACTTATGTTGATACTGGATATTTGTAACTTTATTATTCTTGTGAATAATTTTCAGAGAGATTCTGGCCTGAGCACTTGACTGGCGACAATAATTGAGAGTAATTAAAGTTTAGCAGAAGCGAAAGACTAAATATAAAATAGAACAATCACAACACACAACATCCGACACAACCAACCATTAATATGTTTTATTAATTTATTTTATCATAATATCAGAACTAATTATGGATGCGCAAGCATACATTTCCTTGGCTAAAGACGCCATTAATGCATTAACCAACATCGTGATGGATCCAAACAATCAATTTACCAAGGAGCATATTGCAAAAATAATGCCTAAAACAAACAATATTCTTAGCTCCATTGGTCAAAAGAATGGCATCTCTTGAAGGTGAATTGTCAGTTTACAAAAATACGCCTCCTACGACAACCACTACCATTCCCTCACACTTGCAAACAAAAAACGTTTGTGAAATTATTGCTGAGATCAATGAACAAAATTATAGAGAAAAAAATATTATAATTTGTAATATTCCTGAAAGTGAAGCAAGTAGATAATATGACCTCAAATAGATACTATGAATAGTTATTATGAATAGTGATATGAACTCAAATAGATATTATGAATAATACCACTAGCGTTTATTTATTTAAAAAATTATTTCTGACTTGGACAACTCTACAAGTTCTCTCGAACTGAAAATATACAGAATTGGTAAAAATGATAATAATAAACCGAGGGGAATCAAAGTTGAGTTCCCCGAGTCAAAATGGCCTAAAATCTTACTCGGCAAAAAACACTCACTAAAAATAACATCCATATGTACCCGGATTTATCATTTGCGCAAAGGAACCAGTTAAATGATTTAAGAACGGAACTGAAAAATAGGCAATCTTCAGGTTAAATCACAATTAAATATATTAATAACATCTCAAAAATTGTCAAATTATCCCCAAAAAACTGACCCATAACCTGAAATCTACATCACTATCTCTCAACATTTATTACCAAAATGTAAGAGGACTTAAAACTAAACTAAATAATTTAAGAATAAAACTACCGACCTTAGAATATGATGTTTACTGCTTCACTGAGACATGGTTGACCCCAGATATTAAAAATGGTGAGTTAGGATTTCACTCCCATAACACCTGTCAAATGGACCGCGATACTAATACTAGCAACAAAAGTAGGGGAGGTGGCTGTCTAATTTCTATTAACACAAAATTAACCTCAAGAAAGCTCAATTGTGCAAATATCAACGTGGAACAACTATTTGTTTTAGTGACAAACAAAAGTGAAAAAAATATAGTTGGTTGTGCGTACATTCAGGGCTGGGCAGTATTTGAAATACTTGTAATTGAAATACATATTTGAAATGTAAATACGTATTTTGTATTTGTATTTCAATTACTTCTTAAAAATGTATTTTATAATTGGTATTTCAATGACCTGCTGCTGAGGTATTTAAAGAGCTAATTTGTGCTATCCAGTCAAAAAAACTTGCCCATAAAACATTCAAAATATCTCGCGCTCCGAATGACTATCTACTTTTTTCTAAATTACGCAAAAGGGTGAAAAACAATCGATCTCCTGTAACAAAGAATACCTGGAAAATATTGAGAAATTGTTACAAAATAAACCTCAAAATTTATTCAAATTTGCAAATAATCTTAATAGTAATGAATCTGGTATTCCGTCTACCATATACTACAATGGTAAAATTGCTGATACATCTCAAGGAATTACTGACTTATTTGCCGAATGCTTTGGCGAAGTATGTGGTGTAAACTCATCCAATAACCAAATACCTCAATTCAATTCAAATATTTCTAATTTAAAATAAAACAATAACTTTGTAAACACCACTTTTACAAAATTATTGTTTTATTTTAAATTAATAATGTCACATCACAAAGTATCCGCTTCATATGAACAAATCAAATATTTCTATTGATTTCAACGACCTTGTTATTGATGAAATCGATGTTCAGCGCAAAATTACACTATTAGATAGTCAGAAATCCGCTGACCCAGACACCATACCTGCAATTTATTTATAAAACTGTGTATCTAGCTTAAAAGCCATTTAACCAATATCTTCAATATATATTAGCATCAGGCCCTTTCCCTCAAAAATGGAAGATCAGTTTCCTTAGTCCCATCTATAAAAAGGGTGATAAACGGATGCTTCTAATTACAGATCTATTTGCATACAATCAGCGATACCTAAATTGTTTGAATCCGTAGTTCTATCAAAATTTATGTTACAGTCTCGTAAAATCATTTCCGCCCACCAACATTGATTCATATCCGGAAGATCTACACTTACAAATTTAAAAAAAATACGAAAAATATATGTTTTTATTAGTTTTTTTGTATGCATACGCAACATGTAACATAATCATGGGTAATTAAACATGCAACATTGATTAAAAAACTGGAAAAACACATATATGTATACAATATATAACCTTTCCGAGAGTGCAATTACTCGTGTGTAAAGGCAAGAACATAAAGAAGTTTATTAAAAATTAAAAAATAAATAAAAAAATAAAAAATAAAATATATATATATATATATATACATATATCAGACAATCTAAATTCAAAATTGCAAACGGATGCAGTTTACACAGATTTCAGCAAAGCATTCAACAAAGTTTCCCAAAAAATCTTATTAAACAAACTAGAAGTATATGGGATAAAAGGAAATCTACTAAAATGGTTTGAGACCTATTAAACATCTAGAAAACTATACGTTAAACTATCTAACCATATATCAAACGAAATTGAAGCTTCAAGTGGGGTGCCTCAAGGTTCTCATCCAGGTTCTATTCTTTTTTTATTATTTATCAATGACATTGTTTCATTATTTGAAGGTATCCATTTCCTATTGTGTGCTGATGACTTGAAAATTTACACTATTATAAGAAATTGAATGGACTGTGTTGTATTGCAAAATAACTTGGATCGATTATATAATTGGTGTAACATAAATGATTTATTTTTAAACATTAATAAATGTCAATCTATAAGTTTTCTCGAAATAAAAATCGAATACTCTTTCAATATCACATTAACAATGTGAATATTTCTACAGTAATATTAATAAAGGATGTAACGGACGTGTTCGCACCTTCAAAACATCTTTCATCAAGACTCATCGCTGGTGGAATCCTTTACATTTTGAGGTCATTTCTTGGAAATTTTGCTGAAATTTCTGGCCTCGAAATGCTAATTTACCATGCCGCCAGCGACTAATTTTGGTGAAAAGTTATTTCTTTCCTTTAGGTATAAACTACCAAATTACTTGTTTTGTAAAATTTAATTAAATGTTTCCTAACAATGTGCATGTTCCCGGTGCGACAAATAAACTCTACCTGTCGCAAGTTGCCACCGGGGACATTTTATAAAAATCGTTATTCTATTGTTTTAAATCCTTCGCCCCCAGGGGCAAGGCGAGTCCTTCAGCCCCAGGGGGCAGGTGCCTTTCCCACTGGGCAAGGCGAGTCCTCTGGCCCCAGGAGGCAGGCGCCTTTCCCACTGGGCAAGGCGCCAGCCAAGCAAATGTTTAGCCCCTGCAGGAAGGCCGACGAATATTTAGCCCTGCAGGAGGCCAAACTTAAAATGTATATTTGTTCAATTAATATAAATTACACACCCCGCAGGACAATGAAACAAACATATTTCATTCCAGAGTCCTGCAAGGCATCCAGGGAAAGAAAGTTTGAGCCTCTGACCCTTAAACTTGCAATTTTAATCGACCACTTTCATGGGCAACACCGCCAAAATGAGGACGCCACATAAATGTCGCCGTATTTATACGATGAGGAGCGAGGCCAGAATCCCCTCCACATTTTGTATAAAACAATGCCCGATCGCCGTCGGGTTCAACTAACCCAATAAATACGACGAATTTTTCAAATAAATCATGTTCAGTTCAACTGTTTAATTCTACCCATCGTTTTATTACTCTTTCCTACCTCTGGAAATCTTCCACCTGCTGCCTCCTGCTGAAGTTCTGCCTGAACGAGTACCTGGTGCCTACCGCTGCAGTCGGCCCTAACTCTGGGCACTGCCAAGGCACCGCTCAGGCAGAAACTAGGCGCATCCAGGACCACTAACCACTGGATGTAGGGAGGCCAGCCAGCTCTAATCATCATCATCAGCTTGTACCTCTGGAAGGCGTGCACGAGACCGGTCCCTTTTTACAGTTCTTGTAAAGACGCTGACACGTCTGTTACAAAGGATCTGGGTGTCGTTTTTGATAACAAGATGACATTCGTCCCCCACATTGATAAAATCACGAATAAAGCACTTAAATGTCTCGGTTTTGTGTTAAGATCGTCCAAAGATCTAATGCATACTAATTTACTAATACACTCAAAACGCTATACATAACACTAGTCAGAAGCATTCTTGAGTGTAATTCCTCTCTCTGATCGCCATTATACAATGTACATTCATACAAAATTGAAAGAGTACAACATACATTTTTAAGGCATATAAATTACAAATTACAAATTCCAATAGAAAATTTAAAGTATAATTATTTAATGGTATTGCTTAAACTACCCGAATTGTCACAGCGAAGAAAAATCTGTGATGTTTTATGATTATTTAAAATTATCAACGGATATTTGGATAGCCTACTTGTGAATATGATAAATAATCAAGTACCTAACAATTACAACACCAGACTCCATGCTCCATTTAACGTAATTGCTTCTCGCACTAATTTTATGTTTAACTCTTGTCTTCAGAGATTGCATCGCATGGAGAATGAAACTTGCACTGTTGATATATTTTTTTATAAAAACATCGCTTCCTTCAAAAAGCGTATATGTATGCAGATGCAAAAATCCTTAAATGTTCCAGATTGACAGTAACAAATTTAATACCCATTGCTCTGTTAATACCCATTGCTCTGTAACTACTTTCATAGTACCTACTTACTTCTTTATATATGTAATTGCTGTGTACCTTTTATTTTATTTTTTCCTGATAATAACAAACTAACTATAACTAACTAAAAATCTTTAAATGTTTCAGATTGTTAACAGTAACAAATTTAATACCCACTGCTCTCTAACTACATTCATGGTAACGATATTCATAGTACCTACTTACTTATTTATATATGTAATTACAGTGAACCTTTTTTTTCATAATAATAACAAACATACGTACATTTATGATAGCAAAAAAATATAATAAAAAAAATATATAAGAAAATTTAATTACAAGAAAATTACCTATTTTTATATTAATCGTTAAAAAGTGTTTTACACCACTGCAATGCTTCGAGTATGTTTGGAATCATATTTTGTGTGATATTGTGACAATAATTATTTTTTCATAAGAAGCAATTACTTTGTGGTTAGACATTATATTATAAAAAATAAAACAAACACTTTGTATTTAACCACGAATTTATTATTTTATATATCTACCGGTTTCACTTCGACCAAGGATATAATAATAACTAAATATTAAGACAGAGTTATCAGTTATACATACATATATAAGTTGAGCGACAGAGGGAGAAAGAATATGACAAAAGAACAAAGTTAGACAGAGAAAGTATTTGAAAGCGGTACAATAGATAATCAATTAGAGGGAGGGAGACAACTATACACATCTAATCACAAGTATCCAACAGTTAAGGGGATTCAATTCAATAAACAAAGTTTGGTGTATTCTACATTTATAATATAAAGGACAATATTTAGAGTAATGCTAATTTATTAATAATTAAGGACCTCAGAATAACAATATAACACATATATACACATCATGGGCTGGGATGGATTGTAGGAAACAAGTTAAAGATAGGGCATAGGGTGTATTTTTTTGATTTGATAAATTTATTTGATAATTAAGTAGGAATTCTGACATATTAGTATTTAATGATTTTCTTATTTCTAAGGCTTCTAAGTTATCTAATTTAATACCAATACTGTTTTTATGTAACATGCGCGTTCCTGACATTTTATTAAAACTGTGGTCTGCTGAGATTAAGTGATTTGCAAGCTCAGAGAAACCCTTTCCTTGATTGCTGTCTGATAATCTACCGCTATCATTCGAGGTCTCTGCATTCAATGTATCTGATGAGGGGTTCAGAGGTTTCTCGACAGTCTGTTTTTGAAATAATTTATTTTGCCTCATCTTGCCATCAGTTGTAATTGCCCACGCTCCAAAGCCTTTGTTGCCACTACATCTTTTCAGCCGATATACATTTTGCGGATACCTCTCTGATCATGCAGGAATTCCGGTTTCTTCTTGGGTATTTTTACTAAACATTTACAAAAATCAACACAAACGTTGAACACCGCAAGATCATAGACTTTTTGTTGCAACTTCATAAAATTCAGTTTATTTTTAGATATTCGACATTTCTTTAAGCATTTTGTTATGAAGCGATTGTATTAATCGTAAGTTAGGTACTATTTTTTAAATGCATTTTTATTGGTTAGGTTGGCAAAGCTGGGGGAGTTTCGTTCAACGCGTCGGTAGGCGGCGTTTGTTTTTTTCCGTTTCCGTACTCTGGTTTTGACGGCGTAATGTGCGGTACGCCGTGAAAACAACGGTCACTTAATTATTAAGTTTTAAATACGATGTGATTGAAATCCAAGTTTTGGGCATCTGCATCCGGGGGAAGGAAACACGTTGTGTTTTTTTAAAAAAGAAAAAATATTAATTTCGAAGATTATTCACGTAAAATGTGAGTTTTCGCGCGGGTCCCCAAAAGTGAACACGAGTTAATGGCGGTGTTTTTTTTTTTTTTTTTTTTTTACATTAACTCCACACAGGAGGCCCTGAGGAAAATAATTTCCCTCAGGGCCTATGTCATCTGGGATGCTGTGTGGAGGGTGTTCGATTGTTATGTTTAAAGTACCTCTTTATCCGAGAGATCGGTGTAAATAATTACCCGCCGCGCCTGTCATTGAATGCAGGGCAAACATTGAATTCCCACCGGGGGTTTATTTACGGAACAAACCCGAGATTACCGCAGGGTTGAACGATACTCAGCCTCGATTGCTGTCGAGCCTTCCTATACAATTTGGAGGAGTGTTTGGGTACTCCTCCCTTTCTCTGAGGGTCCAGGTCCATCATCCCTTCCGGGCGACCGCCGTGAAGGTCGCAGGCACATGCTGGGCCGCAGAGGTTGGGACCTCCCTTGCCACCAGGAGGTGGTGTTGGTTCACGCGACATCGGGGGAAAGGCGGCAGTAAAACTTAATTAGTGTAGCTAGGAATAGCATAGATTACGACATTGGTCCCGGGGTGAGTCCATCCAATTTGTTTTATTATATTTTATAATTTCAATACAGTGTACCGATTGTCAACTCTACTCTGTGTTTTATTATGTAGAATTCCTTGTGCAGCCTTTTCAGGAATGTTATAAAACCATGACCCACACTCTGAGAATTGAGTACCGTGATCTCCGCTAGTTGACATACCCAGACATTAGACTGGGTTTGGCGTCCAAGATTTCCTGAGTAGAAATCAAAGTTGACTGGCAGAATACACCCGAGCCCGACCAAGGCTCAACGTTACTTTTCCCTTTAAAATATAACACCCACACATAACAATATGTCCTTACAGTCATATTCCATAACAATATGGCGCTCCATACGCTGTCTGGTCACGATTTATAGCATTCCTGAAAATGTTTTCTTCGCCCTGTAATGTAAAGAGCCCAAAAAATTATTATTCATCTGTTCAGTGGAGGTCTTAATTTCGTTTTTTATTATTAAACTTGGTCGCTGTCATAACCTATGATTGCAGTGACGGTGGTTGGAAATGACAACAAATCTCATTATTTCAATTCGCTGGCACTATTACCGGCGTGAATTCGTAAAGAGATACTATGCGTAATAATATTGTGGGTACCTTATAAATGATTAATCTCGTATTTATTGGTTTTTTTTTTTCAATACCACACAGTTATGCATAGTATCTGAAATACCTACCTCCTATGACCTAAAATGGATTGTCATTTTCATTGTTGTTGTTTGAATGCATAGAAATCGGTCATAGACTATGGACAATGTGCTAGGTAGAGCTCTATATATTTTTTTTCTTTTCGGAACTAATCAGTGCTAGCTGTTCTAAGAATACCTCGGATTGTCTATGACGGTTTCTCGTTACACTTTATCTATGACTTCGGCTTATGTTGTGTTTACATGTCAAAATACCTGATAGCCGAAGACAAATCAATTTATTATGTGTTTAAATAGGAATGGAGGATGATTATTAAAGATTATTCAAATATTTAAGATATTTATTGAGATTTTAATGACAATGCGGGTAATTCATTTTTGCTTCGAGTGCAAAATTTGTATAAGGCTCTGTCAAAACCTACTATAAATTATACTTGTAAATTGTTTATTTACTAATGTCTAACTGCCATTTTAAATTTTCATTTAAATGAGCTACTTACATATTAATTTAAATGGACAAAAATTTTTATATTTAAATGAGCTACTTACATATTGATTTAATTAAACTAAAAAAAAATATTCATTTAAATGGGCAACATACACATTTAAAAAAAAATTATATAGCAATAACAACAACAACGTACATTAACAGCAATAACAATAACAACAACATCAAGTGATATTTATTATCATTCTTTTACAAATAAAGGACAATTTACACTAAATAGTATTAAGACTTGGAGAAATAATCAGACAATGACGAAACGTCATTATTATCAAGTTCCAAAGGTAAGGGTGGGCTTGTACCCCAACCGCAACGTATCGATCCGGTGTCGATTACGTTTACCTTATATGACAGACAGAGGGCGAGAGATGCTTGCTGTCTGCTCAACAGGCCATGAGTTGCTGACTCTGGTACGGAACAGGGTGTGCAACATCGTCAGTAGGAGGGCAGTGGATCCGTTGCCTGTAGACGGAGGATACCTATAGGAGGCGGAAGGATTGCCAGCCACTGATCAATGTGCATACACAAAGTACTACGTGGTGTGGAACTTGTTTGAGTGGTTCGGGTTGTTCTTGGAGTTTTATGACCAACCCTGACACAACATTCAACAAGTATTCATTAACTCTTTTTAAAATCGAGTTTTATGTTTTTTCTCACACGGTACTATTAGTAGTGATTTATGGTAAATCACAAAACTATTTTCTCAGATATAACAAGTCTAAATTAATACGTGCACACCTTTATATTGTCGTAAGTTATGCTCTACGTTGTTATGAGCCAATAAAATTCTAGCCCATTTAAAATTAGTCACACATGACTCGAAAACATGATTTCTCATATCAAGTATCGAGCATCATTGAAAAAGGTCTAAATTAAAGTCTAATACAAATCAAAATCCATTAAACAAGTATGTCTCGAAACTAATCAAAACACTCATAAACAAACACAAAATTTGTAACTAGTAAATAAAATGTCATACATTTAACTTTAAAAATTTTTTTTGCCATAAATATGAGTTTTTTTTTATCCAATTTCAATTTCGATCCGGTATGATCAACCGAGATGGAGATTCCATGCGTTCAGACAGTCATTAGTCCTGTCATAGGCTCATTTCTACGGATATGGGGTAATTACTTCACGGGGGGTGTTTTGTAAGTTTGACATTGGTAATGATGATGCTGGTTTGTTTCTTACAATAAAATCCTCAACTCTGGTGCTAATGCTCGAGTTGAGAATGTATTTAAAACTATATATCTGCAAGTGTATGTATAAATTGTCATAGTATTAACGCTAAAACAGACGCAAATTCGGATATCGGCTGAACAGATGATTAAGTTAGGATTATTAGTTGTAAGTCTTGTATCCTGAAATACGCGGGCATATCCGCACACTATCTCTGCGAGTTTCAGGCATACCTTTTTTTTTTTTTGAGTTATGTTCATGCTTTTGATAATGTCATTATTTGTTGTTCCAGATTACATAGAAAACACAGAGACGCAGGGATTGTATCTCTTTGTTTTCTAAGTGATTTTAAATGAAGAATTATTGTTATTCACCGTCAGTGCATTGACACTATTAGACCTTATTTTGTCAGGTTACGCAAGTAATTGCTAAAATGCAAAGTATTTTTTTTTTTCTCGCTCTTCTTCTGTTTTATTGGTAAATAGTCAAAATATTGTTTTACTCTATAAACATAGGCTGCGTCAGCTAAGCCTCAGCTTTTGCAAAAGCGTTTTAATTTTGTTTTTATTAGTTACAGAAAATGTTTTGTAATGCCCACCTGGTTTATAAGATTTTTTTTTTTTTTGAGATCTTATAATGTGGGACGATATGGTATCACATATCCTTCCACATTTTAAGCCAACATAGGAAGTAGAATCAATTATATTTGTATAAGATTTTGGATGTATTCTGTTATTATTGTCCTGAGAGACTTATAACATTGTTATTATGTACTATATGGTTGAACAACGGTTTACAGTGAAAACCATAAAATTTGTTCTTTACTTACCGATTACGCCTTCTATAGAGTTGGACGTATACTTGCACTAAATTATAGCTGCACATCTTATTAACAAATGACACCTTCTAAAACAGTTGGTTGTATACTATTAAAAATTATTTGGCACCACCCGATGCGTTGGTTGTATACTATTAAAAATTATTTGGCACCACCCGATGCGTTGGTTGTATACTATTAAAAATAATTTGGCACCATCTGATGCGGTGGTTGTACACTATTAAAATTACCTTTTCAATGTATAATTGTTGTTGGTTAAATATTATTCCCCCAAGGACCAGAATAGGAGGTTAGTTAGGAATACTCTTCCAAAAGAGGGTTAGTTTTTATCCTAAAAGATATAAATTCAGTGAAGTGTAGATGGTAAACCCATCAAATATTTTCGGCCTAAGAGAGGCTATATAAATTCAGTGATAGTGTTTGGAACAGTGATGCCTAATGCATAGAATTTAACTTGACGTATTTGGAGGAGTGATTTAATCATAAAAATGTATGTTTTTTAATTTTAAGACTTATCTTTTAAGTTAGTTTATGTGTTCTGTTCCAGATGATACGTCAATGGTAGTGCTCGGTAAGAGTGAATATTACAACCACCCAGATTTTTTTTTTCCCAGTGCTGAGGGTGCTTGTTGTCCATTCACGTATCATCTTACAAGAAGTTGTTCTTAGGTTATATAGATTTACTAGTTTTTAAGTTCGAGAATGGTTGCATCGTAAACCTACTATCCGGCCTGCACACAGGATAGGCGCGATTGGGGTTACGATGCACTCATTCGTCAAAAGAGTATTATTTAAGGATTTTTCTTTTCTTTTTCATTTCTGATAATTGTATTTTGCATTTCACATTTACTGTTTGTTTCTTTTTATTTTATTACCAGGTACTCCTTGGGACCAAAGTAGATAGTTCAGGGCATGTTTAGATTTTTGGTAGTTTTGTTTGAGGGCAAACATTTTTGTGGGAAGGGGGGTAATGTTATGAAGCGATTGTATTAATCGTAAGTTAGGTACTATTTTTTAAATGCATTTTTATTGGTTAGGTTGGCAAAGCTGGGGGAGTTTCGTTCAACGCGTCGGTAGGCGGCGTTTGTTTTTTTCCGTTTCCGTACTCTGGTTTTGACGGCGTAATGTGCGGTACGCCGTGAAAACAACGGTCACTTAATTATTAAGTTTTAAATACGATGTGATTGAAATCCAAGTTTTGGGCATCTGCATCCGGGGGAAGGAAACACGTTGTGTTTTTTTAAAAAAGAAAAAATATTAATTTCGAAGATTATTCACGTAAAATGTGAGTTTTCGCGTGGGTCCCCAAAAGTGAACACGAGTTAATGGCGGTGTTCGATTGTTATGTTTAAAGTACCTCTTTATCCGAGAGATCGGTGTAAATAATTACCCGCCGCGCCTGTTATTGAATGCAGGGCAAACATTGAATTCCCACCGGGGGTTTATTTACGGAACAAACCCGAGATTACCGCAGGGTTGAACGATACTCAGCCTCGATTGCTGTCGAGCCTTCCTATACAATTTGGAGGAGTGTTTGGGTACTCCTCCCTTTCTCTGAGGGTCCAGGTCCATCATCCCTTCCGGGCGACCGCCGTGAAGGTCGCAGGCACATGCTGGGCCGCAGAGGTTGGGACCTCCCTTGCCACCAGGAGGTGGTGTTGGTTCACGCGACATCGGGGGAACGGCGGCAGTAAAACTTAATTAGTGTAGCTAGGAATAGCATAGATTACGACATTGGTCCCGGGGTGAGTCCATCCAATTTGTTTTATTATATTTTATAATTTCAATACAGTGTACCGATTGTCAACTCTACTCTGTGTTTTATTATGAAGAATTCCTTGTGCAGCCTTTTCAGGAATGTTATAAAACCATGACCCACACTCTGAGAATTGAGTACCGTGATCTCCGCTAGTTGACATACCCAGACATTAGACTGGGTTTGGCGTCCAAGATTTCCTGAGTAGAAATCAAAGTTGACTGGCAGAATACACCCGAGCCCGACCAAGGCTCAACGTTACTTTTCCCTTTAAAATATAACACCCACACATAACAATATGTCCTTACAGTCATATTCCATAACAATTTGTACTTATGATAATACTGGATTAGTCATCCGGTACAATTTGAAGTTGAGTAATAGGAATAGACGCTTTATTCCATAACGTAATGAGATCAATTGCAATTATTTCACATGTCTTTCACAGAAAGATATTTTCCATTGGATAACCATTGCAAGTCATTTCTAATCCACAAACCATACTTTATTACTTGGAATAAGTTGAAAACATATTATTGTCTGTTAATTTTTCTGGGCCACCAAACACAGAACGCAATGAATTTTGTCTTGTTTTAGGCATTTTACAAACAAATCACAATCAATTTTGCGCGACTATTCCACTTGAATGTGCGCTCCGAGCTGATATTTGTTTTTTTACTGATTGACTGCATTTTTGGTTTCGCAAAATAGTGTCAAATGGTAGAGAGGAAGAGGGGTTAGTTAGATGGGTGAAAATAAAATCTATTTTGTGACGTTTAAACTGGTGATGAGGTGCTTGTTTACAAACAAAATCTGAAAAAACACACTTTTTTGTAGAATTTTAGGGTCAGTGCGCCACCTGAAGATGAAGTAAGAATTTAATGATATTTTGTACTTTACAGGGTACTACCAAAGCACCCATTGGTAATACAGGAAACGCAAAATTTGAAAAAAGTTTTTTCACTTTACCCTATTGTACGTATCTCGGAATAAATGTAACTAGTCTACCCACGACTTATTATTGTCTCAATACCCTGTCCTGAGATCATCATCAAAGGAATCTGGATCCAACATGAGTCAAGAATATCAGATTGTCGCATCCGGTTATCACACTGATGAAACGCATTGTGAATCGTTTTTAATAATGAACCTCTTACTACCGCTTTATATAGCTTAAGTGCGCCTTCAATTTAGACTTTTCATGTCGGACGGCTGCAGTGCCGAAGCAGTGCGTTTGTCGTACGGCGCACGGACGGACATTTGTTTTCATACAAAATGCACCGTGCGGCAACAATGCGGCGTCGGTACCGAGAACACTCGACAACAGGACGGCAAAGTCTCAAGCTCCACGTGTTCATTTCGCTGTTGAATAGTGCGGTGACAAGACAAGAGAGCTGAGAGCTGAGAGCTAACTTCATCGAATTTTCAAGTTCAACGTGGAAGAATTTATAAATGAAATTGAAATACGCACTGCTATATGGAACTCCAAAAGCGACAAACACAGTAATCGCACGGAAACAAAAAATGCTTGGGAAGGTATCTGTGAAACATTTATAGAGGTTTTTAAAAATAAAACTACTGGTGAATGAAACTCAGCAGGTAACTATTTATTTAAATCAAATATTATTATATAATGAAAAATATATTACTTTGTTTACACCACTATATTTAATAATCAATCTACATGTTTTGATAACAATGTTACCTTTATCAGGAAAGATGTTAATTTAAAAAATAAATGACAAACAAGTAAAGACAAATAAGAATAAATTAGAACATAGACAAAAATATTAAAAAGGAGACGCGATTAATTAACAAAATAAATTATTATAATTATTATAATTTTTAATAAGAAAATAAATTTAAGAGATGGCTATTTTTAAAAAATGTTAGGTTATTTATAATATTTAATTTACTATTAACGCTTTTTCTAATTTCTAAAATTTCTAAATTATCTAATTGTATGCCCGTAGTGTAAGTTTGTAAAATTTTAAGACTTTTATTAATATCGAAAGAATGACTTGTTTCCAAAATATGGTTGGCAAATTCAGAATAATAATTATTATTTAAACATCTTATATGTTCAAAATGAATTTAAAACATCAAACGACCCACGTCTAAACATCACTAGCATACAAACGCACGGCAGTCAGAAACGCTTTCAATTTAGGCGTTTGGTATCGGACTGCTACCGTACTGCAGCGGCACGGCAGCAGCACGGCAGCAGGTTATAACCAGCGGCACAGTAAACGTGCGGCAGCAGTCCGACCAAGTCCGACACGAAACGTCTAAATTGAAAGAGCCCTAAATCTGATGAAAACAGGACGATGAAGTCATTTACATATATGGGCCTTTCCCACTCATAACCCAACCACAGGATGTTCTTGAATTATTACTCACCTACTAAGGACATTTTTTAATTTTTTTTATTATTAGCTTGCCAACAAAATACAGTACCTAATAATTATTACGGTACTTAAAATTTTTAGCATGGTTAAAGAGATGATTCCAATTATAGGTCCAAGTAAATATATTATCAAAAAAAAAATTGATCTCATTTGATTCTCCAAAATATCGATTGTATTATTGATTCACTTACATTACTACAACTCATCCCTTTCAATATACCTTCCCGTAGACTAGGTATATGAACTATAACGAACTGCTTTCCCTCAATGAACTCTTGACTAAATATGGATATTATTCACCTAGGTCCAGAATGTGTAGACTGGTCAACTCAAGTCAAGACCTTGACTTTTTTGGTATAAGTCTAAATCATTTTGGACGGTCGCTAAACAATAATTGACAATGTTTTATAACCATATATGTATTTTTATTTCTACCTAAGACTTGACTCTACTTCTGTCTTCTTATAATTATGTCTGAATTCATATTTGTTTTCATTTATCAGCCTTTAATTTTATAATGTACTAATTTTTTAAATTTGTGTACTTTTTTGTAAATTGGATGCACTTTTATTATTAAATAAGTAAGCATACCATTTATGTTATGAATAGTTCCAATCAGTCAAAAATTGTACTTTAAGAAACTATAAAAAACTAACCTTTTCTTACATATTCTTGACATATAAAAGAAAGTCTGGTTTTTTACACCATGTATAAGTCAAGAACGGCTGGACCGATTTTTTTTATCTTTGATTTGTTGGATTTGTCTCCGCCCCGAAAAGCAGAATAGCTTTTAAAATATTGGAAAAATTCACGAAAAAAAATATGAAGAAAATTATTTTCCTTATACATTTTGCAAGGAACGATTTCTCATCTTTTGAAAGAGCTGCAGCAATATTGTGATAAATATAATATTGAATATTGAGTGAATTCGAAAAATTCAAAAACGTCAAATGTCAATGCGCTGATTGTATTGTATTGTGTTTTGCCTATTGCTCTCAACGCGTACCATGACGTGGTGCGACTTCTTAGAATAATCTTTGTGTATTTGAAGCAGCGTATTTTTTATATATGTATTTCTTAGAGGTGGTTGAGAGGTTGAATAATCTGATGGTTTCTTAGTAATAATTTTGATTATTAATATTTGAGTTTTTTCCAGTGGCAAAATTGAGGTTTTGTAAGCTCCTCCCCACGCAACGATACCGTATTGTATTATTGAAAGGCTAGAGCGTAGTATATATTTTTAAGAATTTTTAAGTTAAGTATATTTCTTAAATTAATGAATATGTATATAAGTGTTCTTAAGCTATTTATAATATTGGTAATTTGAGTCTCCCACTTAAGGTCACTATCTATTATTAGATCCAAATATTTTATTTATTTTCTATACACAGACAGTCATTAATTTGGCATATTAATATTTTAATGGCGCATTTTTTAAGGAATTTTAATATTTAAGGCGATAGAAGGTTTTTTTTGTTATTTATACTAAAAAGTATATAATAGGTTTGTTTTAATATTTAATTTTAATAAATTTTTGTCGAACCATTCTTTAAAGATATTGATATCATGATTAGCAGTTATTTCAAGTTCATTCCACGAATTTGCTTAGAATATAATTGCAGTATCATCTATCCATGAAATAAGTTTTCCTGTTATTGGTAATTCAAAGATATTATTAACATACAAGATGAATAGAAAAGGGCCCAAAATCATGCCTTGTGGTATTCCAAAGTCGCTTGTACTCGATTCACTAAGAGTGTTTTTTTATTCTTACATATTGATTTCTAGAGTTCAGGAAACTTTCTATCCATATTTTAGCGTTATCTATAATTCCGTTTCGTCAAGCTCGTATAGTATTTTTTGTGACTTACGCTGTCAAAAGCTTTCTTGACTTGATTTTGATTTATATGATTGCGTCCTGTGTGGTTATTTTTGCGCGAAACCCAAATTGTTAGTCACTCAATATATTATTAATTCCAAAAAAAAATATATTATTTGCCATTTAGCTGCCTTTTCAAAATTTTTTGAGGTATTTTATAATACTGATGTAGGTCGGTAGTTATTAATTTCTTTAGAGTCACCTGATTTATAAATATTTATAAATATAGTTTTTTTTGTATATGGATGGAAAGATTCTCTTTTGAAGACTTGTTTATAATATATGTAATAAGCTTTCTCAAAAAGTTAATATTATTTTGAGGTTTTTGAAGATTTTTTAGATTTTCTACAGTGATTCCATCGAAACCTGGTGCTGACTCAATTCTTAGGTTTTTTATTATATAAACAATTTCTTGTTCAGTTACCTTTTCGAATTTTCCTATGTTTTTTTTTGATGATGTTACTTCATTTTCTACGGTGGAGGTGGTATTATCTACGATATTAGTTATTTTGTTTGCGAGATTTTTTCCGACATTAGAATTTGACATTGAACGACATTGAATGACAAAACTTCCATCTCTTGTAGCATAAATTTTTTTGTTGTTTATTGTATTTGAAAGGAATACGAAATTCCCTGGTTACAAATAGACTATTAAACTTCATGTACCGACAAGGAATACTAGACAAAATATAACATTCTTTTGCAACACATACACAACCAACTATCAATCACACTCACTTACCAATAGGATGCATTATTTAGGCAACAAGTTTGGTGGTATTGTAGATGTATTCGCTGATTCCCTTTACATTCTAAAATGCAATTTAAACCAACACTTTGTGGAATCCTACAAATTATTGTAACATGGGTATAATATATTTAACGATTTGATTTGTTATTGTAATGTTTATATTATATTTTGTTCTATGTTATTGTTAAATATTACATTGTTTAAAATATTTCACGTTTTTCCACAAGATTATACAAGTGGTTTTTTTTCTTTAAAAACTACTTGTATATTCTTAAAAGTTTTTTCACTTTTATAACTTTTGGTATAAATTCTATGTATGTGTAGTCCTCGATATCTTAAATATTATTTTCTAATCTATGTAAAAGCCCCTACGGGCGTATAACAACAATAAATAAATAAATAAATATTTTAATTTCTTCTACCTACTCGTATTTTGACCTTTTCCAATCCATCAACATATGGTATGGTGGAATGGGGTGGTTGTGCTGAATCCATTATCAATCCAATTATTACAGTTCAAAACTATTTTTGAGAATCATATTTAAAGCCATCTTACCAACAAAACAATGGTCTTAGATATTCGACAGATATATACTAAGATGAGCATATGTTATGTACTGAAAAATAGCCTGCTGGTGGCTCCACAACATCAAGCATACACCCGCTTTTCATTAAACACGGTGTACGAGACCTAAAGGCCTGCACAACAACTGTAAATATAAAGCGCCGGCACACAGAGACGGCCGAGTATTGCAATGTCTTAATAAAGATGTTTTCTCGCTTTGACAGCTGTTGAAGATCCGCAGCAGGCTTACTGTAGAATCCATATATGAATTGTAAGGAAAGAGTGTCTGGTTACTGAAACGTCCATTTTCCGCCACGCATTGTGAGATGGAACGCTCTTGCATCGGAGCATGTAGGCTGCGGTAGACCCTGTTTGTTTATTCTAGAGGCGCTGTAAGTGGCCCAGTTTAGACAGGAGTGCGGCTAGCAATCGATATGGGCTGCGCTCCAGATGTTGTATGCAAGAGAACAGCATTAAAGGCTGACACGGTCGCAGCATCTCACAGGCTGGCTTATCAGTTGACAGGCAAGGCGACATCACCGGGCTAGAGAGGTGCCGTGCTCGGGGCATGGGGGCTCCGGGCTAGGAAGCCCAAAGCATGATAGCCAGGGATAGCGCAGCGACTTCAAAGGCTTGGTAAGAAACAGCAAGTTCAGAGGAGCCCGAGGTAAGGGGGCTCCGGCGTCATCATCAGGGCAGAGGGATGCAAAGCTCGGTGCTAGGGGTCCCCGGCTAGCAGCCCGGAGTAAGATGGCCTGTGCTTAGACATCAGCGTTTTGTAGGTGTTGTTCAATATATACGGGATGATGAAGCCCGCACAAGAGAAGGAGAGACTGGCGTCTTGATTAGGTAAGTCCAGTAAAAATGGATGTTTCTCCGACGACTGTTTGTGATGACTGAATAAACGTAATTTTTTTTTGTTGATTATACGGATTCTTTCGTAATCCTCTAACTAGCTAGGGCTTTGCAATGCCCTTTCATGTTCTAACTGACTAGTTTTACGGCTCATTTGGCCTTATAACTATTACCTTCTGAAGGTGATTATTTACTTGACTGAATTTACTTTTACATTAGTGTTTTCGTGAGGAAAAAAGTCTTTACTGGATAAAAACCTCACACAAGTTTTCAAAGAAAATGGGGGAACATAAGTTCTGAACTTTTTCTGGAATTTTACATTTAACTTTACTGAATTTAAATATTTTGTTTTGTGGCACCCCTGAAAATTCTGCAAGATGGAATGCATGGAATTTTAGCGCCAGGTGAATTACCGTGTCCAGTGTAGGGATTGGGGTAGGTCCGGGATTGCGGAAGGTCCGGGAGGTTGGGATGGAGTTTAGACATCGATGGTGGTTGTCAGGAGCTCCATGAGGATGAGGAGTTTGTCGTCCCTGGACGCGCAGGCTGCCAGCCTTCCACGGACTTTGATGAGGCCGCGTAGGAGAGAAATGATTTCCTCGTCATCAGAGGTGTTGGATTGGGAGTTCTGGGTGTCGGCATCTGGCCCACGACGCCCTTCTTGTTGTTGGGAAGTGCTAGGGTTGCCCCCCGCTGCTTCCGAGTAGGTCCTTCGGCCGCCTGTGTTGCCCGATGTTGATGGCTGGCGCGTTTCGGTGTTCTGGCGCGGCCCTGTCTCCCTCTGAGAGGCGTTCTCTTTGGCTCTGAGTTGGAGGGCGGCTACATACTCCATCCTCTTCGGGCATCCGCTGAAATTAGCGGGGTGAGGGCCTCCGCAGTTGCAGCAGGCGGCCGGTAGATCACGCGTGACCTTCTCACAGTCAGCTGTTGCGTGTGGTCCCTCGCACTTTACGCAGCGGGCGGGATGGGCGCAGTTTCGGGAGCCGTGGCCGAACTTCTGGCACCTGTGGCACTGCGTGCCGTGTTGTAGGTGGTTGCTCCTGTATTTCCTCATTGAGATTCTACAGAAGCAGATGAATCTCACGGTCGCTCTCAGCTGTCCCATGTTGGTCTCGCGGCTGAAGTGGGCCAGATACAGGGGGTATTCGGACCCTGGGGTCTTCATCTCGATGATGGCGTTCGGTGGGAAGCCCTGATCCCTCAGGTCATTGCAGATCTCCTCTGCGGTCAGTTTGGGAAGACCTCTGATGACGGTCTTCTTGATTTTGTCGGCCTCGGTGGAAAAAGTGTGGAAGGGCTTGGCCTCCCGACGCAGGGCGCTGGTGAGTTTGTTGTGAGCCTCGACAGAGCTCACGTTGACGCTGATGGTGCCTCCTTTGTTGTAATGGAAATCGAAGGTAGCACTGCCGATGTGCTTCCTGATTTCATTCGTGACGTCGCCATGTGTCATGCTCCCCAGAGTCATGATCACCGGTGGCACTCTCGAGCTCTTGCGGACTGGTCTTGTTGCAGCAGTCCGTTGGTGGGGCTTGGTCTCTTGGCGCTCTGTCGCAGGAGGGCGCTCTGTCGGGCGTCTCTTGGGCGGTGGGACGACGTGTGTGGAGGCGTCGCCGTCTCCAACCTCAGGGAGGACATCGAACCTGTTCTCTACAGACAGGTACGATTTGGACGTGGGTTGGATGGGAGGGGAGTGGCACCGCTTGGCAGCAGGCGCTCTCTGCCATTCCGGCTCCATTGGTGTCGAGCTGGGCCCCGGGATGGGGGAGGAAGGAATCTCTGGTGCAGGGCTGGGCCCCGGGATGCAGGATGAGAGGGTATCGGGATGAGGGGCGGGGACTTCGGCGGAGGCTGGGTATTCAAACTCCACGAGTCCTGTCCTGGTATTGACCATGGCGGCGATTGCTCCTGGTGGGCATTTGAAGGCCCATTGCCCGAGGGGGTTTTTGCAAGCGTTCGTCTTGTCAGTCATGTCTGAAAGAAAAAAGTCAGAAAGAAAAATTAATTTTGTAGTGGTTGCCTTGCCTTGAGAAAGGCAGTTTTTCTGTTATCGTCGGCCGAACTGAATGACGGGCAACTACCGGCCTCGGGCGCCCTGCGGCACCAGAAAGCTTCAGTCCCCACCGTTCAGTACTTCCTTTGGAGTTATCTACTTTTTGTAAGCACAAGCCACCAAAAAGTCGATTTTCCTGCCAATCTGAATAAACGTAATTTTATTGACAGACCTTTTATAGTTGTAGCTCAGTTCGTTTCATTATATTTAAATTTTTGTAAATATTCCTATTCTGGGATCATGAATCATGTCACGTTGAAAGCATTTCGCGAAATTAATGCAGGTAAATTTTAAATACATAAATAGATAAAATATACATCTTCGATAATAATGTGAGATATAAAGAGTCTATCAATTTTCATCTAGTTTGCATAACACGTTCGATACATCTGGGTTGCGTGGTCCCTAAAACTAAAACCCCACTCGCTCAACGAAAATTCTGGTTCATCGCTCCTAAAATATATAATGCATTGAGTACCTAAAGTCAAATAATTCTAAATCCCTTTTTACTGCCCATGAATAACATTGGATATTTAAAAGGGGAGGAGCATTCTTCGAAGAATACATGTTTTGTTAAAATTATTAAAAAAAATACTCTATGACACCTTTTTTCCAATTTCTTTCTTAGCATGAATTTCAAATGTGACCATAAACTTTGGAGACGAATACCTACCAACTTTTATTTCTATCTTCTTTAGAATATTTTTTCTTTCCTTTTCAGCTTTTTTTAAATGTTTGTATTTGTATTTATTTTTACTTATCCTTAAATGTTTTTTTCCTTTCTTCCTTCTTAATTTTCATTATCTGTTTCTATAAAATAATGTTTTTTGGTTCTTATATGAATTAGTTCATATACGAACTACCACAACATGAGCATGAACTTAGTATGATAGTTAAAGAAATCCCAAAAATTGCAACTTACAAAAATTTATTATATATTAAAAAAAAACTTTAATTATAGGCGGACGATGTTGCTAGTGTATTGACGGAAGAGTTAGCCAGAAGAAGAACTGATCCATGAGGCCTCGGCGGGAACCAGATGCATTTGATAAAGTCACTTACCCTAGTTCCCTCGCCGGAGTCTCCTTGGGGAGTTACCAAAGATATTGTTTTTTTTTAACCTGCATAGAGAGACTCCTTTTAAATATAAACGCAATATTTCACATTGGTTTGTGGAAATTGCTGCCAGGCAAAAAGACCACTTGTAATAATACGTATTTAAATTAAAAAAAAATAATATTTACCCCTTCCTTAATCCGTCTTACAATGCTGCCCAAACGGGTGACGACTAATTTCCCTGTCTTTACATTGCCCAAACAGGGGCACTCTTGTGAGGTATCACATCAAAAATAATTGCACAATGTTAAATTCTGATTGTTCCATATGTTTATATTTTTACATCAGCTCCACACGGGAGGCCCTAAGGAAAATAATTTCCCTCAGATCCTATGTCATCTTTGGGATGTAGTGTTGAGGTTTTTTTAAGGAAATGGGAGAAAGGTATGTGGGGTGGGTAGGAATCAGGTGGCTGACCACCTGAGTGTCCATGAGAGACGGACGTATGAATCCATCCCTTCATCTGTGATGCAAGACCATAGGTCAAAAATCTCCCTCAACCAGTCTCCAAATCCGTTAAAAAAATATTAAAGATTTGTTTAGGGATGTGTGCCTTAATAACACAACAGGGACATCATGCCATTTGGGTATTTTATACCCTCCTTATTCGAGATCCAGATAATTGAAAACATACAAACGTAATACGCAGATAACAAGTACATAAGGAGAACATGATAAATCACTATAAGGGTATGTTTCAACCTCGCGCTAAAAATAAACTCCTTCAATTTCAGGACAAATATCAGTTTTCAAAATTCAATAAAAAAGATTTAAATTTAAGTTCGAACAAATTTTATTACAATTAAAAAAAGTATTAATATTATTTAACCATTATGATGTGTCATATTATTTGATATTTTCACGGCAAATGTATTATCGGGCATTACTTCACATGACATTTAATTAAAAAATATCAGTTAATAACCTTTCTGCATCGTTTTAAAAGGAAAATGTACGTATATCCTTCTGGGCAGCTGTGTGAAATTTGCGGAGCTCTAACCATGGTAAGTGGAATAGCGTCATTGTTAGGATAATCGGAATAGGCTGATGTTCTGACGTCCTTGGAGGCTTGAATATCCTCTCTGCAACTCCAGTTTTCCATCAGTATATATCCATATGGACACGGGTACCGATACAGAATACGACTTGGATAGGTAGCACCGAATCCCACGAAAAGAAGCAGAAGAATCACACAACTGATGAAACGCATTGTAAATCGTTTTGAATTATGAATCTCTAGCCACCGCTTTATATACTGGTAGTTCAACTCTTTTGATAAAAGAATAGTTAAGTCGTTTGTCTATTTATATATACGGGCCTTTCCCATTCATCACGCAACCACAGGGTGTTCCAATACTAATTACTAATAATTAATAACTATACGTATTCAATAACAATAATTTAAGAATCTACTGCAACAATTATTATAAGCAATAATTATCAGCCTGAAACACTCATTAACACTGAAAAATCTTCCGAGAAAAGATACTTGCCGCCAACGGGACTTGAACCCGTGTCCTTCTGATTGCCGGTCAGCTGCTCTTGACCACTGAGCTATGGGGGCTTATCAAATACCCGGCAAATAATTGTAATTGTAATGTAATAATTGTAATAGTAATTGTTGAATGAAACACTAGTATATATTGAATTATTTGGCGGGTATTTGATAATCCCCCATAGCTCAGTGGTCAAGAGCAGCTGACCGGCAATCAGAAGGACACGGGTTCAAGTCCCGTTGGCGGCAAGTATCTTTTCTCGGAAGATTTTTCAATGTTGATGAATGTTTCAGGCTGATAATTATTGCTTATAATAATTGTTACCCTTTGTGCTATGCATAAAAATCTTGTCTAAACGTTAGTTTATAAATTGAAAATAATAATCTACTGCAAATTTACTTTTTCAACATGATAGAATAAATGATTACCGTTTTCACAAAGAGAAATATCTCGTACATTTTTAATATATATTATTTGATGAAAATGATAATCAATGTTTGCTGTCACTCTAAATACCTTCCACATCTGAAATATTTTTAATAATGTTCGAAAATATATTTTTTCCACATAATACCGACCGTAAATATGTCATGTGATCTGCCAGATCTGCCCTAATGATGGACACTGCAACTCTGTCCAAAACGTTGGCTAAAGAAGAAGGTAGGGCAACACAGCATAACACCCCAAAAACAAATAATAACGAACATAATTGGAAGCTTTTAATAAAATTAAGTCAATTTTATGTGATGATAGAGTGCCATGTCATTATGATCCAGAAGTAACATTGAAGATCGTTGCAGATGCCTCAAGAAAAGGGTTAGGAGCTACACTTCTACATATTCATGATAATAATTTACAGAGACCTGTTTCTTTTGTTTCTCTAAAATTAATTGAAGTGGAAAAGAAGTATTCAATATTGGACCTCGAGGCAACAGCTATTGTATTTGCGTAAATTATTTTTTTGAGTATATTTATTGAAGAGAGTACAGTTTAGAAATAGATAATAAACCGTTATGCAGAATTTTTGGTGAAAAGAAAGGTATCCCAGTGTTAGCGTGCAACAGACTTCATCGCTACGGTGTAATTCTTTCGTCGTTTAACTCAAAAAAAATCTTTAAAAAAAATCTAAAATACGTAAAATCTGCATTGAATTGTTCAGATTATTTATCACGCGTTCGGAGAGGAACCGGTTCGCGAAGATAATGACTTCGATACTCAAACTCTATGTTAATTCAAAAACAACAGAGATGTACCAATAGATGTTGAGGAGATTAAATCGGAATCAATTACGGATAAAGTTTTATTGGACATTAAAAATTATCTCAGAACAGGGTAGCCAAATAAAATTAATGAAGATGATCCAAAATGGATTTATTGGATAAAACGGAATGAATTTTGCTTTTTCTGGAATCATAGGCTAGTAATTCCAGTAAGTTTAAGAGAAATAGTGAGATTTACTTCTATTTCTTTTATTTTCTCTCAAGAAGGGGGGAACCGCACTGGATCCTAGTTGTCCATGTCCTCCAGGGGCAGCAAACATATTTTGGTTATAGGCCGCACGAATGACCCTTAGGAAGTCTTGAGGGTGACTACCCTTACAATTCCATCAGCTCCAGGATGAGAGGACAGAACGCGGGCCATTTTCCACAAAGCAGGAGGCAGATTATCCTCCTTTAAAATGACCAAGTCATCCTTCTTCAGCGACCTCTGATTACTGGCTTGCCACTAAGTTCTTCTTTGAAGTTCTCCGAGGTAATCTTTCTTCCACCTGGACCAAAAGGATTGAATTAATTACGTCATTTTTTATATTAACTCCGTCGGTTGCATTGTACTTTTTGGACATCCAATTCAGGAATAACAGACGCGCTTGTGCCCATAAGGAAGATGTTGGGAGTTAAGGAACTCAAATAATTTGGATTGTTAGACAGTGGGGTCAAGGGTCTCGAGTTTAAACACGCCTCAATTTGACATAATACAGTGTACAGTAGCTCAAAATTTAGAGATGAACGATTAGTGATTCTATATAAATGATACTTGGCAGATTTTACCGCAGGTTCCCAGAGTCCTCCCTGAGTGGGCGCGCGTTGAGTAATAAAATGCATTCAATAGTTTTGCTAAATATTTTTGAATTTTGTCATCTGTACAGCTCCTTTAATTTATTACAAGCCCTTTGAAAGTAGAAGCATTGTCAGAATATATTATTTTTGGTTGGCTTCTGCGACCTATAAAATGCTTTAGACAATTTAAAAAAGTTTCACTAGACAAATCTGCCACTAGTTCCAGATGGACCGCCTTCGTGACTAGACAAACAAAGATGCATAAATACGCTTCAGTGATAGGATCTCTTTTCATATTTCCAGATTTTATTTGCAAAGGACCGGCGTAATCCAAACCGATTACGCTGTCGGCTGGGATGGACTCAATCACCGAGCAGATTCCCCATTATCTGCTGACCAAAGACAATGACAGGACGTAATCTAAAACATACAATACATTTATGAAATATTTATTTTACTGTATTTTTACCATCGATCGGCCAGAATTTAAACCTTATTTCCCATAGTAAGGCCTGTGTTTTGGCGTGTAAATTCATATAATCGTAGAATCATTTCCGATTTAACCTGTTTGTATAAAATCATTAATTAAATGTTTGATACCCATGATTTATTATATGAAATCTCTTTTCATACTCCAGGCAGGTCAGTCACAAGACAGTACCTACCATATTATTGTAGCAATTCCAAGTCAACAAGCCAATATTACACTCCTATGCGACGGATTCAACAGCTTGAAAGCAAATACTCCGATGTTGTTGATATATTTAGTACATCAATTTTATTATATAAGCATACCTTATTGAAGTTTTTTTCATCCAATAGGGGAATATTTTTATAAACCTATTAAAATTGACTATTAAAACACATTGGCAATATTGTGTCGGCTGAAAGAAAAAAAACTATTTCTATTAAAAAACTATTGTATGTATGTAAAAGCCTGAATAGGCGTAAATAAATAATGAAAATGGCGTAGTATTAATTTTGTTAGTTTGTGCTTTGCAGGTAAAATAACTGGGTGTTTTTGCTGAAATGTTAGATGCGTTGAATAGATGAATAGGATAATGTACCCCGTACACATAATAAGTCCTCATGTAGGAACGAGTTTAGACATTTCAGAGAACTGTTTTTATTTACATTTTTATTTTTTAGTAAGGCTTCCCTTTCTATCGAAAAACAGTGTTTTTGGGACAATTCGATCAACCGTTTTAAGGCTAATTATATAGTTCTTCGAACTTAAATTACCTGCATTTTCAATTTACTACAATTGTATGTAAATCTATGTAGTTAGAGAAGAAAAAATTTCAAATGTGTCCCAATCTTCTGTGTTTGTTACCAACAGAATTTTTTTCCCTTTTGTTTCAGTCGGGTTTAAACACGATATTTTAGGTATTGGCCAGGTGCTAGATTCTTTAATCAACCACCTCGGCACATGCCACGTGGTGGAGCTCAATAATTTCTCAGCAGTGGCTCCCCTAGACAATATGTCGGCAGCGTAGTCAGATGGGGTCACGTGACGCCAGTTCTACAGGTCACTGAGTTCTTGTATCTCCGCAACCCGGTTCGCAACGAAGGTGATCCAGTGAGCAGGCTGACCCTTTAACCAGCACAAGTCATTCCAGTAGTAGGTGTCTGCCTCCATTATATCCAAGGTTTGTTTGACAATCTTCATTAAGTTGGCTAGTAATAATGCGCTACAAAGTTTTAGTTTCGGTAATGAGATGCATTTTGATGGTGCTACCATAGATTTGGAAGTAATTAATTGAGAAAGTCGCTCACCATTTGGGTCAATTGATTTAATCTAGATGCACGCTACATAAGCCTTTTCAGATGCATCACAAAATGCATGCATGAAGCCTTGGATTGGCATACATTTTGCATAATTAATTTCGCTACTACAATCATTGGGCCGAGCAGCCCTAACGGATTGAATGTAGATGCGATGCATGACAGTATTTGACGCTTGTTTACCGCTTGGTTCGTTGGTTTTGTTATTATGTAGGTATGAGAAATAATCCGAGTCATTGTTCCAAGTTAAGCCCAAATTTTTTTCATTATTGGATTTGTCAGAGGAATTTTTCTCAAAATTTCTTGTTTCGGCGATTCCAGCTTGGCCCGCCTTGGATGACAAATCCAGCACATTGGACCTCCACTTTCGTAAGGTCATACCAGCAGATTTATTATTTATTTATTTGATGCAATATTATTTACATTTTTTACATAATTCAATGATGTTGGCCTCACTGGGTGGTTTACCCGTGCTGAGGCCTCCATTTCATATACAAAATTATACACAATACATATAAATATATATATACATATAAATATATATATACATAATATTGGTGAAAAAACAGAAAAAAGTAAATAAAAAACATACGATTAAGATAAATTAAACTTAAAAATTAGAGATTTAGAATTAACGTAAAATTAAGAATAAATAATATTATATAAGGTTAAAAACGATATTTTTAATACGTGTTGTGTGTTTGTGGGTGATTGTGTTTTATATTGGTTTTGTGTGTTACTTATATGTTTTGTTATTTTATGCTATGATATTTTGGTAGTATTGTCTATTTTGGTCTTTAATCCATTTTGTAATTTTGTGTCGGAATTTATTTTTGTTTTCCTCAATTTTATTTTCAAGTGTTAGACTGTTGAATGCTTTTATAGCGTGATATTGGTAATGTCTTTGTCCAAAGCTTGTATTTACCGTCGGAGTTTTTAAGTTTTCTTTGTATGCTTGTCTAACTGGTCTGTTTGTGATATTTTGTGTTTGTTGAAGGTTGTTTTTTTGGTCAAAAATGTAATTTAGTAGCGATTTAACATATAATTGTCGTATGTCTAGTACGTCACAACGGTTGAATATTTGGTCTGTATCAGTAAGTCTATGTTTTTTAAGTATTACCTTTAAGATCGTTTTCTGCGCAATTTCCAGGTGTTCGATAGCTGAGTTTGTTGCTCCTCCCCAAGCAATTATTCCATATTCTATTATAGACTGACATAGAGTAAAATATATTGTTTTCATTTGTTGTATTTTGTATATGTTTCTTATGTTTAGGAAAATGTGTATCGTTTTGAGGAGTTTATTTGTGACTTGTTGGATGTGATGTGTCCATCTAAGGTTATGGTCAATTATGATTCCTAGATACTTTATTTGTTCTTTTTTTTCTAGAGGAGGGCAAACGCAAATGTTGGTGTTTAAACATTCGTGTATTTTTATGGTGTTTGTGTTATTTTTTGGCTGTCCTGTGCTATTTATACTGTACGTTGTGAATTTTGTTTTCGATATGTTCAGTGTAAGTATGTTTGAGTCTAGCCATGATTTCTTTCGCGTGATTCCTAAATTCGCTATGTTGCAGCAGGTTAATCAATTGAACTTTTAAGTTTTTGCAGAACTGAATGTCATCGCCTCTCGTCAATAGGTCGTCCATTGGAGGGGACCCACCACTTTCCCAACGGCGTTATAAGGAAACATATGGTTTCCTCCTTCACCGCACACGTCAAGACTCTACTTTTTTTTGAACGAAGCTACATTTATTTGAACGACTCTAGACCCTCCAATGTCCATGCATACGGGGTTAGTAAGCAGTATGCAAGTACTTACATTAACATTATACAAAAGATAAATAGAAGTAGCAGCCCGTGGAATAATTATTCTGAAATAGGTAACATCAAAAAGAGATAATAGTGTTAGTAAAAGAAAAAGAAAAATAAAAATAACGGCTATGACCAGTCGAAGAAACCTTCTGTGAATAAAATAAGTAATGAGGAAAAAACAGTTATATGATTATGTTATAATGTAAGTAATTACTATAGTAGCGGAAATAAAAGACTTACAATAGGTCGTCCATATAAAAGTCCTCCGGTATGACTTGACTAGCTTTAGGAAAAAATATTCTGATAATCCATACCAATCTGTTATAGGAATCTTATAGCCAGGAAAGAGTAAGGTACCAAACCATATGTTTTCAGCTGGTAATGTCGAAGTTCATATTCTGGAGATTCCCGCCGTACTATTTTCTGTAAGCTGCGATCAGCTGTACACACGTTTATCGATACATCTTCTCGATGTCAGCTGTCATGACGTATTGACGTTTTCTGAAACGTTACAATTGGGTATATAAATCCTTTTGAATGACATGTCCTACCGTCAAGGCATCATTCAAGCAAATTCCAATAGACGTTTTAGCCGAACTGTCAAACACAGCCCTTACTTTGGTTGTCGTGCTAGACTCCTTCAGGACGGCATGGTATGGTAAAAATATGAGTTTATGATCTCCAACCAGTTTATCACACCGCTCCATGTGACCTAGCTCCTGACATTTTCTCATAAATTGCACATACTGCGATTTTAATTCTTTATTTGATGACAATTTCATTTCTAGGCCATTAAATCTTTTTTCCGCCGTTGACAATGAACTTCCTAGTTTATTAATACAAGGGCGGCTTGGTAAACTTACTATGAATCTACCGTTCTCATCTTTGACATGAGTTGCATTGAAACTAGCTTCGCAAGCCTTTTCCTCATGATTTTGAAATTTTATAATTTTCAATTCCTTTACTTTCCAAAATTTCTCAATTTGATTGCCTATTTTATTTATAGAAAAATTACAAGTTTCTAATACTGGCCTTTTGTTGTGAAAGGTATTAGTCGGTCCCGATACAATCCATCCTAGCTGTGTGTGTTGGAGCATGGGGCTGGTATCCATTTTCACCCGGTCATTGGTTGGGATGTTTCAGAATTCTTCCGCCCCCAGCAGGATGTCGATTGGTGCAGAAACGTTGAATTTTGGAACGGCTAATTCCAACCCTGGCGGTTGTTTAATTTCGCTCCTGGGTATGGTTGTTTGCAGTATATTTGTAGTTATTTCCTGTAAAATCAAGCAAGAAATGTTTTTTTTATAATCGGTTTTCAAAGAATACAATTCTACCCGCACATTTTTCTTGTGGGTGATATTGTTGTGAATTCCCGACACCGGTTTGTTATTGTGATTAAATTCTAAATTCAATCTTTTTGCAAAATCCTCTCCCATGAAATTGGATCGAGCACCAGAATCGATCATTATTCTGGCTTTACAGACATTGTTGTCTTTACCGATTGTTAAGAATAGTTAGTGACATCTATGAGATAAATATTGTAATTAATTCCATTTGGTTAATTATTCTTAGTTTATTTTATTCAAGGACAAATTACAAGTTTCTAATACTGGCCTTTTCCTGTGGTTCGTAGCGGTGGGTCCAGCTATAATCCACCCTAGCTGAGTGTGTTGTAACGTGGGTCCGGTATCCAACTTTATCCTATCATTTGTCAGGATGCTCCAGAATTCCTCCGCCCCGAGTAGTATGTCAATAGAAACGGCGATGTTAAACTTAGAATCGGCTAGTTCCAACCCTGCAGGTAGCCTGAACTCGCTCCTAGGTATATTGGTTTGCGGTATATGTCCTGTAAGATTAAGCAAGAAATATTTTTTTTATAATCAGATTTCAAAGAATTCAATTTTACACACACTCTATTTTTTATATGGGTAACATTCTTGTGAATTCCTGATACTGGCTTGTTTATTTTCTCAAATTCCAACTTCAATCCTTCGGCGAAATCTTTCCGGATAAAGTTGGACTGGGATCCCGAATCTAGCAGGACTCGGGCTTTATGTATCCTGTTATCCACCCCAGCAATGCCAACCATTGCCGTGGACAACAATACTATTTTTTCGGTTCTGCCTATTGCAGAGTGATTGTTGACGGACACCTCTCCAGCATCCGTCCCCATGTTTGAGGATTCCGCCTTAATCTCCTTTTTATGTAACAGCGTATTATGCCTTTCACTGTTACACAATCTGCATTTAAAGGTTACCTTGCAATCATCAGCTAGATGGCCCGGTTTTAAACATTTAAAGCATGCTTGGCGCTCTTTTATTGCATTAACTCGACCCTGTACCTTTAAATTTAAGAATTTTTTACAATAATATACTAAGTGATCTTTATCGCAAAAAATACATTTTCCGTTTTTTACTGTTAAAAATACTACAGATTCCCTTTTTGGGTTATTAAATCCTATCTGAGGTTTGATCCCAACAGAAGACTTTTTCTCCGTTGTTTGCATCAATTCCAAAGTTTGTGCTCGTAACGATAAACATTTTAGAAATTCCTTTAGAGTAGGTAGTTTTCCCTCAATGGGCGATTGCTCCCAAAATTTTCTAGTATTGGAATCTAATTTATTAGAAATCACGTAAATTATTATCGCGTCCCATTGTTCTACCGGAACTGCAAGATTTTGTAATGCCTTCAGATTGACGTTGGTAGCGTCGATTAATTTTCGTAATCCGACCTGATCTTCCATCTTCATTTCTTTTAACTGAAACAATGTTTGGATATGTTTGTGTACCGTCGTTCTGAGATTAGTAAAGCGTTCATGCAACAATTCCCAAGACGTTTGATAGCTTAACTCTGATATTTCCAAATTAGCTATTATCCTGGCCGCGTCACCCTTTAAGCACGATTGCAAATAATAGTATTTCTGAATGTTATTCAGCGACTGGTTATTGTGAACTGATGCCTTGAAAGTTTCTACAAAGTTATTCCAACCCCTAGGGTCCCCGTGGAACTCCTGAAGCTTCAAATTGGGCAATTTAATGTCACATTTAGTTTGCTCCACAGAATCCATCGCCCCCCTGGCCGTTGCCAGGATTGTGAAGAACTGGTTCTCGAAAGTTTCACGTTGAATTTCATTCTCCGCTTCATTTGAGTCATCAATGCTTTCTATCTGGGACTGGATTATTTCAAATTCGTCTAATAAATCTTTAATTCTGTCGTATCTCAAATAAATCTCGTTTGCTGACAACGTATTTAGAGCCTGACTAAACCTTGTTAATTTCCCCTTTAAAACCGACCGTTTATTAATTAAGCCTTTTAATTTCTCCATCTTAAATTCTTATCTGCCGCGACAATAATTCCAAAAACGAGAGATTAAAAAACAAACTATACCGTAGTTTATAAGTAATGGCGACAATACTATAAAAAACAAACAACATTGCAAAAAAAAATACGATGGTTACCTTGTTGTTCAGAGGAAATGACAGAATAAATGTCTAGTAATGCTATGCGCTGGCGATAATTATTATAGAAACATCAAGAACGTATATACTCCGATTTTGCTTTACTGCTATTGTTTTTTACTTGCAACGGGATTAAAAAATGACATATGCGATATGACGACAGTTTTGCCGGTCGATGTTTAAAAGATTCAAATAATAATTCAACCTGATCAATGGTTTTTCATTACTTGCAAGTTGAGAATACAACTGTGATTTATTATAATTATACTATGACTTGCATTTTTGATTGTATTGAATATGAATGATAACAATAAACATATTCTGATAATAAACTGATTTTAGAAACTAATTATTGAGATTGTTTTTTAGGATTTAAAATCAGGAAATGGTAAGTCATAAGGATTATGGGCACTTAGCTCTGTTTCTTGTTGACTGGATCGCTCTGGAGTTGTTCTTCGGTTTTTTTATATTTGGTGTTATTTTTTTAGTCCAATTTTGTATCCGGCTCGAAGGACCATGTTAGGATCACTTCAATCTCATCAAGGGTGGTGGACTTTTTATTTGTAAAACACTTTTTTATTGAAGAGTCGTTTTATTTACAAACACTTTTTGAGCAATAATGAAATCAACACTTTTAGAACTAAATTCAGCCCGGACCCCGCCTCAAGCGGTACGGCGTCTATACTCTAGGTAAGGGTTAATGGAAGAGAGCAAATTTCTTGAGTATAGCCCTTTTTATACTACTAAAAACTATAAAAATACCGTCTTTCAGACTATTTTAAAATACAATAATAACAATACAAGTAGCAAATATCCACTGAGATCACGTGCCCTAAATTTGTTGGCTGATAACACTAGCTTCTATAAAATTCCCACAGAGGTCTCTAATATGCACACTTTTCTAATAAACTAAGAATAATTAACCAAATGGAATTATTTACAATATTTATCTCATAGATGTCACTAACTATTCTTAACACCGATGACACCAACCATTGCCATGGACAACAATACTAATTTCTCCACTCTACCTACCGCAGAGTGATTGTTAATTGATACTGCTCTATTATCTATTGCTGAATTCGAGAATTCTACCCCGAATCCTTCTTTATGCAGTGAAGTATTATGATGCTCACTATCACATCGTTTGCAATTATAAGTTATCTTGCAGTTATTTTCAAGATGATCCGGTTTCAAGCATTTAAAACATGCTTGGCTTCTTTTTATCGACTCTATGTGATCTGTTTTTTTATTTATTTATTTTTTTTTATTTTGACATCAATAAATAGGATGATCTCCATTGCGAAAATTGCATTTCCCCTTTTTTATGGATAAAAATACGTCGAGTCCCTTTTTGGATTATTAAATTGAGGCTTATTTTGGATCAATGGCTTTATATCCATTGTCTGTATTAATTCTAGGGTTTGCGCACGTAATGATAAACACGTCTGAAATTCTTTTAAGGTAGGTAGTTTGCCATCTATAGGCGTTTGCTTCCAATATTTCCTCACATTTAGATCTAGTTTATTTGCAATCACGTTGTTAGGTAGTGAAACTCCCAACTCTACGAATTCCGAACAAACGAACTGCCAGCTATACCTCGCCTCATGTAGCGGCCTCCCTTACCCCGCCCATGCAGCTGCACCCGCTCTTTCCCCCTCAACGGCCCCAGCCACCGCTAGCACCCGCCACTCTCCCCGGGATCTCGCTAGCGGCAGTTGCCCGCACGCCATGCGATCCCCGTTTTTTTCGAGAACATTCCTTACCAGCGCGATGATTTGGTTCGCGCTCATAGAAGTCCGCCCGAGGCCCCTGCCGCCGAAGGAACACACCTGTGGCTACCACAAACACACCCTGGACTCCCTGCCCTGCCGCCCAAGCCGCCCTCCCCGGGTCCTGTGAGTAAAACAAGTCGAGAGAGATTTAGTAGGCTTTTTCCCCATGTATAGTTAGGCAATTAACTTACCTGTACTCAATTATTGACTGCGAATGTACCCATGTTGTATTTACAAATCACCAACAATACAAGTAATGTTTACCCCAGCTAGTGTTTTTATTGCCCTGACGAGGTACGTACAGGTTGGCTTTATTTTAGGTATTCCCCACTTGCTCCTTTGGGTACCTACCACCCTGGTGTTGGGAGACTCCACCTGCTCTGCCGGACGATGAACCTGAGCTAGTTCTGGTGCAGAAGGTAGACACTTCCATCGAGGTGCATCACACTGTCGCTCTAACGTGGGGCATTTTTTTCTTTTTTCTCAGCACCACTGGTCGTCAGACTGTCCTTCAGAGTGGTGCTTTTTTGCGTTTTGATACCCACACTGGCGGCAGCGTGTAGAATTTTTTCTTTTCCCAGCAGTTTTGTATCCACGCCGACGCTATCGCCAATGTGGGGTATTTTTTCTTCTCTTTTAATGTTCTTAAGCCAACACTGTGCTAATTGTTTGTCTCTCCTCGTCTCCACTCACTTACACACTTATGTTACAAAATCAACGATATGCCGAAGTACCGCCAAAAAACGGTCACCGTTGCCCACGCATTCATGTTCGGTCAAATCCGCGCGAAACGCTAACGTCGTTCGAGAATGTTCCACGAATTACGTAAGCCTACACCTACCACATTTGGGCGGCAAATAATAAAACGTTCTCCTTCCAAAACATATAGGTTCCCGTTATCATGCAGGTATTTTCTTTATGAATAATGAAAGTTTGTTTCTGCTCTTTTGTTTCCTCATGAATAAATAGGTACAGTGTTTATGTGTACTCGCCTAGGAAGTGAAAATCAATACGTTTGTCCCCCGTGATGTTTTCTCCCTCATGAAGTGTGAACCTTTGTTATAAAGTGAAATTCGTCAAGTGTCGGGCAGTGAATTTGTTTAAAATTAATTAAAATAGTGTTTCTCTAAAGACTTCCCCTTGGCTTTTTTTGCCGTAAAGAAAAAAAAACATTTGCAACTTTCACCGTGTTTTCCAAAAGTGCTTAGTGAAAATCGAAACTAGCTGCCCTTACAGTGGAGTTTATGGCCATTTTTTTCCGGCCTTGTGTTTTCTTTCGTTTCAAGTGTCTTGTGCTTCGACAAAATGGTGTTTTTTTCCAAAAGTGCTTTGTGAAAAATAGAATATCCATCCCAAAAGGGAGACCGCTGGCCATTTTTTTCAAAAATTAAAACACTTTGAAAAATTTTAGACAATTTTTCAAAAGTGCAATCCTGTAAGGACTCCCCCTGGCCGATTTTTTTCCAACCCCCCAAAACGGAAATACCGGCGAATTTTTTTTCCCCAATTTTGGATTTAGAAAAATTCAAATTTTTTTTTTTGTTTAATTTTTTTTTCTGCACATCGCCCAGCAAACACATTTAAGTTGTCAATTCGACTTGTCATCTTCACCCAAATGGATTCACAAAGGGTGATTATCGAAGCCCTCGGGCATAATCACGGTCATCTTCAACCTACAAAGGCATCGGTAACATCATACCCGATGCACTGTCAACATGGAAGCCATCAACAAATACATTGGTCGCAAGCTGTAGGCGCTGTCAAGACCGAAAATATGTACACCAAGAATGCTAATACCGCACAGGGCGTGCCACCCAAGAGGGCCAAGGCCAACGGCGATGCCTCTCTTGGCAAAATCAACCACTGCTATGTATTACAAATCTTGCCAAGCAACAAGGATTTGTTCATGACGTTTTTAATCACACATGCCGGCCTCAAGTTTGTGCCACGGCCTTGTTTGGGATTATTAACCCCTTGGCGACGATTACAAAAAAGGACTGTACTGCACAGGATCATTTCTGTAGTACCTACTCCCTCGCAGCGTGTATACTATACCAGAGTTACACCCCGAGATAAGGAGATGGGGCGTGATTCCTCAAGCGTGAGGCAGGTCTCGGGTTAGCTTTCGAGCGAACTCTTGACCATGTTTGTAAATAAATGTATATTCATATAATTGGCGTGTAAAGTGTCAATTACACGTCCAGCCCTCCATAAATAAAGCAAGCCCCTTTATTTATTCTTGTTTGTAAATAAATGTACATTCATAATAGGTACATTCAAATGTCACGGTTGTACCAGTTTCTCTTTCTCTTTCTCACGGCTACTTGCCGGCATTGTTCTTTTTACCTTTTTGTTTATTTTTTTTTCTCTCACCTGTTCTGAGGCTGATCATTTCAGAACGGAGACACACTTCGAGTCACAATGTTTTGGGAGTCATGAAGCCAAACTATCGTTTCTCACCCCCAGACTATGCAATGCTCATGTCTGCCTGGCTTGGTCTCGTCATGTCATGTTACTTGTTTTTGTTTTGTTTTGTTTTGTTTATGGCCCCAGCCTTGGCCGCCTTTGTACATTTTTTTCTCTCGTCTTTTTACAATCACCACATTTTACCTACCATGGTAAAATCCCCTTTTCTTCCCCCTCGATTTTCAGCTTACCTTGAGTACGTAAAACCCAATAGTGGTCTCAGGCATGAAAGTCGGAAACGGTTACTTTACCTTTCTTGTTCATATAAAAAAAATTTCAATTTTTTCCTTAAAATCTAAAAATTGATGGCGTCCTTTTCACCCGTGCTCATGTTTTCCCCCAAAATTGGATATTAACACGTCCATTTTGGAAATTGTATTTTACAAAACCAAAAGTTGGCCTTTATAAGTCATACACAAATCCTTTGGCTCGTTTCGACTAAAGTATGTAAAACCGAATCTTCCGGTCTTTGGTTGCTACAACGAAACCTTTGATTTGTTTCCCCTCTAATGTTACATCACGTATGTTTTATATTACACGTTTCAACCCCACGGGACAGGTTAATAAAACCTGACGTGAATCAGGATTCTCGAACTCAAATAATTGTAATTCTTAACGTAAATCAGCATCGCCTTGCTCGATCATCGTTTTGCAATTATTACCTCTTGTTTTCTTCACTAAAACTGGTTACTTAGACAGTACGTAAAACCACTATTGGTCTGTCTCCCTTTATTACTCGGTGTAAGCAGAATGTACTCTGCCATCACTTTATGCCTCGTAACATATGAAGTAACATTAAATTGCCTACCTTCTTTGTTATTCTATCGTACGCCCCCGGGCTACGGGGTTAGTCAATCTAACGAATCTTTATAAACAATATTAAAAAAAATATTGTAAACTTCATTTTGCTGTGCTTAAGCGTAACCTGTACGCAATAGGAGAGATCCTTACAACATCCACCATCATAGGAGAGATCCTTAAAATACCCACCGTGATACGAGAAGGTCGTTATAATTACTTTATACTCTTGTCATTGTGTTGGTCGTGTGTTATTAATTTGTCATGAGAACCGCCCCCTTTTGGTCGTGTGTCATTAATTTGTCATGAGAGCCACTTTGTTTATAATTGTGTACTTGTATAATCTGTACACCACACGTGAAGACGTTACAATACTCACCATGAATCGTGCGAACAAAATAATATCAAACCTTTATGTGCGTACTACACAAAGTAGTCCACAACCCTTTTGAATTGTTCAACGACAATGCCCGTGGACTTCCTGTTTTTCTACTTCTTTCCAAAAGGAAAGAAGCCCAGGAATATCTACTATCTCAAAAGGACTATTTTGTTAGCTTCACTGTCAGCTATGGGGCATAGTGCCGTAGGAGTTAATCGAATGGGCACAAAACCACCAAACTCGTCGTCTGGGAAACGAATAAGAAAAATCCCAGGGTTGTGAAATAGGAACGAGGGTCTATCTTTTCTCACAATCAAGGAGAAGTTTTTAAGCGACCCCTAATCTTTCGTCAAATACACGCGAAAGACTAGTCTCTTTGGTATAATGTGTATTCATTCTCATCTCATTGTTTTTTCTAATATAAAGAGTCAGGAAACATGCTGGTGGATTACGTTTCATCCTCACATAGAGTTTGAATTGGAAATCAGTCCAGTCCCTAGCAAGTTTCGTTACTCAACTCCTTTCCGTCCCCTTCCCTTTTCCCACCCTCATGTTCTCAAACATGCTATGAAGTGGAAAATCCGTTGTTGACCATATTTCGCCCTCACTTGGAGTTCGAATCGGTACCCAACCGGGCACAACGGGCCTTCTGCTTCACTCTCTTCATATGTCTCGTCTTCTTCATCCTGGCTTAAATGAAGCAGATTCATGAATATTGGACACGTTTGTTATGCACTTGGCATACCATCTGTCTCTTCGACAACCTTTATCCATGAATCAATCTCTCTGCCTTGCCGTGACTCGTTCATGACTTTTTGTCTTGTTCTTTAAAATTCTTCGAAAATGTTACCATTTTATGTTAACATAGGCCATGGAAGGCCAGTTGCTTTTCAACCAAGGTATTTTGTCACCCGGCAAAAGCCAGGTTATCCTAACAAAGGATAATGGTTTTTTTTTAAATGTAATTGCATGCTAGCTAGGAATCTCTCTCTCCCTCTCTCTCTCTCCCTCTCTCTCTCTCGTGTTCTCTATGGGTCGTCGGTTAAACCTCGTTTGTTTATTCTCTGGACACACTTTGTTTCTCTCCAAACTTTTCTTCATTGGTCTCTAGGCAGGTAAACTTCAAGAATTTCGCTTTAATAATAACTTCTCCCGGATTTAAAAAGAAGCCCTGAAGGATGTCTTCACCGGCAGCCAAGCTGAGCATCACTTCCTGGCAGCCCTCGCTGTGGTTACGGAGGTCCCCCCCGCCGCTATTTTCTACATAATTGTTCCTAAATGCACGGACCATACCGCCCTTATGTATGTTGTCTTGTTGCGCCACTGCGAGCCGAGTTGTCCCGCTATACATATAATGACACTCTGGACTACCTTTTGGGCACGCTAGCCCCTGGGTTTTGTTCCTGCTCCCGCTACCAAGCCAGTTTTGCCGTCTCTTGCTCTGTCATGCAGTGACGCATACCATGTCATGTGTAAACCATTATTACCTTGACTCTCCAGTATTCGCTGAATGCGTACCTTTACAAGTTATTCTGAGCTACATTATGCTTTGATAACCATTAAATACGATCCATGCCCACCATAATGGCACAATAGGATTCGTACTGTCATGTCTAAAGATCCTGGATCCTCCTATTCATCGACCTCTGTAACCATAGCCTCCGCACTGCAACCACAGTCTCCACTCCGCAACCTTCGATGTCTACGACGAAACAAAGTGTTTTCTCCAAGGCCCTAGTCTACTCTTGAGTGTTATCTCAAATGGGTCAGATTACAGTGATAATGTAATCCCTTTAGACTTTAGAGTCTATGAAATCACGTCTCTTCGTAATCCTTCGAAACTCTTCGAACCTCGTCGAAATTATAAACAAATCTACGCACCGCAAACTTAGCTTCCAGACCAATGAAACCCTAGAGCCACATTTTTTTCTTTTGTCTTTTGTTTTCTCAATTGCATAACTTTGTCTTTTGTTTTCTCAATTGCATAACCCTGTCTTTTGTTCTTTCAATTGCATAAACATGTATGTTGTTTCACCCCTCCATGTGTTAACTGCTTGTTCCTCATATTACATGTACCCTCTCCCTACCCTGATAAACATTGTTACCTAGCCCATGGCATAAGCTAGTTTTTTTTAAAGATGTTAGTCAGTTCTCTCTCTGGTCAACAAATCTCTCTCAATTCCCGTGGGCAGCGTAGAGGGTTTTTGTCCTATTGCTCCATTACCACGTAGCTTTTTTTCCGAGCGCGGGGGGAGGTGTTAGGTGGCGAAACTCCCAACTCTACGAATTCCGAACAAACGAACTGCCAGCTATACCTCGCCTCATGTAGCGGCCTACCTCACCTCGCCCGTGCAGCTGCACCCGCTCTTTCCCCTTCAACGGCCCCAGCCACCGCTAGCGCCCGCCACTCTCCCCGGGACCTCGCTAGCAGCAGTTGCCCGCACGCCACGCGATCCCCGTTTTTTTCGAGAACATTCCTTACCAGCGCGATAATTTGGTTCGCGTTCATAGAAGCCCGCCCGAGGCCCCTGCCGCCGAAGGAACACACCTGTGGCTACCACAAACACACCCTGGACTCCCTGCCCTGCCGCCCAAGCCGCCCTCCCCGGGTCCTGTGAGTAAAACAATCCTCCTTTCGATATGTGTCTCCATTAATTTCCCACGTACCCATAACTGACCCCCAGTGCTGAACTCGAGTCGAGAGAGATTTAGTAGGCTTTTTCCCCGTGTATAGTTAGGCAATTAACTTACCTGTACTCAATTATTGACTGTGAATGTACCCATGTTGTATTTACAAATCACCAACAATACAAGTAATGTTTACCCCAGCTAGTGTTTTTATTGCCCAGACGAGGTACGTACAGGTTGGCTTTATTTTAGGTATTCCCCACTTGCTCCTTTAGGTACCTACCACCCTGGTGTTGGGAGACTCCACCTGCTCTGTCAGACGATGAACCTGAGCTAGTTCTGGTGCAGAAGGTAGACACTTCCATCGAGGTGCATCACAACGTATATTTAAGGCAACCCAATGCTCAACTGGAACCCCTAAATTTTGCAATGCCTTGGTTCCATCTATTAATCGTCGCAACCTTGTTTGGTCTTCAAATTTCACTTATTTTAATTGAAAAACCGATTGAACGTGCTTACGTACCATCGCTCTTAAATTAGCATATCTTTCGTGCAATAGATCCTGTTCCGGACGGGACGATGAGGAGGAAGACGATTCCCTTCCTTTCTCTGTTTTAAATAAAATATATGTTTTTTCCAACGAAGACGAGGATGAGTTCCCTCACAGATCGTCCTCGTCTTCTCAAATAATTTAGATTTAAGAGTTGGAAATGGAGGCGATGTTATGTTGATTATGTTTATATGCAACATCTGTTTTACCGTGCAAGGCTTCTCGCTAAACAAAAAGGTTACCAATTTGTCTGGAAAAAAACTGCCTAATTCACGCACGACAAAATACGACCTCAGCGCCCATCATAATCTCAAAGCAGGCAGACCTGAAGAAGATGGACCGCGAGCCTCCAACAGCAAGACCCAATCGAGCAGATGCAGAAGATCTTCAGCCGAGCCAAGCCTTAAGATAAGGCCATTAAAATTTATTGTTTTTCTCAAAATTAACTTCACCTTAATTTTACATATTATTTCATCTTCCTTAGAATGTACCTTTCCCTCCCTCATACCCAGTACCTACCTTACGGATCCTTGCACTCTAACACGTTCTTTTATTCTGTCTATTTTATGTACAATCATTTGGGAACTATATAAAAACAAACATAAATCCGTCAGTAATAAAATACGAGCACGGATTCAAATAGATTTCAAGTCTGCACTTAATCATAGATCCACCCGGCTTAGCTAATGACTCTGAATTTATATTACCAAAACGAATATGATGTTATCGCTCTGACTGAATCGTGGCTCGTTGATGGCATCCGCAACGAAGAACTATTTGATGATCGCTATGACGTACACCGCCGAGATCGAGACTATGCTCGTACAGGCCAGCGCTTGGGCGGGGTTGTCTTACTCTCTGTTCGTCGTGAGCTGGTATCTCGCGAGCGCCCGGCGTGGCACTCACGAGCTGAGGACCACTGGATAACATTAGAATCCAAAGGACCAAAACACACAAATCTTCACGTATGTTGTGTTTATCTCCCTAAAGGACCAATATATCGTGAAAATATGGAAAGCTTCCTCACCCAAATTTCCACACTTACGTTGCAGTTTCCCTCGGACAAATTTATTATCTTAGGTGACTTCAACCTCACTGAAGTTTCATGGAGTAAGTCTCCCACTAACACGTCATTTATACCCAGTGATCGCTTATCACCTATTAGCGCCTCATTCATTGACTGCATGCGTTTTTCTAGATTGTATCAATATAATGGAATTCCAAATACTAATGGTCACTTTCTCGACCTTGTCCTATGTAATGACTTCCTTACGGTCTGTGCGTGTGACGAACCATTAATATTAGAAGATTCTCATCACACTTCCTTAATCATGGAAGTTATATTTTCTGAACCTGTTCCTGTACCGGACAACCCTAATGAACCCTGTGTTGCTAGCATCCATAATATTGACGTCGACCAGCATCATATACAGAAACACCTTGAAGATCTAGATCCCAAAAAAGGTGCAGGCCCAGATAAAATTCCCCTTCTCTTCATAAGCAAATGTGCGCGCAGCCTGTCTAAACCACTATCCATAATTTTTAGTCGCTCCCTTAAAGAGAGAAAAGTGCCAAACACCTGGAAAACAGCCTTTATAACTCCCATCTTCAAAAACGGGCAAAAATCTGACGTCAAAAATTATAGACCAATATCAAAGCTCTGTTATTTCAGTAAAATTTTCGAAAAAATTGTGTACAACCAGATGTTTCCAGCCCTGAGATCGTCACTCAATATCAACCAACATGGATTTATGAGGGGAAAATCTACAACCACGAACTTAACGGCGTTCACCGAATTATTACAAGACAATATGGACCAGCGCATACAGGTAGATGCAATATATACAGACTACAGCAAAGCTTTTGATTTAGTTTTTCATGATATATTATTTATCAAACTCTCACAAATCGGTGTACACGGGGACCTTCTCAGATGGCTCTCGTCCTATATTGCAAACCGCAGCCAAGTAGTAGTTGTCGGTGGCTGTAAGTCAGATTGGGTAACCGTACCGTCTGGAGTACCCCAAGGATCAGTATTGGGACCACTACTCTTCAACATATATATTAATGACATTGGAAAATGTTTTCACCACTCCAGGACTTTGTAATACGCAGACGACATGAAAATATTTTCCCCTGTCACGTGCAACAATGACTGTATCCACATACAAGAAGATCTTAATCGTCTTTATATTTATTGTGCATAGCACAACCTTCAAATAAATGTTAAAAAATGCGGCGCCATCAGTTTCACCCGCAATAAAAAGCCAATTACTTCCAATTATGCACTTAACGGTACAGTACTAACAAAAATGACGGAAGTTAAGGACTTGGGAATAGTGTTAGACCCGAAACTACTATTTGACCGCCACATTGAATCCATGGTATCAAAGGCTTTCAAGATACTAGGCTTTGTACTTAGAACCTGCAAAGACTTTTAAAATGTAAAAACCATGAAAATGCTTTATTTTGCATACGTACGCAGTTCTCTGGAGTACGCCTCTCAAATCTGGAATCCCAAGTACATACGTCACATAGATAGGATTGAAAAAGTGCAAAACCGATTTCTACGATACCTTGACTTTTGGAGCTATCGTCCTCATCTGAGCCACGAAGTGTCAGCCGCGTTCTTCAGGATATCGTCCTTGGAAAGTCGAAGAAATTTGGCAGACGTACTATTCTTACAAAAAATAGCTACCTCTATGATAGATTGCCCGAAATTACTAGAAATAATTCAACTTAGAGTGCCCTTCAGACAAACCAGACAAAACTACGCATTAAACATTCCTCAATGCAACACTAACTCTAAACAAAATACATTCATTCATCGCGCTACATACACCATTAACATTTCATACAGTGAATTCGACTTATTTAACACAGTACCTAACGTTTTCAAAACTAAAATGAATAAATAACATTTACCTATACATACAATTATGTACACAGAAAAGATCCATCCCTTTCAATTCCCTTCCACCATCCCATCCACATAACATAATGTAACTGTTTTTTCTCGATTTCTCTTTATACCTACTCACTTAATAATTAAGATACTTCAGCGAAAACCTATTATTGGTTAAATTTCTGTACATATTTCATCAAACATTATTAATAATTGTAACTGTTGGTTTTCCTAATAAAATAAAATAAAAATAAAAATGCTATAATGTACCTTTTTGCTTTAATAAAAAGAATCTATTTTTCCGAAATGGGCCATCTAGAGTAGTCGAAGGCGGGAGCGGGTTTTTGCTGGGTCAACTCTCGTTTTCGATCTCTCCGCACGCCACTGGTATTCACCCCGAGGGGCAAAAACTGCCCGCGGGGGACGGGCGGGCCCTGCTTCCCTACCCTTCTCCATCACCAAATAAATAATATGGATGGATAGACCGGACTCTCCTTTATGTAACCTTGTGCCTTTTATAAATATGTAACTAGAATTAAGCTAGCCACGTAAGTTTCCCTGGAGAAATGGGGGTACAGGGACCCCGGAGAAATTTGTATAACTTTTTTATTTATTTTTTTTATTTAATATAGATATATAGTAAGTGGTTTTATATAAATTACATATCGGTACACAAATTATTTAAAATTGCAATCTCATCAAAGAAGAAACTAGTTCTTGTGCTTAATTAACTTAATGTAATAAATTTAATAAATTAGTAGGGGAAAGGTCATGGGGGTCAGACAGAAGAGAAGGATAAGGGGAAGAGCTGATACTTTAGCAAACTCTGCTGTGTGGAACACAACAGAGGTTACGACCCGCCAAAACTCGGATTGCCGGAAAAATGGGCAAAAATCTGAGTCCGCCCGCGTCGGCGGCGAGGGTGGGGGGTCGTGCGAGGGGTACCGATGGTAACAGCACGCATTATACAATATCGATCTGTTACCGTCTCACCAATTCTCCGCCTCTTCTGCCTGGACCTTGGACCTTTCTCCGGACTTGACTTGAAAATTGGATTTCATTTCTGCCCCCCTTGGAACCTGGCTCTTCCCCTAAGACCTCCACCCCGGCGATTCATCAAGCATCCTGGCGCCTACCCAGGACTATCCAGCACCTTAATTACAGTCTATGTGAGTGGCGGAAACGTCGATTACAGATCTTAGCTACATCTACCTTCAAGCATGATTGCAAATAATAAAACTTTTGGACGTTTCTTAGTGAATTATTGTTATGAACTAAAGCTTTAAACGTTTTCAAAAAGGTGTTCCAATTTTTTCGATCACCACTGAATTCTTGCAATTTTAGATTAAACTATTTAATTTCAAATTTTGTTTGTTCCACGGATTCTATTTTCCCTTTTGCCTCGGCCATTACCCTAAAAAATGATTTTCAAAGGTTCCCGTTGGATCTCGTTATCCACGTCACTTGATTCGGGAATATTTTCGATCTGATCTTGGATTGTTTCGAATTCATCCATCAAATCTTTCATTTTTTCGTAACGTAATTTTATCTCGTTTGCTGATAATGTATTTAGAACTTGATTAAATCTCGTAAGTTTTCATTTTAAAACCGACCGTTTATTTATCTTTTTTTTTATGTATCCATCGTAACTGCAATGTATTGACTAGCGATGATAAATATTCCAAAAAACAACAGAAAATGTTTTAAATCCATTGTTTACCAAGGTTAGAAAATAGGTATACAATTATTGATCGCGTGGCAATGAAACAAAAAACAAGAGATTACAATTCGAATAAAAAACACTGTTGACAAAATTCTTACAAAAAATTCATTCTAATCTATAAATTGTTCAATCATATAATGCAATTTTAAACTGAAGTTAAAATTTGTACGTTATTTTTAATTATTGGGGGTGTTTTTTAAGAGATCCGATGAGAAATAAACCACTCATCGCGAATTAAGTTTCTAATAATGAAGCCAAAACTACCCACGCGTCTTGTTTTTTTTTATTTTATTATAATGTTATGGATGAGAGGGGTCCCATAAAATAGTCATTTCTTTATATTTTTCAATGAATAACAAAGTTTTATCCTGGTCCCATTCCATCCTCAACGCTCGTCAATAAATACTTCGAAACTATTGACACATGCGCTCGCGACGACGCTTGGGGTTGTAGTTGTACTGACCATAAATAAACCAATCATGTACTGACCAACTGACCTAAAATTAAGGCTGGCCGCGCACTAGGCAGACAAGGCAAATATTGAGCAGCCAGTTTCGGCAGCGAGAGTCGACGGCCAGTAGTCACCCTTACATAAAGCGATATAGACATAGAAGAAATAACTCTTTACCTCTTGTTTCGTAAGAAACGCAAGGCAAAGAAAACATTTTAGATTCATCCTCTTCTTCAGGAACGACACTCAAAAGGCTTATTTAATAATTATTTAAAGGATATTCGTAACCACAAAGAACGTTTTTTTTAATATTTGTGATTTCATCTTCGTCTTTTCGCATCCCGATTACTATATTATTCTGAAGACGTATCCCATATTGCCTTACGATTTTCGATTTATCGAATTAGTTTCTTTGTATCGAAACTCATTTTCAAAAAGAAGTTAAATACTTCTGGCTGCCACGACAAGTGCGTGGAGATTGAAGGCAGCCACAGCCTGTGGGTTCTGCCTTGCATGCTCTGGCTGCCGTGCAATCGTACGCGATATATTTTTGGCTGCCTAGTGCGCGGGCTCCAATAAGCCACCGTATGTTAGATTGGCTGCCGCAGCTTGGCTGCCGCAGCTTGGCTGCCTAGTGCGCGGTCAGTCTAAGGCGTAAAGTAGCACTCAAAGGGATTCGCGAAAATACCGACAACCGGGTGGAGCACGTGGCGCTCCCAGCGAATAGATCGTCTTGCTGTACTGATCTGTAACATTTTGTCGTAACGTGACGTTACGTTACGATCAAATGTTACAGGTCAGTCGCCGCCTTAATGATCAACTGCTGAGCCGAAATCTCGGCTCAACACTGCTCAAATTCATAAATACGTTCTTCCCAAAACGCAATCATCGCCATGCCACTACTCAACGTAAGGAAACTATCCTTGTGATTAATTTTTAGGAAGACCTAGTCATAAAAACTGACAACAGAGTGAAAAAATACAGGAAAACAATGTTATCTGCTAATTTAAAATAAAACAATAACTTTGTAAACACCACTTTTATTTTTATACTTTATGCCGACCGGGTTTCGCTACAACCGTAGCTTCATCAGGGCAGTATAATACTCTACTAACATTAGGTTACATTTGTGTTATAATATATAATTTACCAAAAATGGGCTGGACTCGTCAAGTGGAGGAGGAAGGAGGAGGCATAGATGGAGAATTGGGAAGGGAAGGGATGTGTTCTTTATCAATAGGGAACAATCTTAGTATGGGACTTTTATTTAAATTAAGTTGGTTATTTAATACCTTACTATTAGTGTTTATGGCTTTCCTAAGTTCAAGTGCCTCTAAATTATGGATAATTTAGAGGCACTTGACATATTAAGACAGATTAAGTCATTGGCTATGCAGTACTATAATATTTTTTTTTACCTCCATGTTAAAATTGGAAGGTATTTTTTTTAGTTGGCGTAAAATTTTAAAAATGATCTTCTGAAAATCCTCGTGCAAACGGAGGAAAAATTTTTAAAATGCGCTGTCGCTCCAGTAGTCATGATTCCATTTCGACTTGTATTCAGGTTACATACATAATATGTACCGTTGCGGTCAGCCTTGGACCTCCGTTGCATACCAGGGCTGCGATACTGTATACCTTAAAATTAAGCCTGCAAACAATGGCAGAGTTGTGCATCCAAATTGGGGGCCACAATCGCCCCAGGGCTCACCTGTAGGGACCTTGGAGTTCCGACTAGCTCAAGTTTCGGCAAACTCCTTTTCTCGGGTGGTGGCCTCATTTAGCTCTACCTGCAAAGGGCGGGGGTTGCTCACGCTTCACACAAAACACAGTGTTAACAAAAGGGCAGGTTTATTCAGCAACACAACATGAAAGGCAATTTTACAGTCACATTAAAACCTAGCTGAAGTTCCCTATTAAAAATTCTCTCTCTGCTCCAGGCCCGCCGTAAACGTGAGTCGAGTCGAACACGGAGGGTAAACAATATCAAGCACACGAGAATTTTTAAAGCAATCCATCAAGGAGTGGGCTGGTACGGGTTCCTGAGGAGTCCGGCTGGTTGGCCATCGGCGGGGCCATCGACGGGACGAACGTCCATCCTCGTGAACAACACTAGTCGTATTCTCCAGGAAAGTACAATATTGAAGCTGATTGTCTAAGCAGAAACCCAGTCTTAGAACCAGATGAGAACCAAGATGAGCAATTAAAAGTTGTCAACTTAATAAAATTAGAATATATCTTAAAAGATCAGGTCAAAAATGAGAAGATACAGTGCAGAAAAGATAAATTGATATCGAAGAATAATGTTTATTACAAGAAAGTAAACAAAAAAGAAAAAATAATTCTATCAGAAAAATTCAGCATAGATTTTATCAAAAATGTTCACACAGACCTAGGTCACATAGGAATTAATCAAATGCAAAAAATGATAAGCTCATGGTACACATCAGAAAACATGACAAACAATATAATATAATAGAGAACTTGCGAAAGTTGTGCAGTATGTTTAAAGAACAAATCAAGAGGTCAAAATAAATATGGATTGATGTCCTACTTGGGTCCCGCAACAAAACCTTTTGAAATATGTTCTATTGATACGATAGGTGGTTTTGGGGGTTCACGGTCAACAAAGAGATACTTGCACCTGCTATCAGATCATTTCACGAGGTTTGCATATATTTTGACGTCAAAAACTCAAAATACCAACGATTTCATCAAACTCTTAAACTACACAGAAACTAATGACATTGGCATGATACTATCAGACCAATATCCGGGTCTTAATTCTAGAGAATTCAAAAAAATTTTGGATGAAAAAAATATTCCAATCATTTTTACTGCAGTAAACACGCCTTTCTCAAATGGATTAAATGAAAGATTAAATCAAACGCTAGTCAATAAAATTAGATGCAAAATCAACGAAAATGACTTAAAAGTGGCTTGGTCAACTATAGCCCGTAATTGTGTAAAAAACTATAATGAAATAGCACACTGTCACTGGTTATGCGCCTCAGTACCTACTTAACGGCACAGATGTTACGCCAAATGAGTTAAAACTTAAGAAGACTGACATCGATTTGATTCAAGACAGAAAAAAAGCTCTGGAAAATACTATAAAGTCACATAATTACAACAAGTTGATTTACGATAAAACCAGGAGACATATTAACTTCAAAGTTGGTGATACTGTTTTTGTGGAGAATGGAAACAAACTTAACAGGAAGAAGCTCGACGAATTGAGAATCGGACCCTACAAAATCATAGAAAAATTATCAAACTCAATTTACAAGATAAATACTGGTCGAAAAAAATTAGAATCAAATTTTTTCCACATCTCGAAATTAATAGAGAACTCCAGTCCAATTTTTTAAATTTTTTTTAATGAATAAAGACCTTCAAACTTAAATAACTGCATTTTTATTTTTATTTTTATAGGTAGTTTTAATAGTTAAAATAATTGTCAAAGTTTTAATTTTTAAAGACTCCCAGAAACGCACCGTATCTATGGTGGTCTTCACCCACCGTTAGTTTTTTTTTACTTTTTAAGTTGTCATTTTGAATCAGTGATGTCATGTCGAGGGAAATTTCCCTAGATCTAGGGGAGAAAAATATTTTTTAGGGATAAGGGAAATCAGGACAAAATCTAGGGAAATTTCGAACTCTGGCAAAAATTTTATTACATATGACAATATTACTGGTATTATTTATATATATTATTATATATTATTCTCGAATTGAATATGGAATCATAGGATGGGGATCTGCTGCAAATACGTACCTACACAGCCTGAATACGATTCAAAAAGGAATCATAAAGACCATATTGAAAGTACCAATTAGAACGCCTTCAATTGAAATTTTCAATAACTTTGACGTACCAAAAGTACAACAAATATATTCCAAAAATATATTATTGAAGCTCTTCAAAAATAATGAATCCTCTACTAGACCGTGTATGCATAACACTAGATCGAATAAAAATGATATAAAAAATATTCCAAGTTATAAAACCACATTTGGACAAAGAAACTATATACATACTTTGCAACAAAACTCCATAACATCCTCCCCCAAGACATAAAACTAATAAAAAATCCAATTGAATACAAATCAAGAATAAAAATATGGCTTAAAGAGGTCAATGAGAAAACCCTAGCGAAGATGCTAAAAACGACATAGAAGACAAATGAACTATATTAAAATAACTTTAGTCCGCCTCGGCACAGGACCCCCTAGTGAGGAGGACTAAGAAATACAATATTTTGTACTTAATTTCACATTGCATTTTGAATGTAAATTTTTTTTATATAGTCGCTATAATAAAAAAAAATATATATATATATTTTTTTTTTTGGAATTCCTATGAATCTTAATTATTGTTCATTTACTTACATGCCATGTTATTTTTAACACTGACAACTCAAAATGATATTAGGGAACGTACCCATACTACGTGACACGTTCGGGGGGGGGGGGGGGGGGTCTTCAAAATACCACGCTTGGTACAAATGAGCGGCGGGTTGCTTATGATTTTTATTTTGCAAAGTGTTTTTTTTTTTAATTTGGAATTTAGTTTCTAATTCAGTGGTGAGTGTATTCGTACTTTTAAATTATTACTTCACGTAGCAAAAAGTGTTTTATTTGGAAAATCACGGTATTATTAGTATATTTACCAAGTTCCGATATCTTTCCAATTAATTATCATATTAATTAACATATAACAGGATTAGTGTTACACAATCAGGTGGCTACGTAGGTAATTGCGTAAATGTGAAATTCTAGGGAAATTTCACTTCGAAATCTAGGGAAATAATTTTTTTGGGCAGAACATCCCTGTTTGCGGTCATGGCGGAGCGGAATGCTTTGTAATGACTTTTAGGTGTGAGGTGTGTTTTTTATTCAAGATTAACTGCTTTTAATATAGAAAAACATTGGTAAAATGTCCACATTTCACCGCTACTGTTATTGTATTTAATCAAAGTGCAATATAAAAACAATAAATCATCTCTTTCATTGCAAATACACGTGACATCGTGTTTTGTGTCAGGCGTTACTTTGTAGGTACATTGTTTTATGTATAATACATACAGAAACACTGTTATTTATAATACACTGATCATGACGAGTGTGTAACAACTTGTATAAAAAGCCTTATACTAAAAACAATTTGAAAATACATATGAATTAAAGTCGTGTCGAAATATGACACGACTTTAACCTCAAATAGACAAAATTTATTGCAGATTGTCCGCAAATATAGCCCTTTTCGTAAATTGTTGAGGGCCTAAATTATGTTTCAATAAACACAATAACTATTATTTATCTAAATCTCTATAAACAGTATGAAAATAAACCAAAAACACGAAATGTTGAATTGCATAGGTACGTGTGCACTTCAAGTCATTTCAAATGTCAATACAATACACACTATCACCAGGTGACAGGTTAAGAGTGACGTCACCGTTAACCATTTCAGTAATGCCAACTTAACGCTGTGTTTTGAAGAGAGGTTTAAAAATGCACTTTTTAATATTTTTTTAAAAACTCTGCGTTTAATATTATGAAATAAAACTTATATATTCAGAATCAGCGTTTCTTGGTCTATATGAACATTTTTTTTTAAAGCCATAATATTTTTCACTGGAGTTCCTTATTCCAGCACCTGCATTGATGAACCATGAAGAGGATATCGAAGATTTTTGCAATAATTTTCTTTCCCGCGGGGGAGGAGATGTAAAGGAAATATATTCCCTTTAAATTTGAATCCTATAATGTCAATTAGAATGCAATCATCGATTGTCATTTGTTTTGTTATTCTATTATTTGAATGTTAGAAAAAAACCATTCAAAGTGATATTAATAAACATAAATGTCGTAACTTAGTTAAAAAAAACTTTGCAACACAAGTGTTTTATTTAGAAATTAATAAAAAGGAATTAAACCTATCAACTTATTATATATATATATATATATATAATAATCAATATAATATGTTCCTATGAATGTGAGTTGTCTATGCATTGCTATATTAAGCAAAGGAACTGTTTGAAACTTTCAAAATACCTTTTTTCCACCCTCGCGAAGGTTTCTGGATTATTACAACCACATGACAATACATCTGAAAAGTTTTTTAATCATATCAAAAACTCTTACGAAGCTGTCAAAAATGTCACAATTTGAGACTGACATTTTGCAAAACATCGATTGTTAAATCAATATTCAATTTTCGAATTAACTCTTTTAATTAATCAATTTAATCGGGGTACCTACTCACCTATGGTACTAACCAAAATCGAGTACCTACATTGAATCTAATCAAGAATTATAGGGATTTTAACCCTCCCGGATCCACGATGCGATTATAGTTTACAACTCTCTTTAAAACATCAATAACTCCTCAAATGCTTCAATCATTAAATCAACATTTTAGGTATTCCTAAAAAATATATTTTTGCATCCGTAAAAAATATTTAAAAAATTGTGACGATTCTGTATAAAATAATAAAAAATGTTTTCCTAAAAGTCGACACATTTCTATGTCAGATGAGACAACAAATTTTAAATTTCTATGGGAATAACAGAGAAGACAAAACATTCATTCATTTCAACCTCATTAACCTACGTCCAATATTACGATCCCCTTTTAGCTATGTATGACAAAAAGAGATGTAAAATAAAACGTTAAAACCTTTTGCCTATCTGTAGAGACTATTTTACTTCTCAAAGTAGACATCATAATACGTTTGTCGTCGCTTTCTAGTGCATTAATTTGAAATGTCTGAAAACAGAGATGACAATATTAATTATCTTGCTGCAAAAAACTTGGGTTGCTTGACATTCCGTTTTCATTAAAAAAAGAGCCACAAAAAAAATAAGGAACCACATTGGAAGGTTCGGCCGACCGACCACCTGATCCTCAAACCATAGTCATTTTTTAATCCCTTTCTGCGTATTTCCTTAAAATTAACGACAAAATGTTACGATTGTAGACAATCAGATGACGGGGGATGTTTTTTGTTTAGTTTTATGGGTTTTGGGTTATTTGCAGGGTCATGCCACATTAGTTCAGAAGTAATAATTTTTTTTATTTTTAACAAATAATGTTTTATTTTTAATATTATGTTTTACATGGTATTTGCATGATAATTATACATCTCAGGTTTTTTTTTACTACCCTTCCATAGAAGGCATGTGCTTTTGTATGGAAGGGGAGTGTACATTAATGTTATCAGTTAGTACTTAAATAATTCATTGTACATAAATATATTTGAGCTGCAGTATTTATTTTGATTGCATTGTGTATTTAAAAAAAGAAAGAATGTTATCGAAAACTAAGAATTTTTGTAAGATTAATTATTAAATGACAGTGGTTTTTTTTTAAGAATATTTTTGAAATGTTTCTTGACAGAGAGCAGTTTTCGGGTTTTATCATTAATGCTTCTGATTTCTTCTGGTAATCGATTGAAAAAAGTTCTTCCCTGGTAAGTGTAATGATGCTGTGCAAAAGACGTATTTAGTTTTGGGCATAGAAAAACATGTTTAAGTCGAGTTCTGTTTTCATTTAAAAATGGATATTTATCTTTTTCTTTTATAATTTGAATTAAAGAATTTTTAATATATAAATCTTTAAATGTGGTTACTTGAAATTCTTCAAACAAGCGTTCTGTTGGGTAGTCTAAGGATTTTTTTAATATAATTTTAATAATTGTCCTTTGTACAATTTCTATTGGAAGAATGTTACATTTATACGCGGATCCCCAACTAATAATAGCGAATTGTAAAGTGGATTGAACTAAGGCATAGTAGATTAAATATAGATTTTTTATCGACAGAAAATTTCTAATTCTTAAAAAAATATAAATTAATTTTCTGATTTTGCTAGTAAGCAACTTGACATATTTGTTTAGGTAGTAACTTGACATATTTGTTTCTTCCATTTCAGATTTTTATCAATAATTACTCCGAGATATTTAATTTTATTTGTTGTTTTTAATATTGTACAGTTTGATTTGCAATAATGTTGGCCATGCATTTTAGTGTTATCGTGTATGACAATGTTAAAATTTTTGGGAGCGTCGTTTGGATGGATTGCAAATGGAATTACAAATGTCTTTTCACTATTTAGTGATAGTAAATTAGTGTCGAAAAAATTCTTAAGCGTATTGATGTCTTCTGTGGCCTTTAATTCTACATTTTCCCAAGTCTTTCCATTTATTATTAATACTGTATCGTCGGCGTATGATGTAATTTGACCATGTAGATGTTGAAAAAAAAAATCGTTTATGTAAATATTTGTATATGGTAAATAGGATTGGTCCAAGCACTGTACCTTGGGGGATTCCAAAGCTTGAAATCTCTTGATCACTATTAACACGATTGATTTTTACCACTTGAGGGCGGTTTTTTAAGTAGTTGGTGATCCATTTAATCGCGTTGCCTTTTATGCCAATATTATTTAAATTTTTTAATAGCATCTCATATATATGCTATCGAATGCCTTTCTGAGGTCAATAAATATACCCGCACATTTTTTACCTTTATCTAATGATTCGTAAATGTATGAAGTTACGTTAGCAATGGCATCTTGTGTGCTGAGTGATTTAATAAAACCAAACTGGCTTTTGTGTAGTATTTTATTACTATCTAGAAAATTTACCGATTGTTTTTTACTATTTTTTCAAAGATCTTTCCTATGTTAGAAATTAGACAAATTGGGCGATAATTCGTTACTTGGTGTGGATCACCAGATTAAAATGTTTATTTAATTTCGTTTTATTTTTATCGAATAATCTCTTCGTGGAAGACTTGATTAAGACAATGACAATGCAGTGCTTTTTTCACAATAGCTCCACACAGGAGGCCCTGAGGAAAATAATTCCCCTCAGGGCCTATGTCATCATTGAGGATGATGTGTGGAGGGTCTTTTTAGGAAAGGAAGGTTAGGAAGTTCTGAGAAGGAAAAGGATATTATAAGGGGTGGGTAGGAATCTGGGTGTCATTGTGTCTAGGAGTGACGGACGTATGAATCCATCTTTTCCACTGCGGTGTAAGGCGATGTTATGAGAGAGTACAGCTGGGGAAGTCAAAAGGACTCCCTCAACCATTCTCTCCCGATCCGGCTTACGATGCAGTTGGTAGGCAGATGTATCTGCCGCCAAAACCTGGACAAATCTCTATCCACGAACCCGGGAACCCCTACTAAGTCACGAAACGTAGCTAACTTCTTGGGGTGACCTTTGGCAGAAGTGTTGGTTATTATCCAATAAATGGTTCCCTGGGCGGCGGCACCCATACCCGCCTCCCAAATTGAAAAGTAAGGCATTGAACAGGCAAAGGAAGGATAATTGTTGACATGCTTTATAAATGAGATTCCTGATATGTATGTGTTGTAAAACCATATAGTTACATTATAGGTAGAGCCATATTAATTTGTGGAGATCTGGAAGGGATACCAATAATAATTACCAACTTTTTATAGCGCCGTATAGTGATAAAGTCACGTCAAGTGTACTTGATGGATGGGATTAAAAGGTACGCTTATTTAGTTAGGGCATTCAAAAAGGAAGATATGACGCGAAGTGAATAATAGCCAAGGAAGTCATGGCATGGTCAAGTGAATCAAATACTTTCAGTCGGACCACGCCAAGCGGCAGAATAATAGAAATATACAGATAAATCATTTTTAAGAAGAGCACGTTTGAATGTATCTCTTATTCCTTTGATAGAGTGCACGGTAATGCAACCAACTTGGACACTCGTCCAGTTAAATCTGAATAAAATTTAATACATATAAATAAATTTTCTCTGTAGATTTTTTGACAGACCATGATTCACAGTAAGAATTCAAATTTTCAGACAGTTCGGTGCCATAGGGCGGAAGTTATGACCGACCACACTTGTTGTTACCGTTAAACGATGATTTTTGCAAAAATTCTTCTTTTGGCAGATTTTTTGATTGATTCGTGTACAGACTATGATTCTCGAAGCCATAGGGTCAAAGTTAAAACGAATTAAAAAAATTCTCTTTGTAGATTTTTTGATTGATTCGTGTACAGACCATGATTCTTAGTAGAAATCCAAAATTTGAGACGGTTTGAAGCTATAAGGCCAAAGTTATGACCGACCCCAAGTTTTCAAACATCCGACCCCAAGTGCTATAAACAAAAATTTTAACAAACCAAAAAAACGATTTAAAAAAATGCACTAAAAAGTAAAAAAATAATTTCGTATTCTTCTACAACTTCATAATCAATTTACTTTTTCTAATCATCAATATGTAGGTACGATTGTTACTTTAGGAGTCGGTGTCTGTCAAGGTAGGTTTGTAGCTACATACATAGTTATAGGTGAGATGTGCTTGTGTCGCACGAGCGACTTGCTGACACCGACTCCAAAAATAACAATCGTACCTACTTATTGATGATTAGAAAAAGTAAGTTGATTATGAAGTTGTAGAAGAATGCGAAATTATTTTTTTACTTTTTAGTGCTTTTTTTTAAAGTCGTTTTTTTGTTTTGCTAAAATTTTTGTTTATTTTTTGATTTTTAATGAATCTGAAGTACACTTACTAATTTGTCTGAATATGGGTAAACCTACTAAACGTGCTGCTCATATGAGACAGACATAATCTGACCATAAAGTCAAATTAAGAGATTCGGCCGAGTTTTGTTAATTTGTCATGACTATCGGATCCATAGATCCGATAATCAGGACCTAACCAAACTCTCATCAAATTACCTTTGAAGTACATCCTTTCCATTTAAAAAAAATCATCGAAATCGGTTGGCGTGATATTGAGTTATTCGTCCATTTGTCGCGAACATACTTAATGCAAATGGAAGACTTATATGGTTTTCTCATGGATGCCATTGTTGAAAATTAACCAAATTAAAATTAAGAGATTCGGCCGAGTTTTGTTAATTTGTCATGACTATCGGATCCATGGATCCGATAATCAGGACCTAACCAAACTCTCATCAAATTACCTTTGAAGTACATCCTTTCCAATAAAAAAAAATCATCGAAATCGGTTGGCGTGATATTGAGTTATTCGTCCATTTGTCGCGAACATACTTAATGCAAATTGAAGACTTATATGGTTTTCTCATGGATGCCATTGTTGAAAATTAACCAAATTAAAATGGAACTACACGGAAAGCCAGCTTTCAAATAAAAAAAGAATCATCAATATCGGTTCACTCAGTCAAAAGTTCTGAGGTAACAAACATTAAAAAAAAAAAAATACAGTCGAATTGAGAACCTCCTCCTTTTTGAAGTCATTTAAAAACAACCGACCTGAAGTGCTAAAACGACCGAACCCAAGGGTTAAAACGATGATCTTTTCAAAAAAAATTATCTTTGTAGATTTCTTTATTGATTTGTGGCGGCCACTTGTGCCAAATTAATTGCGCCGCTCCGACCCTCGCTACGTAGCTCAATAAAGACTGACTCATTACACCGACCGATGAATTTTATTTCTCGTCCCGTCTCTACCAATCCGGCTCGCTCCCTCAGATTCGTGTACAAACCATGATTCTCAGTAAGAATTCAAATTTTCAGATGGTTTGGTGCCACAAGGCGGAAGTTATGACCGACCACAATTGTTGTAACCGTTAAACGATGATTTTGCAAGAATTCTTCTTTTGGCAGATTTTTTGATTGATTCGTGTACAGACCATGATTCTTAGTAAAAATCCAAAATTTCAGACGGTTTGAAGCCATTAGGCCAGAGTTATGACCGACGCCAAGTTTTCAAACGTCTGACCCCAAGTGCTAAAACAACCGAACCCAAATGGTAAAACGATGATGGTTTTAAAAAAAAATCAATTCGTAGATTTTTTATTGATTCGTGTACAGACCATGATTCTTAGTAAAAATCCATAATTTCAGACGGTTTGAAGCTATTAGGCCAGAGTCGTGACCGACGCCAAGTTTTTAAACGTCTGACCCCAAGTGCTAAAACAACCGAACCCAAATGGTAAAACGATGATCGTTTAAAAAAAAAATCAATTTGTAGACTTTTTATTGATTCGTGTACAGACCATGATTCTTAGTATAAATCCAAAATTTCAGACGGTTTGAAGCCATAAGCCAGAGTTATGACCGACCCCAAGTTTTCAAACGTCTGACCCCAAGTGCTAAAACGTCCGAACCCAAGTGTCAAAACGAAGGTTTTTTTTAAAATATAAATAAATATAAATATCTCTTTGTAGATTTTATAATTGTGCCACTTGTGCCAAATTAATTGCGCCGCTCCGACCCTCGGTACGTAGCTCAATAAAGACTGAATAATGAGTCAATGTAGAATGACTAATGGTGTTATGACACCGACTGACGAATTTCATTTCTCGTCCCGTCTCTACCGATCCGGCCCGCTCCCTGAGATTCGTGAACAGACCATGATTCTCAGTAAGAATTCAAATTTTCAGATGGTTTGGTGCCACAAGGCGGAAGTTATGACCGACCACAATTGTTGTTACCGTTAAACGATGATTTTGCAAGAATTCTTCTTTTGGCAGATTTTTTGATTGATTCGTGTACGGACGATCTGAAATTTTGAAGCCATAAGGCCAAAGTTATGACCGACCCCAAGTATTCAAACGCCCGACCCCAAGTGCTAAAACAACCGAACCCAAGTGTTAAAACGATGATCTTTTAAAAAAAATTCTTTGTAGATTTTTTGATTGATTCGTGTGCAGACCATGATCATTAGAAAAAATCCAAAATTTTAGACGGTTCGGAGCCATAAAGCCAAAGTTTTGACAGATCCCAAGTTTTCAAACGTCCGACCCCAAGTGCTAAAACAACCGACCCAAGTGTTAAAACGATGATCTTTGAAAAAAATTCTCATTGTAGATTGTTTTATTGATTCGTGTACAGACCATGATTCTTAGTAAGAATTCAAATGTTCAGACGGTTAAGTGCCATAGGAAAGTTATGACCAACCACACTTGTTGTGTAGTAAAACGATGATTTTGTGAAAAAATTCTTCTTTTGGCAGATTTTTTGATTGATTCGTGTATGATTCTTGAAGCCGCAGGGCCAAAGTTAAAACATTACAGACGGTTTGAAGCCATAAGGTCAAAATTTTGACCGACCCCAAGTATTCAAACGTCCGACCCAAAGTGTTAAAATGACCGAACCCAAGTGTTAAAACGATGATCTTTTAAAAAAAAAATCTATGTAGATTTTTAGGCCAGAGTTATATAAGACCGACGCCAAGTTTTCAAACGTCTGACCCCAAGTGCTAAAACAACCGAACCCAAATGGTAAAACGATGATCGTTTTTAAAAAAAATCAATTCGTAAATTTTTTATTGATTCGTGTACAGACCATGATTCTTAGTGAAAATCCAAAATTTCAGACGGTTTGAATCCATTAGGCCAGAGTTGTGACCAACGCCAAGTTTTTAAACGTCTGACCCCAAGTGCTAAAACAACCGAACCCAAATGGTAAAACGATGATCGTTTAAAAAAAAATCAATTTGTAGACTTTTTATTGATTCGTGTACACACCATGATTCTTAGTAAAAATCCAAAATTTCAGACGGTTTGAAGCCATAAGGCCAGAGTTATGACCGACCTCAAGTTTTCAAACGTCCGACCCCAAGTGCTTAAACGTCTGAACACAAGTGTCAAAACGAAGATTTTTTTAAAAATATAAATAAATATAAATATCTCTTTGTAGATTTTATGATTGATTCATGTACAGACCATGATTCTCAGTAAGAATTCAAATGCTCAGACGGTTAAGTGCCATAGGAAAGTTATGACCAACCACACTTGTTGTGTAGTAAAACGATGATTTTGTGAAAAATTCTTCTTTTGGCAGATTTTTTGATTGATTCGTGTATGATTCTTGAAGCCGCAGGGCCAAAGTTAAAACGAATTTTAAAAAATCTCTTTGTGGATTTTTGATTGATTCGTGAACAGTACAATGATTCTTAGTAAGAATCCGAAATCTCAGACGGTTTAAAGCCATAAGGCCAGAGTTATGACCGACCCCAAGTTTTCAAACGTCCGACCCCAAGGCCTAAAACAACCGAACGCAAGTGTTAAAACGATGATCTTTTCAAAAAAAATTATCTTTGTAGATTTCTTTATTGATTTGTGGCGGCCACTTGTGCCAAATTAATTGCGCCGCTCCGACCCTCGCTACGTAGCTCAATAAAGACTGAATAATGAGTCAATGTAGAATTACTAATGGTGTTATGACACCGACTGACGAATTTCATTTCTCGTCCCGTCTATACCGATCCGGCCCGCTCCCTCAGATTCGTGTACAGACCATTATTCTCAGAAAGAATTCAAATTTTCAGATGGTTTGGTGCCACAAGGCGGAAGTTATGACCGACCACAATTGTTGTTACCGTTAAACGATGATTTGCAAGAATTCTTCTTTTGGCAGATTTTTTGATTGATTCGTGTACGGACGATCTGAAATTTTGAAGCCATAAGGCCAAAGTTATGACTGACCCCAAGTATTCATACGTCCGACGTGTTAAAACGATGATCTTTTAAAAAAAAATTCTTTGTAGATTTTTTCATTGATTCGTGTACAGACCATGATTCTTAGTAAGAATCCAAAATATCAGTCGGTTCGGTGCTATATCGCGGAAGTTATGACTGACAACAATAGTTGCTACAAAGCGCCCGTAAAACGATGTTTTTTTGTAAAAATTATTATTTTGGCCAATTTTTTGATTGATTCGTGTACAGACCATGATTCTTAGTAAGATTCCAAAATTTCAGACGGTTTGAAGGAATAAGGCCAGAGTTATGACCGACCCCAAGTATTCAAACGTCCTACCCCAAGTGCAAAAACAACCGAACCCAAGTGTTAAAACGATGATCTTTTAAAAAAAAATTCTTTGTAGATTTTTTGATTGATTCGTGTACAGACCATGATCCTTAGTAAAAATCCAAAATTTTAGACGGTTCGGAGCCATAAAGCCAAAGTTTTTTTTTTTTTTGTTTAAGGCAATTCACCCTAAAAAGAGTGCTATGTGCCGTTAAAATAAAGGAGATGATTATATTTTATGAAAAATCTATAAGGGCATGGAAAATCTCAAATATTGAAGTCATTTAAGTCTATGAACTTATATCGGACGGAAAAAACTCTTGAATTATTGAGAGAAAGCAAATATGGAATACTAAGGGGAGATTGGTGGGTGATTTTAATAAGTAAACGATAAATGCCTTTGAAGGACGAATGATAATTACAATTAAAGAATACATGGTCAAGAGTCTCACTTTCCACGCCACACTGACAAAGTGGACTATCTAGGACTCGGATTTTAAATAAGTGCGATGCAACAGAGCAGTGACCGATTTTCATTCTCGAGATACAGGAAATAAATCTTTTGGATTTTATTTTGGATTGGATTTTTGGATTACTTAGAACCATCTGTATAAATGAGCGAAAATCCAGGATACTTGGAAGAAATAATGTTTTTAAAATTTTCCTCGACATTTTGATTAGATGAGGTTAAAATGTTAGTCCGAAAATCAGAAGTTATTATGTTGGGGATAAAATTGATAGAATCAAATGGGATAGTGAAAATAGGAAGGATTGGATCTTTCTGTAGATTTTGTAGGGAAGAAGAAAGAGATTTGAATGAAAGAAAACTTTTTAGAAGAAGAGGAAATCGATTTTTATCTGTCAATCTTTTGTCGTTGTTTAAATTGTTGAACAAATGATCAAGACTTTGTTCTAAAGGATGACACGATATAGAAAAAGATTTCAGAATATATTTATCAGCCAGAAATTGTCTTCTCAAAATTAAGGGAGGATCAACACATTCTACCTGAAGAGAATTAATTGGAGAAGATTTCATCGCTCCAATAATCATTCTGAGAGCTTTGGATTGAATTCTTTCAAGTTTTTTATCCAAATATTTAGGAAGAGGATCGAAAAGAAATGTACCATAATCCAAATGGCTTCGCACTAGGGCACTATACATTAATTTAAGAGTAGTAGGATGAGATCCCCACCATACTCTCGAAACAGCACGCATCATATTAAGCCCCTTTTCACACTTAGACGAAATTTTTGAATATGCGGGAGCCAGGAAAGTTTATGATCCAAAAGTAGCACAAGAAATTTAATTTGCTTAACGATTTGGAGAGGGACATTATCAAAAGAGACAGAAAATGGGGGTAATTTTCTTTTGCGTGTAAAAGCCACGACCTTGGTTTTAGAAGTAGCTAAATTCATCCCATTTGCCAATAACCACACTTTAATATTATGTAAAGCCATATTTAATTCCTTCGCAGCGTGGGATAGATTTTTGTGAGATAAGTATATAAGGAAATTATCGGCAAAATAAAGTCTCTTGATAGATGAAGGAATTGCAATGTCTAAGTCACTTATATAAATATTAAACAACAATGGACTAATTACGGACCCCTGGGGTAGCCCTTTCCATAGTTTGCGATTTATCGTTTTTGAGGAAAAGTGCAAAATAATGGATCTGTCTGTTAGCAAATTAATAATAAATTGAACTAATTTTAAGGGTATTTTTAATTTTATTAATTTTTCTTTCAATACGTTAATTAGTACATCGTCGTAAGCTGACGAAAGATCAAGAAATGTGGCCAATGTTGAAGAATTAAGGGACTGAGAGATACGGATGTCTGTTGTCAACACACTTAAATTATCCATGGTTGATTTCTTTTTCCGAAAGCCATACTGATTTGGAGAGATAATTCTGTGATTTTCAACAAACCATTCCAATCTGTTCTTTATCAACTGTTCTGCTACTTTAATTAAACATGATGAAAGAGCAATAGGACGATAGGAAGAGATATCAGATGGGTTTTTCCCTGGTTTTAAAATCGGAAGGATTTTTTGATCTTTCCAGACTTCCGGGATAAATCCTGTTTCGAACATGTAATTAATTAGGGATAAGAAATATTCAACCGACATGTCCGAGAATGCTTTAATGAAACTATATAATATTCCATCGGGGCCCGGAGAAGAGTCTGGTAGGGTATTAATTACTCGTTTCAATTCACTAACTGAAAAAGGAGAGTCCATCCAGTTGGAATGAGTTGGATAAGAAATAAAGGAAGGCATTTCTTCTAATCTGGCAACTGATGGCGGCGCTATCTTATCCGCAAAACCTATAATAATTTCTTCTGGAATATGTTTGGAACGCTGCGGAGCATAAGAAGAACCGATTTTTTTAAAATTGGACCAAACAGAAGACTGAGGAGATTCCGGAGACAGGCTTTCACAGAATTTTCGCCGTCCAGACCGCTTTTTATTTTTCAAAATACGTTCAGCTTCTGCCTGAGCGCGTTTCACAGAAAGGTAATTTTCGAAAGACATACATTTCCGGAAAATAGAAATTGCTTTTTTTCTGGAGTTAACGACATCAGTGCATTCTTTATCCCACCATGGAGTGGAATGTTTTATTTTAATGTTATCATTACGTTTTTGAAGAGTTTTATCTGCGGCTTTTATTACCATATTAGGAAATAATTCACATTGAGATCTGATGTTCACCAGAGAAGAATTAGTTGAAAGAATAATGGAGTCCAATTCCAAAGAAAAAGTTCTCCAATTCGCATCTTTAGTTTTAAATTTCAAATTATTCTTTGTCGAAAAGGAATGAGAGGATGTTAGATGGTGGGAGGAGATTATTATAGGAAAATGGTCACTGGAAAGGGGATCTGTAAGAATGTCCCAAGAACATATGGGTATCAACGAAGATGAGCAAAGAGACAAATCAACCGCACTTTTTCTATGTTGAGGAGCAGTCAAACGAGTTGGTGATCCGTCATTTAATATACATAGATTATATGTATCCATAAAATCTAACAGATTACGGCCAGAACGGTTTGTTAATTCACTACCCCAAGAGGGAGAATGAGCCTTAAAGTCACCGAGTAACATGTACGGGGGACGAATCTGAGATATAAACGAAGCCCATTCGTTTTCAACAAAAACAGTAGAGGAAGGAATGTATATTGATTATATTGTAATATCAGATATAATAGCTGCTACTACCTGAAAAATATTGGGGAGGGAGTGAAAAAAGATTTCTTTAAAAGGAATAGAGTTATGAATGATAAGAGCAGAGCCACCCTTACCATCAGGTCTATCATGTCTAAGACAATGATAACCAGGGATCTTAAAATGATACGATGTTTTTAACCATGTTTCAGAAATGGCAGCAACTGAAATGTTATGTTCATCAAGTAATTTTACAAGTTCAATTTTGTTAGAGAATAGACTTCTACTATTCCATTGAAGAATTTTGCTCAGTTTCGGATACATTGGGGAGACAGGAGAGTAAAGATTTAATATACTCAGCAGCGTTGGACGGTACAGTATTGTTATTTGAAAGAATCGAAATTAAGAGAGTAATTAAAGTTTGGATGAAAGAGGAATTTTCCGTTATGACTTTAGGGAAATTATCGGTAGAGGGACAACTTTTTAAGGCATTCCCATTGGGAGCCTGAGATTTATTATTCCCATTCGGGTTAAGCAAAAGATCATTATGTTGTTTTTTATCAAAGGAAGGAATAAATTTAGGTTTAGATTTTAACGGCTTGAAAATGGTTTCTCTGTGGGAAGATGACTGAGGAGATTTAGGGGAAGAAAATTGAAAGATAGATGGATTAGATGATATCTCTGCAAAAGATTTTTTTGCAGGAGGGAATAATTTAGACGCCTGGAAGTATGAAATATTTTCTGAAGCCATTGATTGCTTGATGTTCCTCTGTCTAGACAACTCTGGACAGGCCACACTTACAGCAGTATGGTTACCCTTACAATTAATGCAAATTGGGCTTTTAGTTGAGTTTTGACACTGTTCAAATTGATGATCCTCTCCGCAATGGAAGCAACGCGGAGGGGAACGACAAATGGGTTTAGAATGCCCAAATCTGCAATAGTTGAAACACTGGATTGTGGTGAATCTATATATTTCGACGGGAAGAGAGTTATAATAAATGAACACCCGGGATGGTAAGATTTGGCCTTCAAAAGTTATAACTACGGATTGAGAGGGTTTCCAAATGGTGGTTCCAGAAGAAGAATCTTTGAAATTTAAACGACGAGCTTTTAAAACTTTAGGAGTAACTTGGGAGTCATTAAGAGCATCTACAATTTCAGATTCAGAGAGATCGGTAGGTATACCTTTCACTCTGCCCATTCTGGTTAAGTTGAAAGTAGGTATAAATGCTTTGAATTTATTATTTGACAAAGAACCAATTTTTTTAACAAAGTCATTAGCAAAGGTGGAGGATTTAAATTCTATGGACAATTTATATCTGCCTTCCGGCTTGATTGAACCATTTATTATTCCAAGGTAATTATTTTTAGAGCTAAAAATGAATTTTCCGAAATCCAGAGGATGAATTATTTTCCCCTGTTCAGTCTTTTGCACATTAACAATATATGGAGCTGAAGAGGAACTAGAATACATCAATTCAATTGTTTTAGCTTCTGTAGGAATGGAATCATTATGAAGGATTGGGGATTGCTTGGGTTGAGAAAGAGAAATAGATTTAAATTTGAGAGGAACATCAGGACTAAGCGAAGGTCGTCGTTTTCGGGAAGGAATAGTTATAGATACTTGACTGCCGTCAGTATCATAGCCATCAGAAATATTAAATATGGATTCAGGGTCTGGTGGCCGATTCTCATCCTCCTCCATATTACAAATTAATTAACAAAAAAAACAAACAAAAAATTAATTACAAAAATTAATAATTAAAAATAGAGTCTATTAGACTGACTAAACGCACTCAATCGTAAATCAAATAATACAATGGATTAGAAACGAAAACGTAAAGGTAACAATAAATTCTTATCTGAGTGTAGACAGCAACATAGCAAGTAAGCACCAATACACGTCTATACAAAATCCAAAATTTCAGACGGCGTAAAGCCATAAGGCCAGAGTGATGACTGACCCCAAGTTTTCAAACGTCCGACCCCAAGTGCTAAAACAACCGAACCCAAGTGGTAAAATGATGATTGTTTTAAAAAAAAATCAATTTGTAGATTTTTTGAGTGATTCGTGTACAGACCATGATTCTTAGTAAAAATCCAAAATTTCGGACGGTTTGAAGCCATAAGGCCAGAGTTATGACCGACCTCAAGTTTTCAAACGTCCGACCCCAAGTGTTAAACCAACCGACTCTAAGTGCTAAAACAACCGAACCCAAGTGGTAAAACAATGATCGTTTTAAAAAAATAATCAATTTGTAGATTTTTTTATTGATTCGTGTACAAAATCCAATATTTCAGACGGTTTGAAGCTATAAGGCAAGAGTTATGATCGACCCCAAGTTTTCAAACGTCCGACCCCAAGTGCTAAAACGTCCGAACCCAAGTGTCAAAACAAAGATTTTAAAAAATATATAAATAAATATAAATATCTCTTTGTAGATTTTATAATTGATTAATGTACAGACCATGATTCTCAGTAAGAATTCAAATGTTCAGACGGTTTGGTGTCATAGGAATGTTATGACCAACCACACTTGTTGTTACGGTAAAACGATGATTTTGTGCAAAAATTCTTCTTTTGGCAGATTTTTTGATTGATTCGTGCATGATTCTTGAAGCCGCAGGGCCAAAGTTAAAACGAATTAAAAAAAATCTCTTTGTGAATTTTTGATTGATTTCCCCACGAATCAATCAAAATACTATCAAAATCAATACTGTCCACGCAGTACAATGATTCTTAATAAGAATCCAAAATTTCAAACGGCGTAAAGCCATAAGGCCAGAGTTATGACCAACCCCAAGTTTTCAAACGTCCGACCCCAAGTGCTAAAACAACCGAACCCAAGTCGTGAAACAATGATCGTTTTAAAAAAAAATCAATTTGTAGATTTTTTTATTGATTCGTGTACAGACCATGATTCTTAGTAAAAATCCAAAATTTCAAACGGTTTGAAGCCACAAGGCCAGAGTTATGGACCGACCCCAAGTTTTCAAACGTCCGACCCCAAGTGCTAAAACAACCGACTCCAAGTGCTAAAACAACCGAAACCAAGGGGTAAAACGATGATCGTTTTTAAAAAAAATCCATTTGTAGATTTTTTTATTGATTCGTGTACAGACCATGATTCTTAGTGAAAATCCAAAATTTCAGACGGTTTGAAGCCATAAGGCCAGAGTTATGACCGACCCCAAGTGCTAAAACGTCCGAACCCAAGTGTCAAAACGAAGATTTTTTTTAAAATAATTCTCTTTGTAGATTTTATGATCGATACATGTACAGACTATGATACTCAGTAAGAATTCAAATGTTCAGACGGTTCGGTGCCATCATAGGAAAGTTATGACCAACCACACTTGTTGTTACGGTAAAACGATGATTTTGTGCAAAAATTCTTCTTTTGGCAGATTTTTTGATTGATTCGTGTATGATTCTTGAAGCCGCAGGGCCAAAGTTAAAACGAATTTAAAAAAATCTCTTTGTGGATTTTTGATTGATTTCCCCACGAATCAATCAAAATACTATCAAAATCAATACTGTCCACGCAGTACAATGATTCTTAATAAGAATCCAAAATTTCAAACGGCGTAAAGCCATAAGGCCAGAGTTATGACCAACCCCAAGTTTTCAAACGTCCGACCCCAAGTGCTAAAACAACCGAACCCAAGTCGTGAAACAATGATCGTTTTAAAAAAAAATCAATTTGTAGATTTTTTTATTGATTCGTGTGCAGACCATTATTCTTAGTAAAAATCCAAAATTTCAAACGGTTTGAAGCCACAAGGCCAGAGTTATGGACCGACCCCAAGTTTTCAAACGTCCGACCCCAAGTGCTAAAACAACCGACTCCAAGTGCTAAAACAACCGAACCCAAGGGGTAAAACGATGATCGTTTTAAAAAAAAATCCATTTGTAGATTTTTTTATTGATTCGTGTACAGACCATGATTCTTAGTGAAAATCCAAAATTTCAGACGGTTTGAAGCCAGAGTTATGACCGACCCCAAGTGCTAAAACGTCCGAACCCAAGTGTCAAAACGAAGATTTTTTTAAAAATAATTCTCTTTGTAGATTTTATGATCGATACATGTACAGACTATGATACTCAGTAAGAATTCAAATGTTCAGACGGTTCGGTGCCATCATAGGAAAGTTATGACCAACCACACTTATTGTTACGGTAAAACGATTATTTTGTGCAAAAATTCATCTTTTGGCAGATTTTTTGATTGATTCGTGTATGATTCTTGGAAGCCGCAGGGCCAAAGTTAAAACGAATTTAAAATAATCTCTTTTTGGATTTTTGATTGATTCGTGAACAGTACAATGATTCCTAGTAAAAAATACAAAATTTCTTACGGTTCGGAGACATAAAGCCAAAGTTTTGACCGATCCCAAGTGTTCAAACGATGATCGTTTAAAAAAAAAATCACTTTGGAGATTCTTTTATTGATTCGTGTACAGACCATGATTCTTAGTAAAAATCCAAAATTTTAGACGGTTTGAAGCCATAAGGCCAAAGTTATGACCGACCCAAAGTTTTCAAACGTCCGACCCCAAGTGCTAAAACAACCGAACCCAGGTGGTAAAACGATGATCGTTTAAAAAAAAAAAATCAATTTGTAGATTTTTTTATTGATTCGTGTACAGACCATGATTCTTAGAAAGAATCCAAAAGAAACCGACCGATAAGTCGGTTCGGTGCTATTGTTCGCGGATGTTATGACAGACAACAATAGTTGCTACAAAGCGCCCGTAAAACGATGTTTTTTTGTAAAAATTATTCTCTTGGAGAATTTTTGCTTGATTCGTGAACAGACCATGATTCTTAGTAAGAATCCAAAATTTCAGATAGTTTGAAGCCATAAGGCCAAAGTTATGACTGACCCCAAGTATTTAAACGTCCGAACCCAAGTCCTAAACCGACCGAACCCAAGTGCTAAAACGATGATCTGTGAAAAAAAAAATCTTTGTAGATTTTTTGATTGATTCGTGTACAGCCCATGGATCATAGTAAGAATCCAAAATTTCAGATCGTTTGAAGCCATTAGGCCAAAGTTATGACCGACCCCAAGTTTTCAAACGTCCGACCCCAAGTGCTAAAACAACCGAACCCAAGTGTTAAAATGAAGAATTCAAATTTTCAGACCGTTTGAAGCCATAAGGCCAAAGTTATGACCGAGTCCAAATATTCAAACGTCCAACCTCAAGTGCTAAAACAACCGAAATCAAGTGTTAAAACGAATCTTTTAAAGAAAAATCCCGTTTGTAGATTTTTTTATTGATTCGTGTACAGACCATGACTCTCAGTAAGAATTCAAATTTTCAGACGGTTCGGTGCCATAGGGTGGAAGTTATGACCGACCACACTTGTTGTTTCCGTTAAATGATGATTTTTACAAAAATTCTTTTTTTGGCAGATTTTTTTATTGATTCGTTGTACAGACTATGGTTCTAGAAACCATAGGGCCAAAGTTAAAACGAATTTAAAAAAAAAAATTCTTTGTAGATTTTTTGATTGAATCGTTTACAGACCATGATTCTTAGTAAGAATGTAAAATTTCAGAAGGTTTGAAGCCATAAGGCCAAAGTTACGACCGACCCCAAGTATACAAACGTCCGACCCCAAGTGCTAAAACGATGATCTTTTTAAAATAAATCTCTTTGTAGATATGTGTACAGATCATGATTCTCAGAAAGAATTCGAATTTCAGACGGTTAGAAGCCATAAGGCTAGAGTTATGACCCGAACCCAAGTGCAAAAACGATGATCATTGAAAAAAAATCTTTGTAGGTTTTTTTAATGACCATGATTCTTAGAAAGAAACCAAAATATTAGTCGGTTCGGTGCTATAGCGCGGAAGTTACTACAGACAACAATTGTTGTTACAAAGCGCCTGTAAAACGATGTTTTTGTGAAAATATTCTTCGTATGGCCAATTTTTTGCTTGATTCGTGTACAGCCATGATTCTTAGTAAGAATCGAAAATTTCAGATAGTTTGAAGCCATAAGGCCAAAGTTATGACCGACCCCATGTTTTCAAACGTCCGACCCCAAGTGCGAAAACAACCGAACCCAAGTGTTAAAGCGAAGAATTCAAATATTCAGAATGTTTGAAGCCATAAGGCCAAAGTTATGACCGACCCCAAGTATTCAAACGTCCGACCCCAAGTGCTAAAACAACCGAAATCAAGTATTAAAACGATAATCTTTTTTTTTCAAATTCTCTTTGTTTATTTTTTTATTGATTCGTGTACAGACCATGGATTCTCAATAAGAATTCAAATTTTCAGACGGTTTGAAGCCATAAGGCAAAAATTATGACGGACCCCAAGTATTCAAACGTCCGACCCCAAGGGCTAAAACGACCAAACCCAAGTGTTAAAACGATAATCTTAGAAAAAAAAATCTTTGTAGATTTTTTGAATGATTCGTGTACAGACCATGATTCTTAGAAAAAATCCAAAATATGACAACAATTGTTGTTACAAAGCGCCTGTAAAACGAGGTTTTTGTGAAAAAATTCTTCTTTTGGCCAATTTTTTGCTTGATTGGTGAAAAGCCACGATTATTAGTAAAAAATACAAAATTTCAGACGGTTTGAAGCCATAAGGCCAAAGATATGACCCACCCCAAGTATTTAAACTTCCGACCCCAAGTCCTGAAACGACCGAACCCAAGGGTTAAAACGAAGAATTCAAATTATCAGACTGTTTGAAGCCATGAGGCCAAAGTTATGACCGACCCCAAGTATTCAAACGTCCGACCCCAAGTGCTAAAACATCCGAAATCAAGTATTAAAACGATAATCTTTTTTTTTTAAATTCTCTTTGTAGATTTTTTTATTAGGCCAAAGTTATGACCGACCCCAAGTATTCAAACGTCCGAACCCAAGTGCTAAAACGACCGAACCCAAGTGTTAAAACTATGATCTTTTAAAAAAAAATTCTTGTAGATTTTTTTATTGAATCGTGTACAGACCATGATTCCTAAGAATGCAAAATTTCAGACGGTTTGAAACCATAAGGCAAAAGTTATGACCGACCTCAAGTTTTCAAACGTCCGACCCCAAATGCTAAAATAACCGAACCCAAGTGTTAAAACGATGATCTTTTTAAAATAAATCTCTTTGTAGATATGTGTACAGACCATGATTCTCAGAAAGAATTCAAATTTCAGACGGTTTGAAGCCATAAGGCCAGAGTTATGACCGAACCCAAGTGCAAAAACGATGATCTTTTTAAAAAAAAATTCTTGTAGATTTTTTTATTGATTCGTGTACAGAACTTGGTTCTCAGTAAGAATTCAAATTTTCAGACGGTTTGGTTGTTACAGTGCGGAAGTTAAAACGAACTTTTAAAAATAAATCACTTTGTGGATTTTTTGATTGATTCGTGTGCAGATCATGTGCACCCAAGTGTTAAAACGATGATCTTTTTAAAAAAATCTCTTTGTAGATTTTTTTATTGATTTGTGTACAGAACTTAGTTCTCAGTAAGAATTCAAATTTTCAGACGGTTAGGTTGTTATAGGGCGGAAGTTAAAACGAACTTTTAAAAATAAATCACTTAGTAGATTTTTTGATTGATTCGTGTGCAGATCATGTGCACCCAAGTATTAAAACGATGATCTTTTAAAAAAAAATCTTTTTGTAGATTTTGTTATTGATTCGTGTACAGAACTTGGTTCTCAGTAAGAATTCAAATTTTCAGACGGTTTGGTTGCTATAGGGCGGAATATAAAACGAACTTTTAAAAACAAATCACTTTGTGGAATTTTTTGATTGATTCTTGTGCAGATCATGATACTTAGCAAGGATCCAAAATTTCAGACGATTTGAAGCCATAAGGCCAAAGTTATGACCGACCCCAAGTGCTAAAACGACCTATCCCAAGTGTTAAAACGAAGATCTTTTTTAAAAAAATTCTCTTTGTAGATTTTTTTAAAGATTCGTGTACAGACTATGATTCTCGAAGCCCTATGGCTTCGAAAAGGGCAAAAGTTAAAACGAATCTAAAAAAAAAAATCTTATGGATTTTTACATTGATTCGTGTACAGACCATGATTATTAGTAAGAATCCAAAATTTCAGACGGTTTGAAGCCATAAGGCCAAAGTTATGACTGACCCCAAGTTTTCAAACGACCGACTCCAAGTGCTAAAACAACCGAACCCAAGTGTTAAAACGATGATCTTTTTAAAAAAAATCTCTTTGTAGATTTTTTTATTGATTCGTGTACAGAACTTGGTTCTCAGTAAGAATTCAAATTTTCAGACGGTTTGGTTGTTATAGGGCGGAAGTTAAAACGAACTTTTAAAAATAAATCACTTAGTGGATTTTTTGATTGATTCTTGTGCAGATCATGTGCACCCAAGTGTTAAAACGATGATCTTTTTAAAAAAAAATTCTTGCAGATTTTTTAATTGATTCGTGTACAGAACTTGGTTCTCAGTAAGAATTCAAATTTTCAGACGGTTTGGTTGTTACAGGGCGGAAGTTAAAACGAACTTTTAAAAATAAATCACTTTGTGGATTTTTTGATTGATTCGTGTGCAGATCATGTGCACCAAAGTGTTAAAACGATGATCTTTTTAAAAAAAATCTCTTTGTAGATTTTTTTATTGATTTGTGTACAGAACTTGGTTCTCAGTAAGAATTCAAATTTTCAGACGGTTTGGTTGTTATAGGGCGGAAGTTAAAACGAACTTTTAAAAATAAATCACTTTGTGGATTTTTTTATTGTTTCGTGTGAAGATCATGTGCACCAAAGTGTTAAATCGATGATCTTTTTAAAAAAAATCTTTTTGTAGATTTTGTTATTGATTCTTGTACAGAACTTGGTTCTCAGTAAGAATTCAAATTTTCAGACGGTTTGGTTGCTATAGGGCGGAATATAAAACGAACTTTTAAAAATAAATCACTTTGTGGAATTTTTTTATTGATTCTTGTGCAGATCATGATACTTAGCAAGGATCCAAAATTTCAGACGATTTGAAGCCATAAGGCCAAAGTTTTGACCGACCCAAAGTGCTAAAACGACCTATCCCAGGTGTTAAAACGAAGATCTTTTTTAAAAAAATTCTCTTTGTAGATTTTTTTAATGATTCGTGTACAGACTATGATTCTCGAAGCCCTATGGCTTCGAATAGGGCAAAAGTTAAAACTAATCTAAAAAAAAAAAATCTTATGGATTTTTACATTGATTCGTGTACAGACCATGATTATTAGTAAGAATCCAAAATTTCAGACGGTTTGAAGCCATAAGGCCAAAGTTATGACTGACCCCAAGTTTTCAAACGACCGACGCCAAGTGCTAAAACAACCGAACCCAAGTGTTAAAACGATGATCTTTTTTAAAAAAATCTCTTTGTAGATTTTTTTGTTGATTCGTGTACAGAACTTGGTTCTCAGTAAGAATTCAAATTTTCAGACGGTTTGGTTGTTATAGGGCGGAAGTTAAAACGAACTTTTAAAAATAAATCACTTAGTGGATTTTTCGATTGATTCTTGTGCAGATCATGTGCACCCAAGTGTTAAAACGATGATCTTTTTAAAAAAAAATTCTTGCAGATTTTTTAATTGATTCGTGTACAGAACTTGGTTCTCAGTAAGAATTCAAATTTTCAGACGGTTTGGTTGTTACAGGGCGGAAGTTAAAACGAACTTTTAAAAATAAATCACTTTGTGGATTTTTTGATTGATTCGTGTGCAGATCATGTGCACCCAAGTGTTAAAACGATGATCGTTTAAAAAAAAATCTCTTTGTACATTTTTTTATTGATTTGTGTACAGAACTTAGTTCTCAGTAAGAATTCAAATTTTCAGACGGTTCGGTGCCATAGGGTGGAAGTTATGACCGACCACACTTGTTGTTTCCGTTAAATGATGATTTTTACAAAAATTCTTTTTTTGGCAGATTTTTTTATTGATTCGTTGTACAGACTATGGTTCTAGAAACCATAGGGCCAAAGTTAAAACGAATTTTAAAAAAAAAATTCTTTGTAGATTTTTTGATTGAATCGTTTACAGACCATGATTCTTAGTAAGAATGTAAAATTTCAGAAGGTTTGAAGCCATAAGGCCAAAGTTACGACCGACCCCAAGTATACAAACGTCCGACCCCAAGTGCTAAAACGATGATCTTTTTAAAATAAATCTCTTTGTAGATATGTGTACAGATCATGATTCTCAGAAAGAATTCGAATTTCAGACGGTTAGAAGCCATAAGGCTAGAGTTATGACCCGAACCCAAGTGCAAAAACGATGATCATTGAAAAAAAATCTTTGTAGGTTTTTTTAATGACCATGATTCTTAGAAAGAAACCAAAATATTAGTCGGTTCGGTGCTATAGCGCGGAAGTTACTACAGACAACAATTGTTGTTACAAAGCGCCTGTAAAACGATGTTTTTGTGAAAATATTCTTCGTATGGCCAATTTTTTGCTTGATTCGTGTACAGCCATGATTCTTAGTAAGAATCGAAAATTTCAGATAGTTTGAAGCCATAAGGCCAAAGTTATGACCGACCCCAAGTTTTCAAACGTCCGACCCCAAGTGCTAAAACAACCGAACCCAAGTGTTAAAACGAAGAATTCAAATATTCAGAATGTTTGAAGCCATAAGGCCAAAGTTATGACCGACCCCAAGTATTCAAACGTCCGACCCCAAGTGCTAAAACAACCGAAATCAAGTATTAAAACGATAATCTTTTTTTTTTAAATTCTCTTTGTTTATTTTTTTATTGATTCGTGTACAGACCATGGATTCTCAATAAGAATTCAAATTTTCAGACGGTTTGAAGCCTTAAGGCAAAAATTATGACGGGCCCCAAGTATTCAAACGTCCGACCCCAAGGGCTAAAACGACCAAACCCAAGTGTTAAAACGATAATCTTAGAAAAAAAAATCTTTGTAGATTTTTTGAATGATTCGTGTACAGACCATGATTCTTAGAAAGAAACCAAAATATTAGTCGGTTCGGTGCTATAGCGCGGAAGTTACTACAGACAACAATTGTTGTTACAAAGCGCCTGTAAAACGATGTTTTTGTGAAAATATTCTTCGTATGGCCAATTTTTTGCTTGATTCGTGTACAGCCATGATTCTTAGTAAGAATCGAAAATTTCAGATAGTTTGAAGCCATAAGGCCAAAGTTATGACCGACCCCAAGTTTTCAAACGTCCGACCCCAAGTGCTAAAACAACCGAACCCAAGTGTTAAAACGAAGAATTCAAATATTCAGAATGTTTGAAGCCATAAGGCCAAAGTTATGACCGACCCCAAGTATTCAAACGTCCGACCCCAAGTGCTAAAACAACCGAAATCAAGTATTAAAACGATAATCTTTTTTTTTTAAATTCTCTTTGTTTATTTTTTTATTGATTCGTGTACAGACCATGGATTCTCAATAAGAATTCAAATTTTCAGACGGTTTGAAGCCATAAGGCAAAAATTATGACGGACCCCAAGTATTCAAACGTCCGACCCCAAGGGCTAAAACGACCAAACCCAAGTGTTAAAACGATAATCTTAGAAAAAAAAATCTTTGTAGATTTTTTGAATGATTCGTGTACAGACCATGATTCTTAGAAAAAATCCAAAATATGACAACAATTGTTGTTACAAAGCGCCTGTTAAACGAGGTTTTTGTGAAAAAATACTTCTTTTGGCCAATTTTTTGCTTGATTGGTGAAAAGCCATGATTATTAGTAAAAAATACAAAATTTCAGACGGTTTGAAGCCATAAGGCCAAAGATATGACCCACCCCAAGTATTTAAACTTCCGACCCCAAGTCCTGAAACGACCGAACCCAAGGGTTAAAACGAAGAATTCAAATTATCAGACTGTTTGAAGCCATGAGGCCAAAGTTATGACCGACCCCAAGTATTCAAACGTCCGACCCCAAGTGCTAAAACATCCGAAATCAAGTATTAAAACGAAAATCTTTTTTTTAAAATTCTCTTTGTAGATTTTTTTATTAGGCCAAAGTTATGACCGACCCCAAGTATTCAAACGTCCGAACCCAAGTGCTAAAACGACCGAACCCAAGTGTTAAAACTATGATCTTTTAAAAAAAAATTCTTGTAGATTTTTTTATTGAATCGTGTACAGACCATGATTCCTAAGAATGCAAAATTTCAGACGGTTTGAAACCTTAAGGCCAAAGTTATGACCGACCCCAAGTTTTCAAACGTCCGACCCCAAATGCTAAAATAACCGAACCCAAGTGTTAAAACGATGATCTTTTTAAAATAAATCTCTTTGTAGATATGTGTACAGACCATGATTCTCAGAAAGAATTCAAATTTCAGAGGGTTTGAAGCCATAAGGCCAGAGTTATGACCGAACCCAAGTGCAAAAACGATGATCTTTTTAAAAAAAAATTCTTGTAGATTTTTTTATTGATTCGTGTACAGAACTTGGTTCTCAGTAAGAATTCAAATTTTCAGACGGTTTGGTTGTTACAGTGCGGAAGTTAAAACGAACTTTTAAAAATAAATCACTTTGTGGATTTTTTGATTGATTCGTGTGCAGATCATGTGCACCCAAGTGTTAAAACGATGATCTTTTTAAAAAAATCTCTTTGTAGATTTTTTTATTGATTTGTGTACAGAACTTAGTTCTCAGTAAGAATTCAAATTTTCAGACGGTTAGGTTGTTATAGGGCGGAAGTTAAAACGAACTTTTAAAAATAAATCACTTAGTAGATTTTTTGATTGATTCGTGTGCAGATCATGTGCACCCAAGTATTAAAACGATGATCTTTTAAAAAAAAATCTTTTTGTAGATTTTGTTATTGATTCGTGTACAGAACTTGGTTCTCAGTAAGAATTCAAATTTTCAGACGGTTTGGTTGCTATAGGGCGGAATATAAAACGAACTTTTAAAAATAAATCACTTTGTGGAATTTTTTGATTGATTCTTGTGCAGATCATGATACTTAGCAAGGATCCAAAATTTCAGACGATTTGAAGCCATAAGGCCAAAGTTATGACCGACCCCAAGTGCTAAAACGACCTATCCCAAGTGTTAAAACGAAGATCTTTTTTAAAAAAATTCTCTTTGTAGATTTTTTTAATGATTCGTGTACAGACTATGATTCTCGAAGCCCTATGGCTTCGAAAAGGGCAAAAGTTAAAACGAATCTAAAAAAAAAAAAAAACTTATGGATTTTTACATTGATTCGTATACAGACCATGATTATTAGTAAGAATCCAAAATTTCAGACGGTTTGAAGGCATAAGGCCAAAGTTATGACTGACCCCAAGTTTTCAAACGACCGACTCCAAGTGCTAAAACAACCGAACCCAAGTGTTAAAACGATGATCTTTTTAAAAAAAATCTCTTTGTAGATTTTTTTATTGATTCGTGTACAGAACTTGGTTCTCAGTAAGAATTCAAATTTTCAGACGGTTTGGTTGTTATAGGGCGGAAGTTAAAACGAACTTTTAAAAATAAATCACTTAGTGGATTTTTTGATTGATTCTTGTGCAGATCATGTGCACCCAAGTGTAAAAACGATGATCTTTTTAAAAAAAAATTCTTGCAGATTTTTTAATTGATTCGTGTACAGAACTTGGTTCTCAGTAAGAATTCAAATTTTCAGACGGTTTGGTTGTTACAGGGCGGAAGTTAAAACGAACTTTTAAAAATAAATCACTTTGTGGATTTTTTGATTGATTCGTGTGCAGATCATGTGCACCAAAGTGTTAAAACGATGATCTTTTTAAAAAAAATCTCTTTGTAGATTTTTTTATTGATTTGTGTACAGAACTTGGTTCTCAGTAAGAATTCAAATTTTCAGACGGTTTGGTTGTTATAGGGCGGAAGTTAAAACGAACTTTTAAAAATAAATCACTTTGTGGATTTTTTGATTGTTTCGTGTGAAGATCATGTGCACCAAAGTGTTAAAACGATGATCTTTTTAAAAAAAATCTTTTTGTAGATTTTGTTATTGATTCGTGTACAGAACTTGGTTCTCAGTAAGAATTCAAATTTTCAGACGGTTTGGTTGCTATAGGGCGGAATATAAAACGAACTTTTAAAAATAAACCACTTTGTGGAATTTTTTTATTGATTCTTGTGCAGATCATGATACTTAGCAAGGATCCAAAATTTCAGACGATTTGAAGCCATAAGGCCAAAGTTATGACCGACCCCAAGTGCTAAAACGACCTATCCCAAGTGTTAAAACGAAGATCTTTTTTAAAAAAATTCTCTTTGTAGATTTTTTTAATGATTCGTGTACAGACTATGATTCTCGAAGCCCTATGGCTTCGAAAAGGGCAAAAGTTAAAACGAATCTAAAAAAAAAAAAAAACTTATGGATTTTTACATTGATTCGTATACAGACCATGATTATTAGTAAGAATCCAAAATTTCAGACGGTTTGAAGCCATAAGGCCAAAGTTATGACTGACCCCAAGTTTTCAAACGACCGACTCCAAGTGCTAAAACAACCGAACCCAAGTGTTAAAACGATGATCTTTTTAAAAAAAAATTCTTGCAGATTTTTTAATTGATTCGTGTACAGAACTTGGTTCTCAGTAAGAATTCAAATTTTCAGACGGTTTGGTTGTTACAGGGTGGAAGTTAAAACGAACTTTTAAAAATAAATCACTTTGTGGATTTTTTGATTGATTCGTGTGCAGATCATGTGCACCAAAGTGTTAAAACGATGTTCTTTTTAAAAAAAATCTCTTTGTAGATTTTTTTATTGATTTGTGTACAGAACTTGGTTCTCAGTAAGAATTCAAATTTTCAGAAGGTTTGGTTGTTATAGGGCGGAAGTTAAAACGAACTTTTAAAAATAAATCACTTTGTGGATTTTTTGATTGTTTCGTGTGAAGATCATGTGCACCAAAGTGTTAAAACGATGATCTTTTTAAAAAAAATCTTTTTGTAGATTTTGTTATTGATTCGTGTACAGAACTTGGTTCTCAGTAAGAATTCAAATTTTCAGACGGTTTGGTTGCTATAGGGCGGAATATAAAAAGAACTTTTAAAAATAAACCACTTTGTGGAATTTTTTTATTGATTCTTGTGCAGATCATGATACTTAGCAAGGATCCAAAATTTCAGACGATTTGAAGCCATAAGGCCAAAGTTATGACCGACCCCAAGTGCTAAAACGACCTATCCCAAGTGTTAAAACGAAGATCTTTTTTAAAAAAATTCTCTTTGTAGATTTTTTTAATGATTCGTGTACAGACTATGATTCTCGAAGCCCTATGGCTTCGAAAAGGGCAAAAGTTAAAACGAATCTAAAAAAAAAAAAAAACTTATGGATTTTTACATTGATTCGTATACAGACCATGATTATTAGTAAGAATCCAAAATTTCAGACGGTTTGAAGCCATAAGGCCAAAGTTATGACTGACCCCAAGTTTTCAAACGACCGACTCCAAGTGCTAAAACAACCGAACCCAAGTGTTAAAACGATGATCTTTTTAAAAAAAAATTCTTGCAGATTTTTTAATTGATTCGTGTACAGAACTTGGTTCTCAGTAAGAATTCAAATTTTCAGACGGTTTGGTTGTTACAGGGTGGAAGTTAAAACGAACTTTTAAAAATAAATCACTTTGTGGATTTTTTGATTGATTCGTGTGCAGATCATGTGCACCAAAGTGTTAAAACGATGTTCTTTTTAAAAAAAATCTCTTTGTAGATTTTTTTATTGATTTGTGTACAGAACTTGGTTCTCAGTAAGAATTCAAATTTTCAGAAGGTTTGGTTGTTATAGGGCGGAAGTTAAAACGAACTTTTAAAAATAAATCACTTTGTGGATTTTTTGATTGTTTCGTGTGAAGATCATGTGCACCAAAGTGTTAAAACGATGATCTTTTTAAAAAAAATCTTTTTGTAGATTTTGTTATTGATTCGTGTACAGAACTTGGTTCTCAGTAAGAATTCAAATTTTCAGACGGTTTGGTTGCTATAGGGCGGAATATAAAACGAACTTTTAAAAATAAATCACTTTGTGGAATTTTTTGATTGATTCTTGTGCAGATCATGATTCTTAGCAAGGATCCAAAATTTCAGACGATTTGAAGCCATAAGGCCAAAGTTATGACCGACCCCAAGTTCTTAAACGTCCGACCCCAAGTGCTAAAACGAAGATCTTTTTTTAAAAAATTCTCTTTGAAGATTTTTTTAATGATTCGTGTACAGACTATGATTCTCGAAGCCCTACGGCTTCGAATAGGGCAAAGTTAAAACGAATTTAAAAAAAAAATCTTATGGATTTTTAGATTGATTCGTGTACAGACCATGATTATTAGTAAGAATCCAAAATTTAAGACGGTTTGAAGCCATAAGGCAAAAGTTATGACCGACTCCAAGTTTTCAAACATCCGACCCCAAGTGCTAAAGCAACCGAACCCAAGTGTTAAAACAATGATCTATTAAAAAAAAAATCTCTTTCTAGAGATTTTTATATTTTATTGATTCGTGTACAGACCATTCTCAGTAAGAATTAAAATTTTCAGACGGTTTGGTTGCTATTGGGTGGAAGTTAAAACGAATTTTTAAAAATAATTCTCTTTGTAGATATTTTGATTGATTCGTGTTCAGACCATGATTCTTAGTAAGAATGCAAAATTTCAGACGGTTTGAAGACATAAGGCCAAAGTTATGACCGACCCCAAGTATTCAAACGTCCGACCCCAAGTGCTAAAACGACCGAACCCAAGTGTTTTGAACGACGATCTTTTTTAAAAAAATTCTCTTTGTAGATTTTTTGATTGATTCGTGTACAGACTATGATTCTCGAAGCCATAGGGCCAAAGTTAAAACGAATTTAAAAAAAAATAATCTTGTAGATTTTTAGATTGATTCGTGTACAGACCATGATTCTTAGTAAGAATCTAAAATTTCAGACTGTTTGAAGCCATAAGGCCAAAGTTATGACTGACCCCAAGTTTTCAAACGTCCGACCCCAAGTGCTAAAGCAACCGAACCCAAGTGTTAAAACAATGATCTATTAAAAAAAAAACTCTTTCTAGATATTTTTATTGATTCGTGAACAGACCATGATTCTCAGTAAGAATTCAAATTTTCAGACGGTTTGGTTGCTATTGGGTGGAAGTGAAAACGAATTTTTAAAAATAATTCTCTTTGTAGATATTTTGATTGATTCGTGTTCAGACCATGATTCTTAGTAAGAATGCAAAATTTCAGACGGTTTGAAGACATAAGGCCAAAGTTATGACCGACCCCAAGTATTCAAACGTCCGACCCCAAGTGCTAAAACGACCGAACCCAAGTGCTTTGAACGACGATCTTTTTAAAAAAAAATTCTCTTTGTAGATTTTTTGATTGATTCGTGTACAGACTATGATTCTCGAAGCCATAGGGCCAAAGTTAAAACGAATTGAAAAAAAAAAAATCTTGTAGATTTTTAGATTGATTCGTGTACAGACCATGATTCTTAGTAAGAATCTAAAATTTCAGACTGTTTGAAGCCATAAGGCCAAGTTATGACTGACCCCAAGTTTTCAAACGTCCGACCACAAGTGCTAAAACAAGGCCAAAGTTATGACTGACCCCAAGTTTTCAAACGACCGACGTCAAGTGCTAAAACAACCGAACCCAAGTGTTAAAACGATGATCTTTTTAAAAAAAATCTCTTTGTAGATTTTTTTATTGATTCGTGTACAGAACTCCGTTCTCAAAAAGAATTCAAATTTTCAGACGGTTTGGTTGTTATAGGGCGGAAGTTAAAACGAACTTTTAAAAATAAATCACTTAGTGGATTTTTTGATTGATGCTTGTGCAGATCATGTGCACCCAAGTGTTAAAACGATGATCTTTTTAAAAAAAAATTCTTGTAGATTTTTTTATTTATCGTGTACAGAACTTGGTTCTCAGTAAGAATTCAAATTTTCAGACGGTTTGGTTGTTACAGGGCGGAAGTTAAAACGAACTTTTAAAAATAAATCACTTTGTGGATTTTTTGATTGATTCGTGTGCAGATCATGTGCACCCAAGTGTTAAAACGATGATCTTTTTAAAAAAAATCTCTTTGTAGATTTTTTTATTGATTTGTGTACAGAACTTAGTTCTCAGGAAGAATTCAAATTTTCAGACGGTTTGGTTGTTAAAGGGCGGAAATTAAAACGAACTTTTAAAAATAAATCACTTTGTGGATTTTTTGATTGATTCGTGTGCAGATCATGTGCACCCAAGTGTTAAAACGATGATCTTTTTAAAAAAAATCTCTTTGTAGATTTTTTTATTGATTTGTGTACAGAACTTAGTTCTCAGTAAGAATTCAAATTTTCAGACGGTTTGGTTGTTAAAGGGCGGAAATTAAAACGAACTTTTAAAAATAAATCACTTTGTGGATTTTTTGATTGATTCGTGTGCAGATCATGTGCACCCAAGTGTTAAAACGATGATCTTTTTAAAAAAAATCTTTTTGTAGATTTTGTTATTGATTCGTGTACAGAACTTGGTTCTCAGTAAGAATTCAAATTTTCAGACGGTTTGGTTGCTATAGGGCGGAATATAAAACGAACTTTTAAAAATAAATCACTTTGTGGAATTTTTTGATTGATTCTTGTTCAGATCATGATAATTAGCAAGGATCCAAAATTTCAGACGATTTGAAGCCATAAGGCCAAAGTTATGACCGACCCCAAGTATTCAAACCCCAAGTGCTAAAACGACCGAACCCAAGTGTTTTGAACGACGATCTTTTTAAAAAAAATTCTCTTTGTAGATTTTTTGATTGATTCGTGTACAGACTATGATTCTCGAAGCCATAGGGCCAAAGTTAAAACGAATTTAAAAAAAAATAATCTTGTAGATTTTTAGATTGATTCGTGTACAGACCATAATTCTTAGTAAGAATCTAAAATTTCAGACTGTTTGAAGCCATAAGGCCAAAGTTATGACTGACCCCAAGTTTTCAAACGTCCGACCCCAAGTGCTAAAACAACCGAACCCAAATGTTAAAACGATGATCTTTTTAAAAAAAATCTCTTTGTAGATTTTTTTATTGATTCGTGTACAGAACTCCGTTCTCAGTAAGAATTCAAATTTTCAGACGGTTTGGTTGTTATAGGGCGGAAGTTAAAACGAACTTTTAAAAATAAATCACTTAGTGGATTTTTTGATTGATTCTTGTGCAGATCATGTGCACCCAAGTGTTAAAACGATGATCTTTTTAAAAAAAAATTCTTGTAGATTTTTTTATTTATCGTGTACAGAACTTGGTTCTCAGTAAGAATTCAAATTTTCAGACGGTTTGGTTGTTACAGGGCGGAAGTTAAAACGAACTTTTAAAAATAAATCACTTTGTGGATTTTTTGATTGATTCGTGTGCAGATCATGTGCACCCAAGTGTTAAAACGATGATCTTTTTAAAAAAAATCTTTTTGTAGATTTTGTTATTGATTCGTGTACAGAACTTGGTTCTCAGTAAGAATTCAAATTTTCAGACGGTTTGGTTGCTATAGGGCGGAATATAAAACGAACTTTTAAAAATAAATCACTTTGTGGAATTTTTTGATTGATTCTTGTTCCGATCATGATACTTAGCAAGGATCCAAAATTTCAGACGATTTGAAGCCATAAGGCCAAAGTTATGACCGACCCCAAGTATTCAAACGTCCGACCCCAAGTGCTAAAACGACCGAACCCAAGTGTTTTGAACGACGATCTTTTTAAAAAAAATTCTCTTTGTAGATTTTTAGATTGATTCGTGTACAGACCATGTTTCTTAGTAAGAATCTAAAATTTCAGACTGTTTGAAGCCATAAGGCCAAAGTTATGACTGACCCCAAGTTTTCAAACGTCCGACCCCAAGTGCTAAAACAACCGAACCCAAGTTTAAAAACGATGATCTTTTTAAAAAAAATCTCTTTGTAGAATTTTTAATTGATTCGTGTACAGAACTTGGTTCTCAGTAAGAATTCAAATTTTCAGACGGTTTGGTTGTTATAGGGCGGAAGTTAAAACGAACTTTTAAAAATAAATCACTTAGTGGATTTTTTGATTGATTCTTATGCAGATCATGTGCACCCAAGTGTTAAAACGATGATCTTTTTAAAAAAAAATTCTTGTAGATTTTTTTATTGATTCGTGTACAGAACTTGGTTCTCAGTAAGAATTCAAATTTTCAGACGGTTTGGTTGTTACAGGGCGGAAGTTAAAACGAACTTTTAAAAATAAATCACTTTGTGGATTTTTTGATTGATTCGTGTGCAGATCATGTGCACCCAAGTTTTAAAACGATGATCTTTTTAAAAAAAATCTCTTTGTAGATTTTTTTATTGATTTGTGTACAGAACTTAGTTCTCAGTAAGAATTCAAATTTTCAGACGGTTTGGTTGTTATAGGGCGGAAATTAAAACGAACTTTTTAAAAAAAAATCACTTTGTGGATTTTTTGATTGATTCGTGTGCAGATCATGTGCACCCAAGTGTTAAAACGATGATCTTTTTAAAAAAAATCTTTTTGTAGATTTTGTTATTGATTCTTGTACAGAACTTGGTTCTCAGTGAGAATTCAAATTTTCAGACGGTTTGGTTGTTATAGGGCGGAAATTAAAACGAACTTTTAAAAATAAATCACTTTGTGGATTTTTTGATTGATTCGTGTGCAGATGGTGTGCACCCAAGTGTTAAAACGATGATCTTTTTAAAAAAAATCTTTTTGTAGATTTTGTTATTGATTCGTGTACAGAACTTGGTTCTCAGTAAGAATTCATATTTTCAGACGGTTTGGTTGTTACAGGGCGGAAGTTAAAACGAACTTTTAAAAATAAATCACTTTGTGGATTTTTTGATTGATTCGTGTGCAGATCATGTGCACCCAAGTGTTAAAACGATGATCTTTTTTAAAAAAATCTTTTTGTAGATTTTGTTATTGATTCGTGTACAGAACTTGGTTCTCAGTAAGAATTCATATTTTCAGACGGTTTGGTTGTTACAGGGCGGAAGTTAAAACGAACTTTTAAAAATAAATCACTTTGTAGATTTTTTTATTGATTCGTGTACAGAACTTGGTTCTCAGTAAGAATTCAAATTTTCAGACGGTTTGGTTGTTACAGTGCGGAAGTTAAAACGAACTTTTAAAAATAAATCACTTTGTGGATTTTTTGATTAATTCGTGTGCAGATCATGTGCACCCAAGTGTTAAAACGATGATCTTTTTAAAAAAAATCTCTTTGTAGATTTTGTTATTGATTCGTGTACAGAACTTGGTTCTCAGTAAGAATTCAAATTTTCAGACGGTTTGGTTGCTATAGGGCGGAATATAAAACGAACTTTTAAAAATAAATCACTTTGTGGAATTTTTTGATTGATTCTTGTTCAGATCATGATACTTAGCAAGGATCCAAAATTTCAGACGATTTGAAGCCATAAGGCCAAAGTTATGACCGACCCCAAGTATTCAAACGTCCGACCCCAAGTGCTAAAACGACCGAACCGAAGTGTTTTGAACGACGATCTTTTTAAAAAAAATTCTCTTTGTAGATTTTTTGATTGATTCGTGTACAGACTATGATTCTCGAAGCCATAGGGCCAAAGTTAAAACGAATTTTAAAAAAAAAATCTTGTAGATTTTTAGATTGATTATTGTACAGACTATGATTCTTAGTAAGAATCTAAAATTTCAGACTGTTTGAAGCCATAAGGCCAAAGTTATGACTGACCCCAAGTTTTCAAACGTCCGACCCCAAGTGCTAAAACAACCGAACCCAAGTATTAAAACGATGATCTTTTTAAAAAAAATCTCTTTGTAGATTTTTTTATTGATTCGTGTACAGAACTTGGTTCTCAGTAAGAATTCAAATTTTCAGACGGTTTGGTTGTTATGGGGCGGAAGTTAAAACGAACTTTTAAAAATAAATCACTTAGTGGATTTTTTGATTGATTCTTGTGCAGATCATGTGCACCCAAGTGTTAAAACGATGATCTTTTTAAAAAAAAATTCTTGTAGATTTTTTTATTGATTCGTGTACAGAACTTGGTTCTCAGTAAGAATTCAAATTTTCAGACGGTTTGGTTGTTACAGGGCGGAAGTTAAAACGAACTTTTAAAAATAAATCACTTTGTGGATTTTTTGATTGATTCGTGTGCAGATCATGTGCTCCCAAGTTTTAAATCGATGATCTTTTTAAACAAAATCTCTTTGTAGATTTTTTTATTGATTCGTGTACAGAACTTGGTTCTCAGTAAGAATTCAAATTTTCAGACGGTTTGGTTGTTACAGGGCGGAAGTTAAAACGAACTTTTAAAAATAAATCACTTTGTGGATTTTTTGATTGATTCGTGTGCAGATCATGTGCACCCAAGTGTTAAAACGATGATCTTTTTTAAAAAATCTCTTTATAGATATTTTTATTGATTTGTGTACAGAACTTACTTCTCAGTAAGAATTCAAATTTTCAGACGGTTTGGTTGTTATAGGGCGGAAGTTAAAACGAACTATTAAAAATAAATCACTTAGTGGATTTTTTGATTGATTCTTGTGCAGATCATGTTCACCCAAGTGTTAAAACGATGATCTTTTTAAAAAAAAATTCTTGTAGATTTTTTTATTGATTCGTGTACAGAACTTGGTTCTCAGTAAGAATTCAAATTTTCAGACGGCTTGGTGGTTACAGGGCGGAAGTGAAAACGAACTTTTAAAAATAAATCACTTTGTGGATTTTTTGATTGATTCGTGTGCAGATCATGTGCACCCAAGTGTTAAAACGATGTTCTTTTTAAAAAAAATCTCTTTGTAGATTTTTTTATTGATTTGTGTACAGAACTTGGTTCCCAGTAAGAATTCAAATTTTCAGACGGTTTGGTTGTTATAGGGCGGAAGTTAAAACGAACTTTTAAAAATAAATCACTTTGTGGATTTTTTGATTGTTTCGTGTGAAGATCATGTGCACCAAAGTGTTAAAACGATGATCTTTTTAAAAAAAATCTTTTTGTAGATTTTGTTATTGATTCGTGTTCAGAACTTGGTTCTCAGTATTTCAGACGATTTGAAGCCATAAGGCCAAAGTTATGACCGACCCCAAGTTCTTAAACGTCCGACCCCAAGTGCTAAAACGACCGATCCCAAGTGTTAAAACGAAGATCTTTTTTTAAAAAATTCTCTTTGTAGATTTTTTTAATGATTCGTGTACAGACTATGATTCTCGAAGCCCTACGGCTTCGAATAGGGCAAAGTTAAAACGAATTTAAAAAAAAAAATCTTATGGATTTTTAGATTGATTCGTGTACAGACCATGATTATTAGTAAGAATCCAAAATTTAAGACGGTTTGAAGCCATAAGGCCAAAGTTATGACTGACCCCAAGTTTTCAAACGTCCGACCCCAAGTGCTAAAGCAACCGAACCCAAGTGTTAAAACAATGATCTATTAAAAAAAAAACTCTTTCTAGATATTTTTATTGATTCTTGTACAGACCATGATTCTCAGTAAGAATTCAAATTTTCAGACGGTTTGGTTGCTATTGGGTGGAAGTTAAAACGAATTTTTAAAAATAATTCTCTTTGTAGATATTTTGATTGATTCGTGTTCAGACCACGATTCTTAGTAAGAATGCAAAATTTCAGACGGTTTGAAGACATAAGGCCAAAGTTATGACCGACCCCAAGTATTCAAACGTCCGACCCCAAGTGCTAAAACGACCGAACCCAAGTGCTTTGAACGACGATCTTTTTAAAAAAAAATTCTCTTTGTAGATTTTTTGATTGATTCGTGTACAGACTATGATTCTCGAAGCCATAGGGCCAAAGTTAAAACGAATTTTAAAAAAAAAAATCTTGTAGATTTTTAGATTGATTCGTGTACAGACCATGATTCTTAGTAAGAATCTAAAATTTCAGACTGTTTGAAGCCATAAGGCCAAGTAATGACTGACCCCAAGTTTTCAAACGTCCGACCCCAAGTGCTAAAACAACCGAACCCAAGTGTTAAAACGATGATCGTTTAAAAAAAAATCTCTTTGTACATTTTTTTATTGATTTGTGTACAGAACTTAGTTCTCAGTAAGAATTCAAATTTTCAGACGGTTTGGTTGTTATAGGGCGGAAATTAAAACGAACTTTTAAAAATAAATCACTTTGTGGATTTTTTGATTGATTCGTGTGCAGATCATGTGCACCCAAGTGTTAAAACGATGATCTTTTTAAAAAAAATCTTTTTGTAGATTTTGTTATTGATTCGTGTTCAGAACTTGGTTCTCAGTAAGAATTCAAATTTTCAGACGGTTTGGTTGCTATAGGGCGGAATATAAAACGAACTTTAAAAAATAAATCACTTTGTGGAATTTTTTGATTGATTCGTGTTCAGATCATGATACTTAGCAAGGATCCAAAATTTCAGACGATTTGAAGCCATAAGGCCAAAGTTATGACCGACCCCAAGTATTCAAACGTCCGACCCCAAGTGCTAAAACGACCGAACCCAAGTGTTTTGAACAACGATCTTTTTTAAAAAAATTCTCTTTGTACATTTTTTGATTGATTCGCGTACAGACTATGATTCTCGAAGCCATAGGGCCAAAGTTAAAACGAATTTTAAAAAAAATAATCTTGTAGATTTTTAGATTGATTCGTGTACAGACCATGATTCTTAGTAAGAATCTAAAATTTCAGACTGTTTGAAGCCATAAGGCCAAAGTTATGACTGACCCCAAGTTTTCAAACGTCCGACCCCAAGTGCTAAAGCAACCGAACCCAAGTGTTAAAACAATGATCTATTAAAAAAAAAACTCTTTCTAGATATTTTTATTGATTCGTGAACAGACCATGATTCTCAGTAAGAATTCAAATTTTCAGACGGTTTGGTTGCTATTGGGTGGAAGTGAAAACGAATTTTTAAAAATAATTCTCTTTGTAGATATTTTGATTGATTCGTGTTCAGACCATGATTCTTAGTAAGAATGCAAAATTTCAGACGGTTTGAAGACATAAGGCCAAAGTTATGACCGACCCCAAGTATTCAAACGTCCGACCCCAAGTGCTAAAACGACCGAACCCAAGTGCTTTGAACGACGATCTTTTAAAAAAAAAATTCTCTTTGTAGATTTTTTGATTGATTCGTGTACAGACTATGATTCTCGAAGCCATAGGGCCAAAGTTAAAACGAATTTAAAAAAAAAAAATCTTGTAGATTTTTAGATTGATTCGTGTACAGACCATGATTCTTAGTAAGAATCTAAAATTTCAGACTGTTTGAAGCCATAAGGCCAAGTTATGACTGACCCCAAGTTTTCAAACGTCCGACCCCAAGTGCTAAAACAAGGCCAAAGTTATGACTGACCCCAAGTTTTCAAACGACCGACGTCAAGTGCTAAAATAACCGAACCCAAGTGTTAAAACGATAATCTTTTTAAAAAAAATCTCTTTGTAGATTTTTTTATTGATTCGTGTACAGAACTCCGTTCTCAAAAAGAATTCAAATTTTCAGACGGTTTGGTTGTTATAGGGCGGAAGTTAAAACGAACTTTTAAAAATAAATCACTTAGTGGATTTTTTGATTGATTCTTGTGCAGATCATGTGCACCCAAGTGTTAAAACGATGATCTTTTTAAAAAAAAATTCTTGTAGATTTTTTTATTTATCGTGTACAGAACTTGGTTCTCAGTAAGAATTCAAATTTTCAGACGGTTTGGTTGTTACAGGGCGGAAGTTAAAACGAACTTTTAAAAATAAATCACTTTGTGGATTTTTTGATTGATTCGTGTGCAGATCATGTGCACCCAAGTGTTAAAACGATGATCTTTTTAAAAAAAATCTCTTTGTAGATTTTTTTATTGATTTGTGTACAGAACTTAGTTCTCAGGAAGAATTCAAATTTTCAGACGGTTTGGTTGTTAAAGGGCGGAAATTAAAACGAACTTTTAAAAATAAATCACTTTGTGGATTTTTTGATTGATTCGTGTGCAGATCATGTGCACCCAAGTGTTAAAACGATGATCTTTTTAAAAAAAATCTTTTTGTAGATTTTGTTATTGATTCGTGTACAGAACTTGGTTCTCAGTAAGAATTCAAATTTTCAGACGGTTTGGTTGCTATAGGGCGGAATATAAAACGAACTTTTAAAAATAAATCACTTTGTGGAATTTTTTGATTGATTCTTGTTCAGATCATGATAATTAGCAAGGATCCAAAATTTCAGACGATTTGAAGCCATAAGGCCAAAGTTATGACCGACCCCAAGTATTAAAACGTCCGACCCCAAGTGCTAAAACGACCGAACCCAAGTGTTTTGAACGACGATCTTTTTAAAAAAAATTCTCTTTGTAGATTTTTTGATTGATTCGTGTACAGACTATGATTCTCGAAGCCATAGGGCCAAAGTTAAAACGAATTTAAAAAAAAATAATCTTGTAGATTTTTAGATTGATTCGTGTACAGACCATAATTCTTAGTAAGAATCTAAAATTTCAGACTGTTTGAAGCCATAAGGCCAAAGTTATGACTGACCCCAAGTTTTCAAACGTCCGACCCCAAGTGCTAAAACAACCGAACCCAAATGTTAAAACGATGATCTTTTTAAAAAAAATCTCTTTGTAGATTTTTTTATTGATTCGTGTACAGAACTCCGTTCTCAGTAAGAATTCAAATTTGCAGACGGTTTGGTTGTTATAGGGCGGAAGTTAAAACGAACTTTTAAAAATAAATCACTTAGTGGATTTTTTGATTGATTCTTGTGCAGATCATGTGCACCCAAGTGTTAAAACGATGATCTTTTTAAAAAAAAATTCTTGTAGATTTTTTTATTTATCGTGTACAGAACTTGGTTCTCAGTAAGAATACAAATTTTCAGACGGTTTGGTTGTTACAGGGCGAAAGTTAAAACGAACTTTTAAAAATAAATCACTTTGTGGATTTTTTGATTGATTCGTGTGCAGATCATGTGCACCCAAGTGTTAAAACGATGATCTTTTAAAAAAAAATCTTTTTGTAGATTTTGTTATTGATTCGTGTACAGAACTTGGTTCTCAGTAAGAATTCAAATTTTCAGACGGTTTGGTTGCTATAGGGCGGAATATAAAACGAACTTTTAAAAATAAATCACTTTGTGGAATTTTTTGATTGATTCTTGTTCCGATCATGATACTTAGCAAGGATCCAAAATTTCAGACGATTTGAAGCCATAAGGCCAAAGTTATGACCGACCCAAGTATTCAAACGTCCGACCCCAAGTGCTAAAACGACCGAACCCAAGTGATTTGAACGACGATCTTTTTAAAAAAAATTCTCTTTGTAGATTTTTTGATTGATTCGTGTACAGACTATGATTCTCGAAGCCATAGGGCCAAAGTTAAAACGAATTTTAAAAAAAAAATCTTGTATATTTTTAGATTGATTCGTGTACAGACCATGTTTCTTAGTAAGAATCTAAAATTTCAGACTGTTTGAAGCCATAAGGCCAAAGTTATGACTGACCCAAGTTTTCAAACGTCCGACCCCAAGTGCTAAAACAACCGAACCCAAGTTTAAAAACGATGATCTTTTTAAAAAAAATCTCTTTGTAGAATTTTTAATTGATTCGTGTACAGAACTTGGTTCTCAGTAAGAATTCAAATTTTCAGACGGTTTGGTTGTTATAGGGCGGAAGTTAAAACGAACTTTTAAAAATAAATCACTTAGTGGATTTTTTGATTGATTCTTATGCAGATCATGTGCACCCAAGTGTTAAAACGATGATCTTTTTAAAAAAAAATTCTTGTAGATTTTTTTATTGATTCGTGTACAGAACTCCGTTCTCAAAAAGAATTCAAATTTTCAGACGGTTTGGTTGTTATAGGGCGGAAGTTAAAACGAACTTTTAAAAATAAATCACTTAGTGGATTTTTTGATTGATTCTTGTGCAGATCATGTGCACCCAAGTGTTAAAACGATGATCTTTTTAAAAAAAAATTCTTGTAGATTTTTTTATTTATCGTGTACAGAACTTGGTTCTCAGTAAGAATTCAAATTTTCAGACGGTTTGGTTGTTACAGGGCGGAAGTTAAAACGAACTTTTAAAAATAAATCACTTTGTGGATTTTTTGATTGATTCGTGTGCAGATCATGTGCACCCAAGTGTTAAAACGATGATCTTTTTAAAAAAAATCTCTTTGTAGCTTTTTTTATTGATTTGTGTACAGAACTTAGTTCTCAGGAAGAATTCAAATTTTCAGACGGTTTGGTTGTTAAAGGGCGGAAATTAAAACGAACTTTTAAAAATAAATCACTTTGTGGATTTTTTGATTGATTCGTGTGCAGATCATGTGCACCCAAGTGTTAAAACGATGATCTTTTTAAAAAAAATCTTTTTGTAGATTTTGTTATTGATTCGTGTACAGAACTTGGTTCTCAGTAAGAATTCAAATTTTCAGACGGTTTGGTTGCTATAGGGCGGAATATAAAACGAACTTTTAAAAATAAATCACTTTGTGGAATTTTTTGATTGATTCTTGTTCAGATCATGATAATTAGCAAGGATCCAAAATTTCAGACGATTTGAAGCCATAAGGCCAAAGTTATGACCGACCCCAAGTATTAAAACGTCCGACCCCAAGTGCTAAAACGACCGAACCCAAGTGTTTTGAACGACGATCTTTTTAAAAAAAATTCTCTTTGTAGATTTTTTGATTGATTCGTGTACAGACTATGATTCTCGAAGCCATAGGGCCAAAGTTAAAACGAATTTAAAAAAAAATAATCTTGTAGATTTTTAGATTGATTCGTGTACAGACCATAATTCTTAGTAAGAATCTAAAATTTCAGACTGTTTGAAGCCATAAGGCCAAAGTTATGACTGACCCCAAGTTTTCAAACGTCCGACCCCAAGTGCTAAAACAACCGAACCCAAATGTTAAAACGATGATCTTTTTAAAAAAAATCTCTTTGTAGATTTTTTTATTGATTCGTGTACAGAACTCCGTTCTCAGTAAGAATTCAAATTTTCAGACGGTTTGGTTATTATAGGGCGGAAGTTAAAACGAACTTTTAAAAATAAATCACTTAGTGGATTTTTTGATTGATTCTTGTGCAGATCATGTGCACCCAAGTGTTAAAACGATGATCTTTTTAAAAAAAAATTCTTGTAGATTTTTTTATTTATCGTGTACAGAACTTGGATCTCAGTAAGAATTCAAATTTTCAGACGGTTTGGTTGTTACAGGGCGAAAGTTAAAACGAACTTTTAAAAATAAATCACTTTGTGGATTTTTTGATTGATTCGTGTGCAGATCATGTGCACCCAAGTGTTAAAACGATGATCTTTTAAAAAAAAATCTTTTTGTAGATTTTGTTATTGATTCGTGTACAGAACTTGGTTCTCAGTAAGAATTCAAATTTTCAGACGGTTTGGTTGCTATAGGGCGGAATATAAAACGAACTTTTAAAAATAAATCACTTTGTGGAATTTTTTGATTGATTCTTGTTCCGATCATGATACTTAGCAAGGATCCAAAATTTCAGACGATTTGAAGCCATAAGGCCAAAGTTATGACCGACCCCAAGTATTCAAACGTCCGACCCCAAGTGCTAAAACGACCGAACCCAAGTGATTTGAACGACGATCTTTTTAAAAAAAATTCTCTTTGTAGATTTTTTGATTGATTCGTGTACAGACTATGATTCTCGAAGCCATAGGGCCAAAGTTAAAACGAATTTTAAAAAAAAAATCTTGTATATTTTTAGATTGATTCGTGTACAGACCATGTTTCTTAGTAAGAATCTAAAATTTCAGACTGTTTGAAGCCATAAGGCCAAAGTTATGACTGACCCAAGTTTTCAAACGTCCGACCCCAAGTGCTAAAACAACCGAACCCAAGTTTAAAAACGATGATCTTTTTAAAAAAAATCTCTTTGGAGAATTTTTAATTGATTCGTGTACAGAACTTGGTTCTCAGTAAGAATTCAAATTTTCAGACGGTTTGGTTGTTATAGGGCGGAAGTTAAAACGAACTTTTAAAAATAAATCACTTAGTGGATTTTTTGATTGATTCTTATGCAGATCATGTGCACCCAAGTGTTAAAACGATGATCTTTTTAAAAAAAATTTCTTGTAGATTTTTTTATTGATTCGTGTACAGAACTTGGTTCTCAGTAAGAATTCAAATTTTCAGACGGTTTGGTTGTTACAGGGCGGAAGTAAAAACGAACTTTTAAAAATAAATCACTTTGTGGATTTTTTGATTGATTCGTGTGCAGATCATGTGCACCCAAGTTTTAAAACGATGATCTTTTTAAAAAAAATCTCTTTGTAGATTTTTTTATTGATTTGTGTACAGAACTTAGTTCTCAGTAAGAATTCAAATTTTCAGACGGTTTGGTTGTTATAGGGCGGAAATTAAAACGAACTTTTAAAAAAAAAATCACTTTGTGGATTTTTTGATTGATTCGTGTGCAGATCATGTGCACCCAAGTGTTAAAACGATGATCTTTTTAAAAAAATCTTTTTGTAGATTTTGTTATTGATTCTTGTACAGAACTTGGTTCTCAGTAAGAATTCAAATTTTCAGACGGTTTGGTTTATTAGGGCGGAAATTAAAACGAACTTTTAAAAATAAATCACTTTGTGGATTTTTTGATTGATTCGTGTGCAGATGGTGTGCACCCAAGTGTTAAAACGATGATCTTTTTAAAAAAAATCTTTTTGTAGATTTTGTTATTGATTCGTGTACAGAACTTGGTTCTCAGTAAGAATTCATATTTTCAGACGGTTTGGTTGTTACAGGGCGGAAGTTAAAACGAACTTTTAAAAATAAATTACTTTGTGGATTTTTTGATTGATTCGTGTGCAGATCATGTGCACCCAAGTGTTAAAACGATGATCTTTTTTAAAAAAATCTTTTTGTAGATTTTGTTATTGATTCGTGTACAGAACTTGGTTCTCAGTAAGAATTCATATTTTCAGACGGTTTGGTTGTTACAGGGCGGAAGTTTTAACGAACTTTTAAAAATAAATCACTTTGTAGATTTTTTTATTGATTCGTGTACAGAACTTGGTTCTCAGTAAGAATTCAAATTTTCAGACGGTTTGGTTGTTACAGTGCGGAAGTTAAAACGAACTTTTAAAAATAAATCACTTTGTGGATTTTTTGATTAATTCGTGTGCAGATCATGTGCACCCAAGTGTTAAAACGATGATCTTTTTAAAAAAAATCTCTTTGTAGATTTTGTGATTGATTCGTGTACAGAACTTGGTTCTCAGTAAGAATTCAAATTTTCAGACGGTTTGGTTGCTATAGGGCGGAATATAAAACGAACTTTTAAAAATAAATCACTTTGTGGAATTTTTTGATTGATTCTTGTTCAGATCATGATACTTAGCAAGGATCCAAAATTTCAGACGATTTGAAGCCATAAGGCCAAAGTTATGACCGACCCCAAGTATTCAAACGTCCGACCCCAAGTGCTAAAACGACCGAACCCAAGTGTTTTGAACGACGATCTTTTTAAAAAAAATTCTCTTTGTAGATTTTTTGATTGATTCGTGTACAGACTATGATTCTCGAAGCCATAGGGCCAAATTTAAAACGAATTTTAAAAAAAAAATCTTGTAGATTTTTAGATTGATTATTGTACAGACCATGATTCTTAGTAAGAATCTAAAATTTCAGACTGTTTGAAGCCATAAGGCCAAAGTTATGACTGACCCCAAGTTTTCAAACGTCCGACCCCAAGTGCTAAAACAACCGAACCCAAGTATTAAAACGATGATCTTTTTAAAAAAAATCTCTTTGTAGATTTTTTTATTGATTCGTGTACAGAACTTGGTTCTCAGTAAGAATTCAAATTTTCAGACGGTTTGGTTGTTATGGGGCGGAAGTTAAAACGAACTTTTAAAAATAAATCACTTAGTGGATTTTTTGATTGATTCTTGTGCAGATCATGTGCACCCAAGTTTTAAAACGATGATCTTTTTAAAAAAAATCTCTTTGTAGATTTTTTTATTGATTTGTTTACGGAACTTAGTTCTCAGTAAGAATTCAAATTTTCAGACGGTTTGGTTGTTATGGGGCGGAAATTAAAACGAACTTTTAAAAAAAAAATCACTTTGTGGATTTTTTGATTGATTCGTGTGCAGATCATGTGCACCCAAGTGTTAAAACGATGATCTTTTTAAAAAAATCTTTTTGTAGATTTTGTTATTGATTCTTGTACAGAACTTGGTTCTCAGTAAGAATTCAAATTTTCAGACGGTTTGGTTTATTAGGGTGGAAATTAAAACGAACTTTTAAAAATAAATCACTTTGTGGATTTTTTGATTGATTCGTGTGCAGATCATGTGCACCCAAGTGTTAAAACGATGATCTTTTTAAAAAAAAATTCTTGTAGATTTTTTTATTGATTCGTGTACAGAACTTGGTTCTCAGTAAGAATTCAAATTTTCAGACGGTTTGGTTGTTACAGGGCGGAAGTTAAAACGAACTTTTAAAAATAAATCACTTTGTGGATTTTTTGATTGATTCGTGTGCAGATCATGTGCACCCAAGTTTTAAAACGATGATCTTTTTAAAAAAAATCTCTTTGTAGATTTTTTTATTGATTTGTTTACGGAACTTAGTTCTCAGTAAGAATTCAAATTTTCAGACGGTTTGGTTGTTATAGGGCGGAAATTAAAACGAACTTTTAAAAAAAAAATCACTTTGTGGATTTTTTGATTGATTCGTGTGCAGATCATGTGCACCCAAGTGTTAAAACGATGATCTTTTTAAAAAAATCTTTTTGTAGATTTTGTTATTGATTCTTGTACAGAACTTGGTTCTCAGTAAGAATTCAAATTTTCAGACGGTTTGGTTTATTAGGGTGGAAATTAAAACGAACTTTTAAAAATAAATCACTTTGTGGATTTTTTGATTGATTCGTGTGCAGATGGTGTGCACCCAAGTGTTAAAACGATGATCTTTTTAAAAAAAATCTTTTTGTAGATTTTGTTATTGATTCGTGTACAGAACTTGGTTCTCAGTAAGAATTCATATTTTCAGACGGTTTGGTTGTTACAGGGCGGAAGTTAAAACGAACTTTTAAAAATAAATCACTTTGTGGATTTTTTGATTGATTCGTGTGCAGATCATGTGCACCCAAGTGTTAAAACGATGATCTTTTTTAAAAAAATCTTTTTGTAGATTTTGTTATTGATTCGTGTACAGAACTTGGTTCTCAGTAAGAATTCATATTTTCAGACGGTTTGGTTGTTACAGGGCGGAAGTTTAAACGAACTTTTAAAAATAAATCACTTTGTAGATTTTTTTATTGATTCGTGTACAGAACTTGGTTCTCAGTAAGAATTCAAATTTTCAGACGGTTTGGTTGTTACAGTGCGGAAGTTAAAACGAACTTTTAAAAATAAATCACTTTGTGGATTTTTTGATTAATTCGTGTGCAGATCATGTGCACCCAAGTGTTAAAACGATGATCTTTTTAAAAAAAATCTCTTTGTAGATTTTGTTATTGATTCGTGTACAGAACTTGGTTCTCAGTAAGAATTCAAATTTTCAGACGGTTTGGTTGCTATAGGGCGGAATATAAAACGAACTTTTAAAAATAAATCACTTTGTGGAATTTTTTGATTGATTCTTGTTCAGATCATGATACTTAGCAAGGATCCAAAATTTCAGACGATTTGAAGCCATAAGGCCAAAGTTATGACCGACCCCAAGTATTCAAACGTCCGACCCCAAGTGCTAAAACGACCGAACCCAAGTGTTTTGAACGACGATCTTTTTAAAAAAAATTCTCTTTGTAGATTTTTTGATTGATTCGTGTACAGACTATGATTCTCGAAGCCATAGGGCCAAATTTAAAACGAATTTTAAAAAAAAAATCTTGTAGATTTTTAGATTGATTATTGTACAGACCATGATTCTTAGTAAGAATCTAAAATTTCAGACTGTTTGAAGCCATAAGGCCAAAGTTATGACTGACCCCAAGTTTTCAAACGTCCGACCCCAAGTGCTAAAACAACCGAACCCAAGTATTAAAACGATGATCTTTTTAAAAAAAATCTCTTTGTAGATTTTTTTATTGATTCGTGTACAGAACTTGGTTCTCAGTAAGAATTCAAATTTTCAGACGGTTTGGTTGTTATGGGGCGGAAGTTAAAACGAACTTTTAAAAATAAATCACTTAGTGGATTTTTTGATTGATTCTTGTGCAGATCATGTGCACCCAAGTGTTAAAACGATGATCTTTTTAAAAAAAAATTCTTGTAGATTTTTTTATTGATTCGTGTGCAGAACTTGGTTCTCAGTAAGAATTCAAATTTTCAGACGGTTTGGTTATTACAGGGCGGAAGTTAAAACGAACTTTTAAAAATAAATCACTTTGTGGATTTTTTGATTGATTCGTGTGCAGATCATGTGCACCCAAGTTTTAAAACGATGATCTTTTTAAAAAAAATCTCTTTGTAGATTTTTTTATTGATTCGTGTACAGAACTTGGTTCTCAGTAAGAATTCAAATTTTCAGACGGTTTGGTTGTTACAGGGCGGAAGTTAAAACGAACTTTTAAAAATAAATCACTTTGTGGATTTTTTGATTGATTCGTGTGCAGATCATGTGCACCCAAGTGTTAAAACGATGATCTTTTTTAAAAAATCTCTTTGTAGATTTTTTTATTGATTTGTGTACAGAACTTACTTCTCAGTAAGAATTCAAATTTTCAGACGGTTTGGTTGTTATAGGGCGGAAGTTAAAACGAACTATTAAAAATAAATCACTTAGTGGATTTTTTGATTGATTCTTGTGCAGATCATGTGCACCCAAGTGTTAAAACGATGATCTTTTTAAAAAAAATTCTTGTAGATTTTTTTATTGATTCGTGTACAGAACTTGGTTCTCAGTAAGAATTCAAATTTTCAGACGGCTTGGTGGTTACAGGGCGGAAGTGAAAACGAACTTTTAAAAATAAATCACTTTGTGGATTTTTTGATTGATTCGTGTGCAGATCATGTGCACCCAAGTGTTAAAACGATGTTCTTTTTAAAAAAAATCTCTTTGTAGATTTTTTTATTGATTTGTGTACAGAACTTGGTTCCCAGTAAGAATTCAAATTTTCAGACGGTTCAACAATGATCTATTAAAAAAAAAACTCTTTCTAGATATTTTTATTGATTCGTGTACAGACCATGATTCTCAGTAAGAATTCAAATTTTCAGACGGTTTGGTTGCTATTGGGTGGAAGTTAAAACGAATTTTTAAAAATAATTCTCTTTGTAGATATTTTGATTGATTCGTGTTCAGACCATGATTCTTAGTTTGAATGCAAAATTTCAGACGGTTTGAAGACATAAGGCCAAAGTTATGACCGACCCCAAGTATTCAAACGTCCGACCCCAAGTGCTAAAACGACCGAACCCAAGTGTTTTGAACGACGATCTTTTAAAAAAAAATTCTCTTTGTAGATTTTTTGATTGATTCGTGTACAGACTATGATTCCCGAAGCCATAGGGCCAAAGTTACAACGAATTTTAAAAAAAATAATCTTGTAGATTTTTAGATTGATTCGTGTACAGACCATGATTCTTAGTAAGAATCTAAAATTTCAGACTGTTTGAAGCCATAAGGCCAAAGTTATGACTGACCCCAAGTTTTCAAACGTCCGACCCCAAGTGCTAAAGCAACCGAACCCAAGTGTTAAAACAATGATCTATTAAAAAAAAAACTCTTTCTAGATATTTTTATTGATTCGTGTACAGACCATGATTCTCAGTAAGAATTCAAATTTTCAGACGGTTTGGTTGCTATTGGGTGGAAGTTAAAACGAATTTTTAAAAATAATTCTCTTTGTAGATATTTTGATTGATTCGTGTTCAGACCATGATTCTTAGTAAGAATGCAAAATTTCAGACGGTTTGAAGACATAAGGCCAAAGTTATGACCGACCCCAAGTATTCAAACGTCCGACCCCAAGTGCTAAAACGACCGAACCCAAGTGCTTTGACCGACGATCTTTTTAAAAAAAAATTCTCTTTGTAGATTTTTTGATTGATTCGTGTACAGACTATGATTCTCGAAGCCATAGGGCCAAAGTTAAAACGAATTTAAAAAAAAAAAATCTTGTAGATTTTTAGATTGATTCGTGTACAGACCATGATTCTTAGTAAGAATCTAAAATTTCAGACTGTTTGAAGCCATAAGGCCAAGTTATGACTGACCCCAAGTTTTCAAACGTCCGACCCCAAGTGCTAAAACAACCGAACCCAAGTGTTAAAACGATGATCTTTTTAAAAAAAATCTGTTTGTAGATTTTTTTATTGATTCGTGTACAGAACTTGGTTCTCAGTAAGAATTCAAATTTTTAGACGGTTTGGTTGTTACAGGGCGGAAGTTAAAACGAACTTTTAAAAATAAATCACTTTGTGGATTTTTTGATTGATTCGTGTGCAGATCATGTGCACCCAAGTTTTAAAACGATGATCTTTTTAAAAAAAATCTCTTTGTAGATTTTTTTATTGATTTGTGTACAGAACTTAGTTCTCAGTAAGAATTCAAATTTTCAGACGGTTTGGTTGTTATAGGGCGGAAATTAAAACGAACTTTTAAAAAAAAAATCACTTTGTGGATTTATTGATTGATTCGTGTGCAGATCATGTGCACCCAAGTGTTAAAACGATGATCTTTTTAAAAAAAATCTTTTTGTAGATTTTGTTATTGATTCTTGTACAGAACTTGGTTCTCAGTAAGAATTCAAATTTTCAGACGGTTTGGTTGTTATAGGGCGGAAATTAAAACGAACTTTTAAAAATAAATCACTTTGTGGATTTTTTGATTGATTCGTGTGCAGATGGTGTGCACCCAAGTGTTAAAACGATGATCTTTTTAAATAAAATCTTTTTGTAGATTTTGTTATTGATTCGTGTACAGAACTTGGTTCTCAGTAAGAATTCATATTTTCAGACGGTTTGGTTGTTACAGGGCGGAAGTTAAAACGAACTTTTAAAAATAAATCACTTTGTGGATTTTTTGATTGATTCGTGTGCAGATCATGTGCACCCAAGTGTTAAAACGATGATCTTTTTTAAAAAAATCTTTTTGTAGATTTTGTTATTGATTCGTGTACAGAACTTGGTTCTCAGTAAGAATTCATATTTTCAGACGGTTTGGTTGTTACAGGGCGGAAGTTTAAACGAACTTTTAAAAATAAATCACTTTGTAGATTTTTTTATTGATTCGTGTAAAGAACTTGGTTCTCAGTAAGAATTCAAATTTTTATACGGTTTGGTTGTTACAGTGCGGAAGTTTAAACGAACTTTTAAAAATAAATCACTTTGTGGATTTTTTGATTAATTCGTGTGCAGATCATGTGCACCCAAGTGTTAAAACGATGATCTTTTTAAAAAAAATCTCTTTGTAGATTTTGTTATTGATTCGTGTACAGAACTTGGTTCTCAGTAAGAATTCAAATTTTCAGACGGTTTGGTTGCTATAGGGCGGAATATAAAACGAACTTTTAAAAATAAATCACTTTGTGGAATTTTTTGATTGATTCTTGTTCAGATCATGATACTTAGCAAGGATCCAAAATTTCAGACGATTTGAAGCCATAAGGCCAAAGTTATGACCGACCCCAAGTATTCAAACGTCCGACCCCAAGTGCTAAAACGACCGAACCCAAGTGTTTTGAACGACGATCTTTTTAAAAAAAATTCTCTTTGTAGATTTTTTGATTGATTCGTGTACAGACTATGATTCTCGAAGCCATAGGGCCAAAGTTAAAACGAATTTAAAAAAAAAAATCTTGTAGATTTTTAGATTGATTATTGTACAGACCATGATTCTTAGTAAGAATCTAAAATTTCAGACTGTTTGAAGCCATAAGGCCAAAGTTATGACTGACCCCAAGTTTTCAAACGTCCGACCCCAAGTGCTAAAACAACCGAACCCAAGTATTAAAACGATGATCTTTTTAAAAAAAATCTCTTTGTAGATTTTTTTATTGATTCGTGTACAGAACTTGGTTCTCAGTAAGAATTCAAATTTTCAGACGGTTTGGTTGTTATGGGGCGGAAGTTAAAACGAACTTTTAAAAATAAATCACTTAGTGGATTTTTTGATTGATTCTTGTGCAGATCATGTGCACCCAAGTGTTAAAACGATGATCTTTTTAAAAAAAAAATCTTGTAGATTTTTTTATTGATTCGTGTACAGAACTTGGTTCTCAGTAAGAATTCAAATTTTCAGACGGTTTGGTTGTTATAGGGCGGAAGTTAAAACGAACTTTTAAAAATAAATCACTTTGTGGATTTTTTGATTGATTCGTGTGCAGATCATGTGCACCCAAGTTTTAAAACGATGATCTTTTTAAAAAAAATCTCTTTGTAGATTTTTTTATTGATTCGTGTACAGAACTTGGTTCTCAGTAAGAATTCAAATTTTCAGACGGTTTGGTTGTTACAGGGCGGAAGTTAAAACGAACTTTTAAAAATAAATCACTTTGTGGATTTTTTGATTGATTCGTGTGCAGATCATGTGCACCCAAGTGTTAAAACGATGATCTTTTTTAAAAAAATCTTTTTGTAGATTTTGTTATTGATTCGTGTACAGAACTTGGTTCTCAGTAAGAATTCATATTTTCAGACGGTTTGGTTGTTACAGGGCGGAAGTTTAAACGAACTTTTAAAAATAAATCACTTTGTAGATTTTTTTATTGATTCGTGTACAGAACTTGGTTCTCAGTAAGAATTCAAATTTTCAGACGGTTTGGTTGTTACAGTGCGGAAGTTAAAACGAACTTTTAAAAATAAATCACTTTGTGGATTTTTTGATTAATTCGTGTGCAGATCATGTGCACCCAAGTGTTAAAACGATGATCTTTTTAAAAAAAATCTCTTTGTAGATTTTGTTATTGATTCGTGTACAGAACTTGGTTCTCAGTAAGAATTCAAATTTTCAGACGGTTTGGTTGCTATAGGGCGGAATATAAAACGAACTTTTAAAAATAAATCACTTTGTGGAATTTTTTGATTGATTCTTGTTCAGATCATGATACTTAGCAAGGATCCAAAATTTCAGACGATTTGAAGCCATAAGGCCAAAGTTATGACCGACCCCAAGTATTCAAACGTCCGACCCCAAGTGCTAAAACGACCGAACCCAAGTGTTTTGAACGACGATCTTTTTAAAAAAAATTCTCTTTGTAGATTTTTTGATTGATTCGTGTACAGACTATGATTCTCGAAGCCATAGGGCCAAAGTTAAAACGAATTTTAAAAAAAAAATCTTGTAGATTTTTAGATTGATTATTGTACAGACCATGATTCTTAGTAAGAATCTAAAATTTCAGACTGTTTGAAGCCATAAGGCCAAAGTTATGACTGACCCCAAGTTTTCAAACGTCCGACCCCAAGTGCTAAAACAACCGAACCCAAGTATTAAAACGATGATCTTTTTAAAAAAAATCTCTTTGTAGATTTTTTTATTGATTCGTGTACAGAACTTGGTTCTCAGTAAGAATTCAAATTTTCAGACGGTTTGATTGTTATGGGGCGGAAGTTAAAACGAACTTTTAAAAATAAATCACTTAGTGGATTTTTTGATTGATTCTTGTGCAGATCATGATCAAATCAAATTTTCAGACGGTTTGGTTGTTATAGGGCGGAAGTTAAAACGAACTTTTAAAAATAAATCACTTTGTGGATTTTTTGATTGATTCGTGTACAGAACTTGGTTCTCAGTAAGAATTCAAATTTTCAGACGGTTTGGTTGTTACAGTGCGGAAGTTAAAACGAACTTTTAAAAATAAATCACTTTGTGGATTTTTTGATTAATTCGTGTGCAGATCATGTGCACCCAAGTGTTAAAACGATGATCTTTTTAAAAAAAATCTCTTTGTAGATTTTGTTATTGATTCGTGTACAGAACTTGGTTCCCAGTAAGAATTCAAATTTTCAGACGGTTTGGTTGTTATAGGGCGGAAGTTAAAACGAACTTTTAAAAATAAATCACTTTGTGGATTTTTTTATTGTTTCGTGTGAAGATCATGTGCACCCAAGTGTTAAAACGATGACCTTTTTAAAAAAAATCTTTTTGTAGATTTTGTTATTGATTCGTGTTCAGAACTTGGTTCTCAGTATTTCAGACGATTTGAAGCCATAAGGCCAAAGTTATGACCGACCCCAAGTTCTTAAACGTCCGACCCCAAGAGCTAAAACGACCGATCCCAAGTGTTAAACCGAAGATCTTTTTTTAAAAAATTCTCTTTGTAGATTTTTTTAATGATTCGTGTACAGACTATGATTCTCGAAGCCCTACGGCTTCGAATAGGGCAAAGTTAAAACGAATTTAAAAAAAAAAATCTTATGGATTTTTAGATTGATTCGTGTACAGACCATGATTATTAGTAAGAATCCAAAATTTAAGACGGTTTGAAGCCATAAGGCCAAAGTTATGACTGACCCCAAGTTTTCAAACGTCCGACCCCAAGTGCTAAAGCAACCGAACCCAAGTGTTAAAACAATGATCTATTAAAAAAAAAATCTCTTTCTAGATATTTTTATTGATTCGTGTACAGACCATGATTCTCAGTAAGAATTAAAATTTTCAGACGGTTTGGTTGCTATTGGGTGGAAGTTAAAACGAATTTTTAAAAATAATTCTCTTTGTAGATATTTTGATTGATTCGTGTTCAGACCATGATTCTTAGTTTGAATGCAAAATTTCAGACGGTTTGAAGACATAAGGCCAAAGTTATGACCGACCCCAAGTATTCAAACGTCCGACCCCAAGTGCTAAAACGACCGAACCCAAGTGTTTTGAACGACGATCTTTTTAAAAAAAATTCTCTTTGTAGATTTTTTGATTGATTCGTGTACAGACTATGATTCTCGAAGCCAAAGGCCAAAGTTAAAACGAATTTTAAAAAAAATAATCTTGTAGATTTTTAGATTGATTCGTGTACAGACCATGATTCTTAGTAAGAATCTAAAATTTCAGACTGTTTGAAGCCATAAGGCCAAAGTTATGACTGACCCCAAGTTTTCAAACGTCCGACCCCAAGTGCTAAAGCAACCGAACCCAAGTATTAAAACGATGATCTTTTTAAAAAAAATCTCTTTGTAGATTTTTTTATGGATTCGTGTACAGAACTTGGTTCTCAGTAAGAATTCAAATTTTCAGACGGTTTGGTTGTTATGGGGCGGAAGTTAAAACGAACTTTTAAAAATAAATCACTTAGTGGATTTTTTGATTGATTCTTGTGCAGATCATGTGCACCCAAGTGTTAAAACGATGATCTTTTTAAAAAAAAATTCTTGTAGATTTTTTTATTGATTCATGTACAGAACTTGGTTCTCAGTAAGAATTCAAATTTTCAGACGGTTTGGTTGTTACAGGGCGGAAGTTAAAACGAACTTTTAAAAATAAATCACTTTGTGGATTTTTTGATTGATTCGTGTGCAGATCATGTGCACCCAAGTTTTAAAACGATGATCTTTTTAAAAAAAATCTCTTTGTAGATTTTTTTATTGATTCGTGTACAGAACTTGGTTCTCAGTAAGAATTCAAATTTTCAGACGGTTTGGTTGTTACAGGGCGGAAGTTAAAACGAACTTTTAAAAATAAATCACTTTGTGGATTTTTTGATTGATTCGTGTGCAGATCATGTGCACCCAAGTGTTAAAACGATGATCTTTTTTAAAAAAATCTTTTTGTAGATTTTGTTATTGATTCGTGTACAGAACTTGGTTCTCAGTAAGAATTCATATTTTCAGACGGTTTGGTTGTTACAGGGCGGAAGTTTAAACGAACTTTTAAAAATAAATCACTTTGTAGATTTTTTTATTGATTCGTGTACAGAACTTGGTTCTCAGTAAGAATTCAAATTTTCAGACGGTTTGGTTGTTACAGTGCGGAAGTTAAAACGAACTTTTAAAAATAAATCACTTTGTGGATTTTTTGATTAATTCGTGTGCAGATCATGTGCACCCAAGTGTTAAAACGATGATCTTTTTAAAAAAAATCTCTTTGTAGATTTTGTTATTGATTCGTGTACAGAACTTGGTTCTCAGTAAGAATTCAAATTTTCAGAAGGTTTGGTTGCTATAGGGCGGAATATAAAACGAACTTTTAAAAATAAATCACTTTGTGGAATTTTTTGATTGATTCTTGTTCAGATCATGATACTTAGCAAGGATCCAAAATTTCAGACGATTTGAAGCCATAAGGCCAAAGTTATGACCGACCCCAAGTATTCAAACGTCCGACCCCAAGTGCTAAAACGACCGAACCCAAGTGTTTTGAACGACGATCTTTTTTAAAAAAATTCTCTTTGTAGATTTTTTGATTGATTCGTGTACAGACTATGATTCTCGAAGCCATAGGGCCAAAGTTAAAACGAATTTAAAAAAAAAAATCTTGTAGATTTTTAGATTGATTCGTGTACAGACCATAATTCTTAGTAAGAATCTAAAATTTCAGACTGTTTGAAGCCATAAGGCCAAAGTTATGACTGACCCCAAGTTTTCAAACGTCCGACCCCAAGTGCTATAACAACCGAACCCAAATGTTAAAACGATGATCTTTTTAAAAAAAATCTCTTTGTAGATTTTTTTATTGATTCGTGTACAGAACTCCGTTCTCAGTAAGAATTCAAATTTTCAGACGGTTTGGTTGTTATAGGGCGGAAGTTAAAACGAACTTTTAAAAATAAATCACTTAGTGGATTTTTTGATTGATTCTTGTGCAGATCATGTGCACCCAAGTGTTAAAACGATGTTCTTTTTAAAAAAAATCTCTTTGTAGATTTTTTTATTGATTTGTGTACAGAACTTGGTTCCCAGTAAGAATTCAAATTTTCAGACGGTTTGGTTGTTATAGGGCGGAAGTTAAAACGAACTTTTAAAAATAAATCACTTTGTGGATTTTTTGATTGTTTCGTGTACAGAACTTGGTTCTCAGTAAGAATTCAAATTTTCAGACGGTTTGGTTGTTACAGTGCGGAAGTTAAAACGAACTTTTAAAAATAAATCACTTTGTGGATTTTTTGATTAATTCGTGTGCAGATCATGTGCACCCAAGTGTTAAAACGATGATCTTTTTAAAAAAAATCTCTTTGTAGATTTTGTTATTGATTCGTGTACAGAACTTGGTTCCCAGTAAGAATTCAAATTTTCAGACGGTTTGGTTGTTATAGGGCGGAAGTTAAAACGAACTTTTAAAAATAAATCACTTTGTGGATTTTTTTTATTGTTTCGTGTGAAGATCATGTGCACCAAAGTGTTAAAACGATGATCTTTTTAAAAAAAATCTTTTTGTAGATTTTGTTATTGATTCGTGTACAGAACTTGGTTCTCAGTAAGGATTCAAATTTTCAGACGGTTTGGTTGCTATAGGGCGGAATATAAAACGAACTTTAAAAAATAAATCACTTTGTGGAATTTTTTGATTGATTCGTGTTCAGATCATGATACTTAGCAAGGATCCAAAATTTCAGACGATTTGAAGCCATAAGGCCAAAGTTATGACCGACCCCAAGTATTCAAACGTCCGACCCCAAGTGCTAAAACGACCGAACCCAAGTGTTTTGAACGACGATCTTTTTTAAAAAAATTCTCTTTGTACATTTTTTGATTGATTCGTGTACAGACTATGATTCTCGAAGCCATAGGGCCAAAGTTAAAACGAATTTTAAAAAAAATAATCTTGTAGATTTTTAGATTGATTCGTGTACAGACCATGATTCTTAGTAAGAATCTAAAATGTCAGACTGTTTGAAGCCATAAGGCCAAAGTTATGACTGACCCCAAGTTTTCAAACGTCCGACCCTAAGTGCTAAAACAACCGAACCCAAGGGTTAAAACGATGATCTTTTTAAAAAAAATCTCATTGCAGATTTTTTTATTGATTCGTGTACAGAACTTGGTTCTCAGTAAGAATTCAAATTTTCAGACGGTTTGGTTGTTATAAGGCGGAAATTAAAACGAACTTTTAAAAATAAATCACTTAGTGGATTTTTTGATTGATTAGTGTGCAGATTATGTGCACCCAAGTGTTAAAACGATGACCTTTTTAAAAAAAATCTTTTTGTAGATTTTGTTATTGATTCGTGTTCAGAACTTGGTTCTCAGTATTTCAGACGATTTGAAGCCATAAGGCCAAAGTTATGACCGACCCCAAGTTCTTAAACGTCCGACCCCAAGTGCTAAAACGACCGATCCCAAGTGTTAAAACGAAGATCTTTTTTTAAAAAATTCTCTTTGTAGATTTTTTTAATGATTCGTGTACAGACTATGATTCTCGAAGCCCTACGGCTTCGAATAGGGCAAAGTTAAAACGAATTTTAAAAAAAAAATCTTATGGATTTTTAGATTGATTCGTGTACAGACCATGATTATTAGTAAGAATCCAAAATTTAAGACGGTTTGAAGCCATAAGGCCAAAGTTATGACTGACCCCAAGTTTTCAAACGTCCGACCCCAAGTGCTAAAGCAACCGAACCCAAGTGTTAAAACAATGATCTATTAAAAAAAAAATCTCTTTCTAGATATTTTTATTGATTCGTGTACAGACCATGATTCTCAGTAAGAATTAAAATTTTCAGACGGTTTGGTTGCTATTGGGTGGAAGTTAAAACGAATTTTTAAAAATAATTCTCTTTGTAGATATTTTGATTGATTCGTGTTCAGACCATGATTCTTAGTTTGAATGCAAAATTTCAGATGGTTTGAAGACATAAGGCCAAAGTTATGACCGACCCCAAGTATTCAAACGTCCGACCCCAAGTGCTAAAACGACCGAACCCAAGTGTTTTGAACGACGATCTTTTTAAAAAAAATTCTCTTTGTAGATTTTTTGATTGATTCGTGTACAGACTATGATTCTCGAAGCCATAGGGCCAAAGTTAAAACGAATTTTAAAAAAAATTAATATTGTAGATTTTTAGATTGATTCGTGTACAGACCATGATTCTTAGTAAGAATCTAAAATTTCGGACTGTTTGAAGCCATAAGGCCAAAGTTATGACTGACCCCAAGTTTTCAAACGTCCGACACCAAGTGCTAAAGCAACCGAACCCAAGTGTTAAAACAATGATCTATTAAAAAAAAAACTCTTTCTAGATATTTTTATTGATTCGTGTACAGACCATGATTCTCAGTAAGAATTCAAATTTTCAGACGGTTTGGTTGCTATTGGGTGGAAGTTAAAACGAATTTTTAAAAATAATTCTCTTTGTTGATATTTTGATTGATTCGTGTTCAGACCATGATTCTTAGTAAGAATGCAAAATTTCAGACGGTTTGAAGACATAAGGCCAAAGTTATGACCGACCCCAAGTATTCAAACGTCCGACCCCAAGTGCTAAAACGACCGAACCCAAGTGCTTTGAACGACGATCTTTTTAAAAAAAAATTCTCTTTGTAGATTTTTTGATTGATTCGTGTACAGACTATGATTCTCGAAGGCATAGGGCCAAAGTTAAAACGAATTTAAAAAAAAAAAATCTTGTAGATTTTTAGATTGATTCGTGTACAGACCATGATTCTTAGTAAGAATCTAAAATTTCAGACTGTTTGAAGCCATAAGGCCAAGTTATGACTGACCCCAAGTTTTCAAACGTCCGACCCCAAGTGCTAAAACAACCGAACCCAAGTGTTAAAACGATGATCTTTTTAAAAAAAATCTGTTTGTAGATTTTTTTATTGATTCGTGTACAGAACTTGGTTCTCAGTAAGAATTCAAATTTTCAGACGGTTTGGTTGTTACAGGGCGAAAGTTAAAACGAACTTTTAAAAATAAATCACTTTGTGGATTTTTTGATTGATTCGTGTGCAGATCATGTGCACCCAAGTGTTAAAACGATGATCGTTTAAAAAAAAATCTCTTTGTACATTTTTTTATTGATTTGTGTACAGAACTTAGTTCTCAGTAAGAATTCAAATTTTCAGACGGTTTGGTTGTTATAGGGCGGAAATTAAAACGAACTTTTAAAAATAAATCACTTTGTGGATTTTTTGATTGATTCGTGTGCAGATCATGTGCACCCAAGTGTTAAAACGATGATCTTTTTAAAAAAAATCTTTTTGTAGATTTTGTTATTGATTCGTGTTCAGAACTTGGTTCTCAGTAAGAATTCAAATTTTCAGACGGTTTGGTTGCTATAGGGCGGAATATAAAACGAACTTTAAAAAATAAATCACTTTGTGGAATTTTTTGATTGATTCGTGTTCAGATCATGATACTTAGCAAGGATCCAAAATTTCAGACGATTTGAAGCCATAAGGCCAAAGTTATGACCGACTCCAAGTATTCAAACGTCCGACCCCAAGTGCTAAAACGACCGAACCCAAGTGTTTTGAACGACGATCTTTTTTAAAAAAATTCTCTTTGTACATTTTTTGATTGATTCGTGTACAGACTATGATTCTCGAAGCCATAGGGCCAAAGTTAAAACGAATTTTAAAAAAAATAATCTTGTAGATTTTTAGATTGATTCGTGTACAGACCATGATTCTTAGTAAGAATCTAAAATGTCAGACTGTTTGAAGCCATAAGGCCAAAGTTATGACTGACCCCAAGTTTTCAAACGTCCGACCCTAAGTGCTAAAACAACCGAACCCAAGGGTTAAAACGATGATCTTTTTAAAAAAAATCTCATTGCAGATTTTTTTATTGATTCGTGTACAGAACTTGGTTCTCAGTAAGAATTCAAATTTTCAGACGGTTTGGTTGTTATAAGGCGGAAGTTAAAACGAACTTTTAAAAATAAATCACTTAGTGGATTTTTTGATTGATTAGTGTGCAGATTATGTGCACCCAAGTGTTAAAACGATGACCTTTTTAAAAAAAATCTTTTTGTAGATTTTGTTATTGGTTCGTGTTCAGAACTTGGTTCTCAGTAAGAATTCAAATTTTCAGACGGTTTGGTTGCTATAGGGCGGAATATAAAACGAACTTTTAAAAATAAATCACTTTGTGGAATTTTTTGATTGATTCTTGTTCAAAAAGTTAAAACGAATTTAAAAAAAAATAATCTTGTAGATTTTTAGATTGATTCGTGTACAGAACTTGGTTCTCAGTAAGAATTCAAATTTTCAGACGGTTTGGTTGTTATAAGGCGGAAGTTAAAACGAACTTTTAAAAATAAATCACTTAGTGGATTTTTTGATTGATTCGTGTGCAGATTATGTGCACCCAAGTGTTAAAACGATGATCTTTTTAAAAAAAATCTTTTTGTAGATTTTGTTATTGATTTGTGTACAGAACTTGTTTCTCAGTAAGAATTCAAATTTTCAGACGGTTTGGTTGCTATAGGGCGGAATATAAAACGAACTTTTAAAAATAAATCACTTTGTGGATTTTTTGATTGATTCGTGTGCAGATCATGTGCACCCAAGTGTTAAAACGATGATCTTTTAAAAAAAAATCTCTTTGTAGATTTTTTTATTGATTTGTGTACAGAACTTAGTTCTCAGTAAGAATTCAAATTTTCAGACGGTTTGGTTGCTATAGGGCGGAATATAAAACGAACTTTTAAAAATAAATCACTTTGTGGAATTTTTTGATTGATTCTTGTTCAGATCATGATACTTAGCAAGGATCCAAAATTTCAGACGATTTGAAGCCATAAGGCCAAAGTAATGACCGACACCAAGTTCTTAAACGTCCGAACCCAAGTGCTAAAACGACCGATCCCAAGTGTTAAATCGAAGATCTTTTTTAAAAAAATTCTCTTTGTAGATTTTTTTAATGATTCGTGTACAGACTATGATTCTCAGTAAGAATTCAAATTTTCAGACGGTTTGGTTGTTATAAGGCGGAAGTTAAAACGAACTTTTAAAAATAAATCACTTAGTGGATTTTTTGATTGATTCGTGTGCAGATTATGTGCACCCAAGTGTTTAAACAATGATCTATTAAAAAAAAATCTCTTTCTAGATATTTTTATTGATTCGTGTACAGACCATGATTCTCAGTAAGAATTCAAATTTTCAGACGGTTTGGTTGCTATTGGGTGGAAGTTAAAACGAATTTTTAAAAATAATTCTCTTTGTAGATATTTTGATTGATTCGTGTTCAGACCATGATTCTTAGAAAGAATGCAAAATTTCAGACGGTTTGAAGACATAAGGCCAAAGTTATGACCGACCCCAAGTATTCAAACGTCCCACCCCAAGTGCTAAAACGACCGAACCCAAGTGATTTGAACGACGATCTTTTTAAAAAAAATTCTCTTTGTAGATTTTTTGATTGATTCGTGTACAGACTATGATTCTCGAAGCCATAGGGCCAAAGTTAAAACGAATTTAAAAAAAAAAAATCTTGTAGATTTTTAGATTGATTCGTGTCCAGGCCATGATTCTTAGTAAGAATCTAAAATTTCAGACTGAAGCCATAAGGCCAAAGTTATGACTGACCCCAAGTTTTCAAACGTCCGACCCCAAGTGCTAAAACAACCGAACCCAAGTGTAAAAACGATGATCTTTTTAAAAAAACTATCTTTATAGATTTTTTTATTGATTCGTGTACAGAACTTGGTTCTCAGTAAGAATTCAAATTTTCGGACGGTTTGGTTGTTACAGGGCGGAAGTTAAAACGAACTTTTAAAAATAAATCACTTTGTGGATTTTTTGATTGATTCGTGTGCAGATCATGTGCACCCAAGTGTTAAAACGATGATCTTTTTAAAAAAAAAATCTTGTAGATTTTTTTATTGATTCGTCTACAGAACTTGGTTTTCAGTAAGAATTCAAATTTTCAGACGGTTTGGTTGCTATAGGGCGGAATATAAAACGAACTTTTAAAAATAAATCACTTTGTGGAATTTTTTGATTGTTTCTTGTTCAGATCATGATACTTAGCAAGGATCCAAAATTTCAGACGATTTGAAGCCATAAGGCCAAAGTTATGACCGACCCCAAGTATTCAAACGTCCGACCCCAAGTGCTAAAACGACCGAACCCAAGTGTTTTGAACGACGATCTTTTTAAAAAAAATTCTCTTTGTAGATTTTTAGATTGATTCGTGTACAGACCATGATTCTTAGTAAGAATCTAAAATTTCAGACTGTTTGAAGCCATAAGGCCAAGTTATGACTGACCCCAAGTTTTCAAACGTCCGACCCCAAGTGCTAAAACAACCGAACCCAAGTGTTAAAACGATGATCTTTTTAAAAAAAATCTGTTTGTAGATTTTTTTATTGATTCGTGTACAGAAATTGGTTCTCAGTAAGAATTCAAATTTTCAGACGGTTTGGTTGTTACAGGGCGAAAGTTAAAACGAACTTTTAAAAATAAATCACTTTGTGGATTTTTTGATTGATTCGTGTGCAGATCATGTGCACCCAAGTGTTAAAACGATGATCGTTTAAAAAAAAATCTCTTTGTACATTTTTTTATTGATTTGTGTACAGAACTTAGTTCTCAGTAAGAATTCAAATTTTCAGACGGTTTGGTTGTTATAGGGCGTAAATTAAAACGAACTTTTAAAAATAAATCACTTTGTGGATTTTTTGATTGATTCGTGTGCAGATCATGTGCACCCAAGTGTTAAATCGATGATCTTTTTAAAAAAAATCTTTTTGTAGATTTTGTTATTGATTCGTGTTCAGAACTTGGTTCTCAGTAAGAATTCAAATTTTCAGACGGTTTGGTTGCTATAGGGCGGAATATAAAACGAACTTTTAAAAATAAATCACTTTGTGGAATTTTTTGATTGATTCGTGTTCAGATCATGATACTTAGCAAGGATCTAAAATTTCAGACGATTTGAAGCCATAAGGCCAAAGTTATGACCGACCCCAAGTATTCAAACGTCCGACCCCAAGTGCTAAAACGACCGAACCCAAGTGTTTTGAACGACGATCTTTTTTAAAAAAATTCTCTTTGTACATTTTTTGATTGATTCGTGTACAGACTATGATTCTCGAAGCCATAGGGCCAAAGTTAAAACGAATTTTAAAAAAAATAATCTTGTAGATTTTTAGATTGATTCGTGTACAGACCATGATTCTTAGTAAGAATCTAAAATGTCAGACTGTTTGAAGCCATAAGGCCAAAGTTATGACTGACCCCAAGTTTTCAAACGTCCGACCTTAAGTGCTAAAACAACCGAACCCAAGGGTTAAAACGATGATCTTTTTAAAAAAAATCTCATTGCAGATTTTTTTATTGATTCGTGTACAGAACTTGGTTCTCAGTAAGAATTCAAATTTTCAGACGGTTTGGTTGTTATAAGGCGGAAGTTCAAACGAACTTTTAAAAATAAATCACTTAGTGGATTTTTTTGATTGATTAGTGTGCAGATTATGTGCACCCAAGTGTTAAAACGATGACCTTTTTAAAAAAAATCTTTTTGTAGATTTTGTTATTGATTCGTGTTCAGAACTTGGTTCTCAGTAAGAATTCAAATTTTCAGACGGTTTGGTTGCTATAGGGCGGAATATAAAACGAACTTTTAAAAATAAATCACTTTGTGGAATTTTTTGATTGATTCTTGTTCAAAAAGTTAAAACGAATTTAAAAAAAAATAATCTTGTAGATTTTTAGATTGATTCGTGTACAGAACTTGGTTCTCAGTAAGAATTCAAATTTTCAGACGGTTTGGTTGTTATAAGGCGGAAGTTAAAACGAACTTTTAAAAATAAATCACTTTGTGGATTTTTTGATTGATTCGTGTGCAGATCATGTGCACCCAAGTGTTAAAACGATGACCTTTTTAAAAAAAAAATCTTGTAGATTTTTTTATTGATTCGTCTACAGAACTTGGTTTTCAGTAAGAATTCAAATTTTCAGACGGTTTGGTTGCTATAGGGCGGAATATAAAACGAACTTTTAAAAATAAATCACTTTGTGGAATTTTTTGATTGTTTCTTGTTCAGATCATGATACTTAGCAAGGATCCAAAATTTCAGACGATTTGAAGCCATAAGGCCAAAGTTATGACCGACCCCAAGTATTCAAACGTCCGACCCCAAGTGCTTAAACGACCGAACCCAAGTGTTTTGAACGACGATCTTTTTAAAAAAAATTCTCTTTGTAGATTTTTTCATTGATTCGTGTACAGACTATGATTCTCGAAGCCATAGGGCCAAAGTTAAAACGAATTTTAAAAAAAAATAATCTTGTAGATTTTAAGATTGATTCGTGTACAGACCATAATTCTTAGTAAAAATCTAAAATTTCAGACTGTTTGAAGCCATAAGGCCAAAGTTATGACTGACCCCAAGTTTTCAAACGTCCGACCCCAAGTGCTAAAACAACCGAACCCAAGTGTTAAAACGATAATCTTTTTAAAAAAAATCTCTTTGTAGATTTTTTTATTGATTCGTGTACAGAACTCCGTTCTCAGTAAGAATTCAAATTTTCAGACGGTTTGGTTGTTATAGGGCGGAAGTTAAAACGAACTTATAAAAATAAATCACTTAGTGGATTTTTTGATTGATTCTTGTGCAGTTCATGTGCACCCAAGTGTTAAAACGATGATCTTTTTAAAAAAAAATTCTTGTAGATGTTTTTATTTATCGTGTACAGAACTTGGTTCTCAGTAAGAATTCAAATTTTCAGACGGTTTGGTTGTTACAGGGCGGAAGTTAAAACGAACTTTTAAAAATAAATCACTTTGTGGATTTTTTGATTGATTCGTGTGCAGATCATGTGCACCCAAGTGTTAAAACGATGATCTTTTTAAAAAAAATCTCTTTGTAGATTTTTTTATTGATTTGTGTACAGAACTTAGTTCTCAGTAAGAATTCAAATTTTCAGACGGTTTGGTTGTTATAGGGCGGAAGTTAAAACGAACTATTAAAAATAAATCACTTAGTGGATTTTTTTATTGATTCTTGTGCAGATCATGTGCACCCAAGTGTTTAAACGATGATATTTTTAAAAAAAAAATCTTGTAGATTTTTTTATTGATTCGTGTACAGAACTCCGTTCTCAGTAAGAATTCAAATTTTCAGACGGTTTGGTTGTTATAGGGCGGAAGTTAAAACGAACTTATAAAAATAAATCACTTAGTGGATTTTTTGATTGATTCTTGTGCAGTTCATGTGCACCCAAGTGTTAAAACGATGATCTTTTTAAAAAAAAATTCTTGTAGATGTTTTTATTTATCGTGTACAGAACTTGGTTCTCAGTAAGAATTCAAATTTTCAGACGGTTTGGTTGCTATAGGGCGGAATATAAAACGAACTTTTAAAAATAAATCACTTTGTGGAATTTTTTGATTGATTCTTGTTCAGATCATGATACTTAGCAAGGATCCAAAATTTCAGACGATTTGAAGCCATAAGGCCAAAGTTATGACCGACCCCAAGTATTCAAACGTCCGACCCCAAGTGCTAAAACGACCGAACCCAAGTGTTTTGAACGACGATCTTTTTAAAAAAAATTCTCTTTGTAGATTTTTTGATTGATTCGTGTACAGACTATGATTCTCGAAGCCATAGGGCCAAAGTTAAAACGAATTTTAAAAAAAAAATCTTGTAGATTTTTAGATTGATTCTTGTACAGACCATGATTCTTAGTAAGAATCTAAAATTTCAGACTGTTTGAAGCCATAAGGCCAAAGTTATGACTGACCCCAAGTTTTCAAACGTCCGACCCCAAGTGCTAAAACAACCGAACCCAAGTGTTAAAACGATGATCTTTTTAAAAAAACTCTCTTTGTAGATTTTTTTATTGATTCGTGTACAGAACTTGGTTCTCAGTAAGAATTCAAATTTTCAGACGGTTTGGTTGTTATAGGGCGGAAGTTAAAACGAACTTTTAAAAATAAATCACTAAGTGGATTTTTTGATTGATTCTTGTGCAGATCATGTGCACCCAAGTGTTAAAACGATGATCTTTTTAAAAAAAAATTCTTGTAGATTTTTTTATTGATTCGTGTACAGAACTTGGTTCTCAGTAAGAATTCAAATTTTCAGACGGTTTGGTTGTTACAGGGCGGAAGTTAAAACGAACTTTTAAAAATAAATCACTTTGTGGATTTTTTGATTGATTCGTGTGCAGATCATGTGCACCCAAGTTTTAAAACGATGATCTTTTTAAAAAAAATCTCTTTGTAGATTTTTTTATTGATTCGTGTACAGAACTTGGTTCTCAGTAAGAATTCAAATTTTCAGACGGTTTGGTTGTTACAGGGCGGAAGTTAAAACGAACTTTTAAAAATATATCACTTTGTGGATTTTTTGATTGATTCGTGTGCAGATCATGTGCACCCAAGTGTTAAAACGATGATCTTTTTTAAAAAATCTCTTTGTAGATTTTTTTATTGATTTGTGTACAGAACTTACTTCTCAGTAAGAATTCAAATTTTCAGACGGTTTGGTTGTTATAGGGCGGAAGTTAAAACGAACTATTAAAAATAAATCACTTAGTGGATTTTTTGATTGATTCTTGTGCAGATCATGTGCACCCAAGTGTTAAAACGATGATCTTTTTAAAAAAAAATTCTTGTAGATTTTTTTATTGATTCGTGTACAGAACTTGGTTCTCAGTAAGAATTCAAATTTTCAGACTTCTTGGTGGTTACAGGGCGGAAGTGAAAACGAACTTTTAAAAATAAATCACTTTGTGGATTTTTTGATTGATTCGTGTGCAGATCATGTGCACCCAAGTGTTAAAACGATGATCTTTTTAAAAAAAAATTTTTTGTTGATTTTGTTATTGATTCGTGTACAGAACTTGGTTCTCAGTAAGAATTCAAATTTTCAGACGGTTGGGTTGCTATAGGGCGGAATATAAAACGAACTTTTAAAAATAAATCACTTTGTGGAATTTTTTTATTGATTCTTGTTCAGATCATGATACTTAGCAACGATCCAAAATTTCAGACGATTTGAAGCCATAAGGCCAAAGATATGACCGACCCCAAGTATTCAAACGTCCGACCCCAAGTGCTAATACGACCGAACCCAAGTGTTTTGAACGACGATCTTTTTAAAAAAAATTCTCTTTATAGATTTTTCGATTGATTCGTGTACAGACTATGTATGATTCTCGAAGCCATAGGGCCAAAGTTAAAACGAATTTAAAAAAAAATAATCTTGTAGATTTTTAGATTGATTATTGTACAGACCATGATTCTTAGTAAGAATCTAAAATTTCAGACTGTTTGAAGCCATAAGGCCAAAGTTATGGCTGACCCCAAGTTTTCTAACGTCCGACCCCAAGTGCTAAAACAACCGAACCCAAGTGTTAAAACGATGATCTTTTAAAAAAAAATCTCTTTGTAGATTTTTTTATTGATTCGTGTACAGAACTTGGTTCTCAGTAAGAATTCAAATTTTCAGACGGTTTGGTTGTTATAGGGCGGAAGTTAAAACGAACTTTTAAAAATAAATCACTTAGTGGATTTTTTGATTGATTCTTGTGCAGATCATGTGCACCCAAGTGTTAAAACGATGATCTTTTTAAAAAAAAATTCTTGTAGATTTTTTTATTGATTCGTGTACAGAACTTGGTTCTCAGTAAGAATTCAAATTTTCAGACGGTTTGGTTGTTATAGGGCGGAAATTAAAACGATCTTTTAAAAATAAATCACTTTGTGGATTTTTTGATTGATTCGTGTGCAGATCATGTGCACCCAAGTGTTAAAACGATGATCTTTTTAGAAAAAATCTTTTTGTAGATTTTGTTATTGATTCGTGTACAGAACTTGGTTCTCAGTAAAAATTCAAATTTTCAGACGGTTTGGTTGCTATAGGGCGGAATATAAAACAAACTTTTAAAAATAAATCACTTTGTGGAATTTTTTGATTGATTCTTGTTCAGATCATGATACTTAGCAACGATCCAAAATTTCAGACGATTTGAAGCCATAAGGCCAAAGTTATGACCGACCCCAAGTATTCAAACGTCCGACCCCAAGTGCTAAAACGACCGAACCCAAGTGTTTTGAACGACGATCTTTTTAAAAAAAATTCTCTTTGTAGATTTTTCGATTGATTCGTGTACAGACTATGTAAGATTCTCGAAGCCATAGGGCCAAAGTTAAAACGAATTTTAAAAAAAATAATCTTGTAGATTTTTAGATTGATTCGTGTACAGACCATGATTCTTAGTAAGAATCTAAAATTTCAGACTGTTTGAAGCCATAAGGCCAAAGTTATGGCTGACCCCAAGTTTTCTAACGTCCGACCCCAAGTGCTAAAACAACCGAACCCAAGTGTTAAAACGATGATCTTTTAAAAAAAAATCTCTTTGTAGATTTTTTTATTGATTCGTGTACAGAACTTGGTTCTCAGTAAGAATTCAAATTTTCAGACGGTTTGGTTGTTATAGGGCGGAAGTTAAAACGAACTTTTAAAAATAAATCACTTAGTGGATTTTTTGATTGATTCTTGTGCAGATCATGTGCACCCAAGTGTTAAAACGATGATCTTTTTAAAAAAAAATTCTTGTAGATTTTTTTATTGATTCGTGTACAGAACTTGGTTCTCAGTAAGAATTCAAATTTTCAGATGGTTTGGTTGTTATAGGGCGGAAATTAAAACGATCTTTTAAAAATAAGTCACTTTGTGGATTTTTTTATTGATTCGTGTGCAGATCATGTGCACCCAAGTGTTAAAACGATGATCTTTTAAAAAAAAATCTTTTTGTAGATTTTGTTATTGATTCGTGTACAGAACTTGGTTCTCAGTAAGAATTCAAATTTTCAGACGGTTTGGTTGCTATAGGGCGGAATATAAAACGAACTTTTAAAAATAAATCACTTTGTGGAATTTTTTGATTGATTCTTGTGCAGATCATGATACTTAGCAAGGATCCAAAATTTCAGACGATTTGAAGCCATAAGGCCAAAGTTATGACCGACCCCAAGTTCTTAAACGTCCGACCCCAAGTGCTAAAACGACCGATCCCAAGTGTTAAAACGAAGATCTTTTTTAAAAAAATTCTCTTTTTAGATTTTTTTAATGATTCGTGTACAGACTATGATTCTCGAATAGGGCAAAAATTAAAACGAATTTAAAAAAAAAAATCTTATGGATTTTTAGATTGATTCGCTTACAGACCATGATTATTAGTAAGAATCCAAAATTTCTGACGGTTTGAAGCCATAAAGCCAAAGTTATGACCGACTCCAAGTTTTCAAACGTCCGACCCCAAGTGCTAAAGCAACCGAACACAAGTGTTAAAACAATGATCTATTAAAAAAAAATCTCTTTCTAGATATTTTTATTGATTCGTGTACAGACCATGATTCTCAGTAAGAATTCAAATTTTCATACGGTTTGGTTGCTATTGGGTGGAAGTTAAAACGAATTTTTAAAAATAATTCTCTTTGTAGATATTTTGATTGATTCGTGTTCAGACCATGATTCTTAGTAAGAATGCAAAATTTCAGGCGGTTTGAAGACATAAGGCCAAAGTTATGACCGACCCCAAGTATTCAAACGTCCAATCCCAAGTGCTAAAACGACCGAACCCAAGTGTTTTGAACGACGATCTTTTTTAAAAAAATTCTCTTTGTAGATTTTTTGATTGATTCGTGTACAGACTATGATTCTCGAAGCCATAGGGCCAAAGTTAAAACGAATTTAAAAAAAAAAAATCTTGTAGATTTTTAGATTAATTCTTGTACAGACCATGATTCTTAGTAAGAATCTAAAATTTCAGACTGTTTGAAGCCATAAGGCCAAAGTTATGACCGACCCCAAGTTTTCAAACGTCCGACCCCAAGTGCTAAAACAACCGAACCCAAGTGTTAAAACGATGATCTTTTTTTAAAAAATCTCTTTGTAGATTTTTTTTTCGATTCGTGTACAGAACTTGGTTCTCAGTAAGAATTCAAATTTTCAGACGGTTTGGTTGTTATAAGGCGGAAGTTAAAACGAACTTTTAAAAATAAATCACTTTGTGGATTTTTTGATTGATTCGTGTGCAGATTATGTGCACCCAAGTGTTAAAACGATGATCTTTTTAAAAAAAAATTCTTTGTAGATTTTTTTATTGATTCGTGTACAGAACTTGGTTCTCAGTAAGAATTCAAACTTTCAGACGGTTTGGTTGTTACAGGGCGGAAGTTAAAACGAAATTTTAAAAATAAATCACTTTGTGGATTTTTTGATTGATTCGTGTGCAGATCATGTGCACCCAAGTGTTAAAACGATGATCTTTTTAAAAAAAATCTCTTTGTAGATTTTTTTATTGATTTGTGTACAGAACTTGGTTCTCAGTAAGAATTCAAATTTTCAGACGGTTTGGTTGCTATAGGGCGGAATATAAAACGAACTTTTAAAAATAAATCACTTTGTGGAATTTTTTGATTGATTCTTGTTCAGATCATGATACTTAGCGACGATCCAAAATTTCAGACGATTTGAAGCCATAAGGCCAAAGTTATGACCGACCCCAACTATTCAAACGTCCGACCCCAAGTGCTAAAACAACCGAACCCAAGTGTTAAAACGATGATCTTTTAAAAAAAAAATTCTCTTTCTAGATATTTTTATTGATTCGTGTACGGACCATGATTCTCAGTAAGAATTCAAATTTTCAGGCGGTTTGGTTGCTATAGGGCGGAAGTTAAAACGAACTTTTAAAAATAAATCACTTTGTGGATTTTTTGATTGATTCGTGTACAGATCATGATTCTTATTAAGGATCCAAAATTTCAGACTGTCAAAACGAAGATTTTTTTTTAAATAATTCTCTTTTTAGATTTTATGATTGATTCGTGTACAGACCATGATCTAAGTTAAAACAAATTTTTAAAAAAAATCTCCCTGTGGATTTTTGATTGATTCGTGTTCAGACCATGATTCTTACTAAGAATCCAAAATTTCAGGTGGTTTGAAGTCATTAGGCCAAAGTTATGACCGACCCCAAGTTTTCAAACGTCCGACCCCAAGTGCTTAAACAACCGAACCCAAGTGTTAAAACGAAGAATTCAAATTTTCAGACTGTTTGAAGCCATAAGGCCAAAGTTATGACCGACCCCAAATATTCAAACGTCCGACCTCAAATGCTAAAACAACCGAAATCAAGTGTTTTGAACGACGATCTTTTTAAAAAAAATTCTCTTTGTAGATTTTTTGATTGATTCGTGTACAGACTATGATTCTCGAAGCCATAGGGCCAAAGTTAAAACGAATTTAAAAAAAAATAATCTTGTAGATTTTTAGATTGATTCGTGTGCAGACCATGATTCTTAGTAAGAATCTAAAATTTCAGACTGTTTGAAGCCATAAAGCCAAAGTTATGACTGATCCCAAGTTTTCAAACGTCCGACCCCAAGTGCTAAAACAACCGAACCCAAGTGTTAAAACGATGATCTTTTAAAAAAAAAATTCTCTTTCTAGATATTTTTATTGATTCGTGTACGGACCATGATTCTCAGTAAGAATTCAAATTTTCAGGCGGTTTGGTTGCTATAGGGCGGAAGTTAAAACGAACTTTTAAAAATAAATCACTTTGTGGATTTTTTGATTGATTCGTGTACAGATCATGATTCTTATTAAGGATCCAAAATTTCAGACTGTCAAAACGAAGATTTTTTTTTAAATAATTCTCTTTGTAGATTTTATGATTGATTCGTGTACAGACCATGATCTAAGTTAAAACAAATTTTTAAAAAAAATCTCCCTGTGGATTTTTGATTGATTCGTGTTCAGACCATGATTCTTACTAAGAATCCAAAATTTCAGGTGGTTTGAAGTCATTAGGCCAAAGTTATGACCGACCCCAAGTTTTCAAACGTCCGACCCCAAGTGCTTAAACAACCGAACCCAAGTGTTAAAACGAAGAATTCAAATTTTCAGACTGTTTGAAGCCATAAGGCCAAAGTTATGACCGACCCCAAATATTCAAACGTCCGACCTCAAATGCTAAAACAACCGAAATCAAGTGTTAAAACGATAATTTTTTTTTTTTTTCATTTATTTCTGGCTTTCACCCTTCAATTTATATATTAATTTTATTTAAATGTGCAAATTTCAGAATTTTATGGAAGATTGAGGTAAGAGAAGTAGAGTTCAGACTTAGAAGAGATGAGATGTTGAATGGAGGAGAGGCAATTTTTGATAACGCTTGATAGAAGAGAGGATATTTATTTACAGAGGGACAATCAAAAATATGTGATCTAAAGTTCCCACATCTAGACCACAGAACGTACAATCTGGGGAGTCAAGCACATGAATTTTATAAAGGTGAGAAGGAACGGAACAATGTCCGATTCTCATACGAATAAGTAAGGAAATTTCTTTTTTGAAAAATGGGGGAATTTTTGAAACCACGGTTTTGATGGGATAGTCCTTTGTATTGAGGCGTAGCGGGCACCCTTGGATTGGACTAGCAATGTTCCAATACTCTGTCCAAACATTGCTGGATCTATCTTTGATGATGGAAAAAATATCAGACAGGGGAATATGGTTTACGAGGGTAACGGTAGGGTTAGACGCTCCTTGTTTTGCCAAGGAATCAGCAATATCGTTACCCACTATGCCAACATGTCCAAAAATCCAAATCAGAGTCACAGTTTTTCCAGAGCTTTGAATGGAGGTTATCAATACTCGAATAAGACATACAAAGTGATCATCAGGATGAAGAAGAGGACTTGTTTTAAATTTTTGGAGGGAACTGAGAGAGTCCGAGAGAACAAGAGAATGTTCAAAATTGTTTTTTATTATATATTTGAGAGATTCAATAATCGCAATGCACTCGGCAGAAAATATTCTTTCATTAGAATTATTGTGGTAAACGTTAATACCAATACCACAGTTAGGAGAGTCCGGAGATTTGGAGCCATTAGTAAATAAAAGAGAAGAGTTGGGCCATTTAGAAGAAATAATGGTCATTGAACATATTATTGACAGTACGGGCTGGGAGATTGGAATGACTTTTATGGATTCCGATCCCTTCTAAAATCGTTGGGGATAGGGTGACGTGACCATATTTTAATTTGTACAAAGGAAGAAGATCATTTTTGATAACTTGAAGCTCTAAGAGAGAGCGAAAATTTTTACAGATGGCAGGGAGTGGGGAATTCCGCAGTTTAATTTTTTGATTTTTAGCCAATCTGAAGTACACTAACTAATTCGATTAAGATTCGGCCGAGTATCGTTAATTTTCTCTTAAGAATTGGAGAGTTGCGTTACTTTGTCACGGATCCCATAATCAGAACCTAACCAAACTCTCATGAAACTACCCTCGAAGTACATCCTTTCCAATAAAAAAAGAATTATCGAAATCGGTTGTCGTGATATTGAGTTATTTGTCCATTTGTCGCGCACATACCTAAAGCAAATTTAAGACTTATATGATTTTCTCATGAATTCCATTGTTAAAACTGGACCAAATTAAAATGGGACCACACGGAAAGCATTAGCTTTCAATCAAATAAAGAATCATCAATATCGGTTCACCGAGTCGAAAGTTCTGAGGTAACAAACATTAAAAAAAAAAAAAATTAAAAACTAAAAAAATTCAGTCGAATTGAGAAACTCCTCCTTTTTGAAGTAGTACTGTATTAAAATATAACTAGCCGTTGGAAACAATAGTTATATTATTTCAACGTCCAACGCTGTTGAAAATAATTAGCGCCAACAGTTGAAATATAATACCTACATGCGAATATTATTCAACGCAGTCAACGATTCAACTGCCTAATAAATAAAAAGGGTTAAGAGTTTGTACTTCGTGAACAACATTACTCGATATTTTAAATGGTCTTTTAGTTATGTACCTACTGCACGTTTTTTTTTTATTTTCCCATCCAATACGGCCGATACTCAGCGCCATGGAACAAACAAATTTATCAACGACAAGCAAAAAAATAACCTTTTGATAATTTTCAATGTTTTGTACCTATTGTTTTCAACGGTGTTAGAATGATTAAGTCAAAAGGGTCAAGAGATCACACTTCGTGAACGATATTATACCCAATTACACAAGGTCTTTTGGTAATGTACATACCTACTGCACGTTTTATTTTATTTTCCCATCCAATACGGCCGATACGTAGCGCCATTGAACAATCAAATTTATCAACGACAAGCAAAAAAATAACCTATTGATAAATGTCAATGTTTTGTACCTATTGTTTTCAACGGTGTTAGAATGATTAAGTCAAAAGGGTCAAGAGATCACACTTCGTGAACGATATTATACCCAATTACACAAGGTCTTTTGGTAATGTACATACCTACTGCACGTTTTATTTTATTTTCCCATCCAATACGGCCGATACGTAGCGCCATTGAACAATCAAATTTATCAACGACAAGCAAAAAAATAACCTATTGATAAATGTCAATGTTTTGTACCTATTGTTTTCAACGGTGTTAGAATGATTAAGTCAAAAGGGTCAAGAGATCACACTTCGTGAACGATATTATACCCAATTACACAAGGTCTTTTGGTAATGTACATACCTACTGCACGTTTTATTTTATTTTCCCATCCAATACGGCCGATACGTAGCGCCATTGAACAATCAAATTTATCAACGACAAGCAAAAAAATAACCTATTGATAAATGTCAATATTTTGTACCTATTGTTTTCAACGGTGTTAGAATGATTAAGTCAAAAGGGTCAAGAGATCACACTTCGTGAACGATATTATACCCAATTACACAAGGTCTTTTGGTAATGTACATACCTACTGCACGTTTTTTTTTTTCCCGTCCAATACGGCCGATACGTAGCGCCAAGCAACAAGCGAATTTATCAGTGACAAGCAAAATATATCTTCAACAGGATAATATTTTCAACAACCACCAACGTCTTCCAACAGTTTCAACTTTCAACGTTATTATAGGATTATTATTACGTGTGTGTCGCGTGGGGCATAGAGATAATAATAATTAATAATACATCAATGATTCGGGGAACCACCCGTTAAAAGGGATTCCTTAATACGATTTTGATATATTTTTTGTTAGTATCGTGTCGATCTCCTATTATAGTTGCGTCAACGTTGACGTTATTTTCAACAGCTATTTTCAACAGTTGAAAATTGCCAACGATAACGACGTTGGCGTTGGATAGAATTATCGTCAACGCCCAGTACTATTTTGAAGTCGTTTAAAAACATCAACCGTTCATTTTCTCAATTCAATGTATTTTATTAAAGTTATGGACATATTCATTGTTTAATCTCTTAAAAGATAAATTTAAAGTGAAAAAAGTAATATATTTTTTATCCTAAAGTAGGAAAATGAAATAAAGAAAATCAATATTAATTTCGAAGATCAATTGCGTATACGATATTTTAATACAAACAAGCTCGATGGTAAGCCCACGCGAGAACACTCGGAATGAAATATCAAAATGACGAGACGCTTCTCGTGAATGTCTTGCGCACGTGTGGATGAAAGTTCGATGAGGCGGATCTGCCTTTCAACGACATAAATAATTTCGTACTGTTTGAAATACGAACCACGCGACGGTTAAATTTGTTCATACAAAAATACTAAAAAGGCGATTAAAAAAAATGGGAGGGGTGAAGTAGGAAGGTAAAAATTTGGAGTCATAGGTATTTTTTGATGCCAAATAAAAAAATAAATTAAATATAAATAAATCAAATATAAATATAAATTCTCAAAAACATAGAATTTTTTTCTAGAGACGGACACCCTAATCACCTAGCGGTATGAAATATACTTTAAAACCTATTATCATACCTACCAAATATACACACAAAATTTCATAAAAATCGGTCGAGCCGTTTCGGAGGAGTGCGACCACAAACACCGTGACACGAGATTTTTATGTATAAGATAACTATTTGAAAATTTACAGAGTGAAGTAAAATAATAATTTTTAATTTCCGATGTGAATTTGTAATCTAAAAATATTTTATCATTTTATATGACAATAAAGCATACAACGTGGATGGTTCGAAAATTCGACTATCGTGGAGAACATTTATTAGTTCCTATGTTCCCGAAGGTTATCTCGGTCACCGACAGCATAGACTGTAAAATCTGCTTATCTTACCTTAAATATTTTCTCTCTTTTAAAAACGTTTTGAATTTTTTTTAAATGAACAAATTCAATTGAATTGGAACGTATTCATAACAAGAGATTAATTTCAAGAAAGTAATTTTATAAGATAATGTATGAAAGTATTAATCAATACAAATAATATGTAGGTACATAATACTTTTGAAATGATGAGCAAGACATAATAAACTGGGGAAAAATTCAAAATATATAATTTTTTTTTTTAATTTCTCGAAGAAAACTTCTTCGGAAAGGTTTTCACTTTGTGATGACATTATTTATTTTAAGAAAAGACAAACAACTTTGTTTACATCACTTTTATTTGTACACAATCTACATGTTTCGTGAACGATGTTCACATCATCAGGATCAAATGTATACTAAACTTAAAAATTAAACATAGATCACATATGGGACGAAGGGGTAGGAGGAAGGGGAAGGGGTAAGATTGAGGGGACAATTGGGATTTCAAAGTCATTAGCAGGGAAAGACCGGTTAAGTGGGAAAAGGTTCAAAAGAGGGTTTATAAAAATTTGTTGCTTATTAATTAAGTCTGCTTTATTATTTACATTTTTCCTAATTTCTAAAATATCTAAATTATTTATATGTGATGCCTTATAACCCGTATGTATTTGGTTAGAAACAGAAAAGCAACTGAACATGTTCTTGAATTTTTTTAATAAATTTCATAAAAACATTCAACTCACACTAGAAATAGGTAAAGAGAAGAGTTTAAATTTCTTAGATTTAAATTTAACATTAATCGGTAATAAAATAGATTTTAATATTTTCCGTAAAGATACGTACACCGATATTGTCATAGAAACTTCATCAAATCATCCTTATTCTCAAAAACTCGCGGCCTTTCACTCTATGATTAATAGATTAATTACGATTCCTTTGTCTGTTCCGAATTACACTTTGGAATTAAATATTATTAAACAAATAGCATTTAATAATGGTTATTCTGCTAAATTAATAGATCAACTAATAAATAAAAAGATTAAACAGAAATTCTTAAATTTATATATTTACCCTTTTTCTAAACAAATAAATAATCAATGGCGTAGAATTCTATTTGTTAATAATAATATGTCAAAAATAATTAGTAAAAATATTCCCGGTACTATACAACCAGCATTTTATACAAATAATAAATTAAAAAAGTTCATCCTTAACAACAAAGATAGCGACATTAAAACAAAAAAATCGGGCGTTTATAAACTAAATTGTACAGACTGTAATTACTTTTATATAGGTAGAACAAATAGAAACTTTGAAGTAAGGGTTAAAGAACATCTCACGGCATTAAATGGCAATAGCGAATCTGAGTTCGCAGATCATTTAATAAAAAATGATCATAATTTTGACAAAACCATGGACTTAAAATATTACATACGGGTTATAAGGCATCACTATAAATAATTTAGAGATTTTAGAAATTAGGAAAGATTCTTGCCCATAATGCTGGAGAAGGCCAACAGCCTTCCGATGATCATCCTTGTGTTTTTGAACTCATCCACACAAGCCTCGCACACGGTTGCCAGGGCCAAGAGTTTAATGAAGCTGTGAATCCACCAAATTAAAACAATGATCTGATTGACTCCGCCCTAAAACAAACAAAAAATACTGAAAACAGGGAACCCATTAATCAGATAAATGAATTTCGGTAAGCAAAAGTTTTGCACAATTTTTTTCTGTATTTTTTTTACAATAGGTATCTGGAGGTCAATATGTCTAGGAGTGACGGACATATGAATCCATCCTTCCCACTACGGTGCAAGGCAAGACAAGAATCTGGCTGGAGAAGTCTAGATTTTATGTCTCCCTTAACCAATCTCTTCCGACTCAGCCCGCCACGCAGTAGGTGGGCAAACGCCTTGGCCGCCAAGACCTAGGCAAACCTCACCCCATGAACCTGGGCACCCCTGCTAAGTAATCAAACGTAGCGACTACGGCAGAGGTGACCTATGGCAGTTGTGACCTATGCAAGGGTGTTGGTATGGAATGGTTTAGTCGATGAAAGCGTTTTTAGTAAATCATAAATATCCAATTTGAAACTTTAATCACTCACTGAACTGTTTATTAATTTTAAATAAATAAATTATGTTCATCTAATATTCATTTAACGTGTCTGGTGTTTAAAGAAAATCATCAAAAATTAACTCCCGCGAAGGTTTCTGTATATCTCTCTCTGGTTTCAATCCTGGGATTGGTTTGCAGCAATTTCATATATTCGTTTCAATTATTACAATGGAAGATGCTCCGAGGAACTAGCATCATTGATCCCTTCGGCACCGGTGCATAGTCGGGAAACACGCCAAACGCGTGCCCAACATTTGTACACAGTTGACATTTGTCACATGAGAACGGGTCGTTTCTTCGACTCGTTCTTATGTTCAACAGCTCGGCTGTGGAATGATTTGCCGGCCTCTGTGTTTCCTCCTTCCTACAACATGGGTCTCTTCAAGACCAATGTTCATTCCTTCCTCTCCTCAAAAAGACCCTCCACACAGCATCCCAGATGACATAGGCCCTGAGGGAAATTATTTTCCTTAGGGCCTCCTGTGTGGAGTTAATGTAAAAAAAAAAAAAAAAAAATCTACAGGAGAAATTATTTGACCTAGGTATACAAACTCATCCACATAGATCAGATTGTTATTGATTCTGATAGGTTCTTGCTTCCCATTTTACGTACTGTTAATATGACAATATTATTACGGGAGAGTGGTATAGTTCTGTATATAATGGTGATGAAATTTGTGTATGGAACGTGTCGAAAAAAGCATATGACAACCCTGGAAATTCAAGAATGGAATTTACGCTCCCACATAGTACCATGCCGCCAGCACATTACCCCCTCCATAACCAGATAAACAATGGGAGTGTTGCTATTGGCTGACGTAACGCTGTGCGTTTGGTACATCTCCCGAATGATGTCTAAAACGCTATTACTTCTTTAATTAACTTATCAGTTGAAAACATAAATGCAATTGATAATAAATACACGCGGCAGCTTTATTCCACTCGAAAACACATCTGAATTACCACGTAATGCTTCCACCAGGGAATCCAGACAGCAATGATCAACTTCAAGATAATGGCTGACTATTTACATCACCCCCACCATTCGACCAGCCGAGCCACTATTTGTCAATGCTGAACAAAGGAAATCTCTCAATACAACTCAAAAACTGACGTCTACCGGTGATTGTTGCACTTTAAATATTTACTACTCAAAATTGTACCTCATATCACACATGTTAACTTGTAACTTTTCTTCTAAAAACAATAAAAATTATGTGGGACTTTGGTTTTGAGAGTTGAGACTGTCTTGGCAAGAACTATCATACACAATTTTAACACATCTAACTTCCAATCGTAGCGACCAGGGAAAATACCTAAAACAAGCATCTTAGAAAAATTAAGGAGGTTCTATCCCCCAAAGGTCTGACTCAATTTTGCCCTATAAAACAGAAAGCAAACCGGTAGGAAGTCAGAAATCAAACTACTGGCCAAGAAGAAACAAGTCTCCAAGAAACCAAAGTCTCCAAGTTCTAACCTACTTTGAAGTGTTTTAATAAGTAATTAAATTCTGTTCTACCTTTCTACCAGTATCCCAGTCTCCTGAACCCCTACAGTCTCCAAAAGTCTCCAAAGTGCAAATCATATTTTTAGTTGAGTAATAAATTCAGTTTTGGTCATTTTAACTAGAATCATCTTTCAAGAAATAAATTCGTTCAAAATACCATGGCGTACCAAGATCCATTGGCGTACCACATTCCCAGTGTCCTGCTAATCCCAAAAGTCTCCCAAAGTCTGCAAGTCTTTTTAAGTGTTTTTAAATCAGTAATAGATTCAGTTTTTCCAATTTAACTTAGAATCATTGATCCAAAAGTAAAGTCAATTAAAAGGACATTGGCGTGCCAAGTTGTGTCCAGCTTCCTATTTTAATACAGAATCTATACAAACATCCCACTCGTCTAGTATAATTTGTATAACAAAGTTACAATGGGTGGCTAGCGAGTTGTTTGAAAACTGAATGTATGGAATGCGGTAGGGGGTAGAGAAATTCGGGAGGGGGGAGGGGAACTCGGGAGGGGGGTTCGTGATATGAGGAAAGCGGGAGAGAAGAGTGGGGAAAGGGAAGAGGATGCGGGAGAGGAAGGGAAGGCGGAAGGGGAGGCTGAAAGGGAACTGCACGAATAGGAAGACAAGCGGGGCGAAAAATGTATTTATTAAGTGGCATAGCAGCGCATGCCGGGAACTTGCTAGTTAACATATAAACATGTTCAGTCATGATTTAAAACATAGATTTTTTCCAGTGAAATCGATTGGTGATAGTTTATCTTTTATTTACCGAAGAAACAAATGCAGATGTACCCATTATCACGTGAATCAGAATCAGTGAAGCTGAAACCGTTGTTTGCATCAAAATGGTGGCTATTAGAATGTTATCTGAAACACCGGTAAGGTGTATTGATAAAATGTATATAATTGAACGATGGATAAAGCGCTAATATAGATTTTCATCCGCCAATGTACTTTAGAAAAGTGTGAAGTTTCTTTTCTATAAGACCTCAAACCCAAAATCAGATGAAGGGTCTTTAATGGTTCTAATTTATAGTGAAACAGGTAACCGTTAGCGCATTTACGGCCATTATTTTGTTTCTTACGCTTAGGCGTGAATTCACCAAACATGCTCTGTCTTTACATCAGCCACTTGAATAAAAAGCTAGCCGTTATGGTGAAAAATACTTATTTTTTTAGTAAGTAATTATAAACGAGGGAGGGTTTAGTTCTAAATAGGTGGCGTAAGTGGATTAGCTCATTTTATTTAAATTCTAACTGTATCATTATTATAGCTGTCAGTCACTTTACATATATTTTTTTAGGGTGGTGCTTGATACGTTACAGCGTTACAGCCAATTCGGCCTTCTAAGTAATAAAAAGTATTATTCACAATTTTTTGTCATGGTAGTCACGATTATATTTGGAATTTTTTAAAAACATTATTAACAATATTTCAAAGGCCATTGGTTCAGTAGGGGCTTGTTATATTGATCTTGTTGCAATTTGGAAAAGTTAAAACCATTATGGGGGTTAATGATATTCATACCTATCTAAAAGTATTAATAATTCTCGAATAATACTAGTGTTAGTGTTTGATATCCAATTCCTTATAAGTAAAACTGATTCTGTTGTACGTACCAAAATCTCAGTTATTATTTTAATGATAGATTCATTCCATCGTACATTAAACACGGTTGACGTGAATCTAACTCTGAACATAATGCTAGAGAAATGCCGACGCCAAGACAATTAGATTTTCCCTCTACGCAGCATCTCAGATGACTTAGGCCCTGAGGAAAATTATTTTTTGTGTGACATTAATGTAAAAAAAAAATTTAAATAAACATTAAATCTGGAGAAAGTTTTCACAAAACCCGTGGTAGCATTTTTACAACGAATCTGGTGCAGATCATAAATTTTAGACATAATATATTTTTTAAATAATCTAATCTTAGAAATAATTCCAAAGAAACCGGCCAGAAAGCTGGCGATTTTCTCGTAAAAATGAAGAATTATTACATCCCTAGGATATTTTCATCGAATTATTGAATTCAGGCTGTCAATCTCAAAATCCAAACACGCTTATCGATTGGTGAAGTTAAGCGGTGTTCAAACACGGCTACAAAGCGCGAGCAGGTATCTGTTGCGAGCGCTTATGTCTTGTACCGTTCACACGACGTTATCAAATATTTCTTCCTGTGGTAAGAGAGGGGGTCAGATGAATTAGCGAGCGGCCACGGAATGCAGATTTTTTGTACTGAATCTGTCAACTTGACATCTGTCATCTACTGGTCTAGGCAGCTCCGTAATTAAAATGACCCCCTCTTCTGTTTTCGTCGGAGAGGGGGGCGCTTATCTCTTCGCATATCGCCTAACATATATAACAGCGTAAGATGTGCATTGTCTATTGCCCCCTCTACACGTCAGCAGATGCGTCCGCAGACGTCGACAGATGCATCCGCAGATGGATCTCCACGAGCCGTCCACACATCTCCATCTGTAGGTGGATCAGTCTGTGTTGGTTCTCGACAGACGCAACACGAACGCACGCAAAATGGTTATTGAGACCGTAGCTGCCGCAGCTATTTATTTATTTAGTACTTTTAAGTATTATTTAAGTGTCCATCGAAGTAGAGTTAAGAGGAATATAAACGCTAGAAATATTTGGAATCTCATGCCTGCAAAATTTTAAAATCGAGCGTCTTTTTGCACGAGGCAAGTAAGCGAAAAAGTGGTATTTATTTATTTTGTGCATATTTTATAAGAACGAAAAAAGTTAGAACATGGAAAACCTCAAAAATAGTCTTAGCCATAAAGGGGTATTTTTTTTAAATTGTTTCTTGTATTACTTCATAGTTAAATCATGAAAAAACATTTTTTTTGGTGGTTTATGCTTATATTTTTTGTTACGTAAATAATAATTTTATTAATTTAAAATAAAACAATAACTTTGTAAACACCACTTTTATTTTTATACTTTATGCCGACCGGGTTTCGCTTCAACCGTAGCTTCATTAGGGCAGTATAATACTCTACTAACATTAGGTTACATGTGTGTTATAATATATAATTTACCAAAAATGGGCTGGACTCGTCAAGTGGAGGAGGAGGAAGGAGGCATAGATGGAGAATTGGGAAGGGAACGGACATGTTCTTTATCAATAGGGAACAATCTTAGTATGGGACTTTTATTTAAATTTAGTTGGTTATTAACTACCTTAATTAATTGTAATTAATTTTATTGTAATTCCAATACATATAAAAGCTAGTAAAAGCTTCGATTTATCCGTAGCATATTATGATGTTCATATTGTAAGCCGATTCGTCGTAAAGATTAGTCAAAATAGTATCTAAATAGGATTTCACGTGTGTATTCATCTTAAGAACGAAAAAAAAACTGCAAGAATCACGCGTGCACTTTCATTTGCTTCCCGATGAACACTGATCCCTGATCCGTCGTCAGACGTGTGGACAGACCGCGCCGCACCGCGCCGAAACCCTTTGATCCGTGCTACAAAACCTGACAACTGACGCGTCCGCCGATGACATCTGCAGATGAATCTGTTTGAATTACTGTGGATTCATCGAACGTCAATTCGTAGCTGGAATGAGCTGCGTAGCGCCGGAGTCGTTCCGCTGTTTTGGTGTTTTTTTCGTAGCATCTTCAGGGTAGCCGTCAAAAACGATGGAGACGTTCTTCCCAAAGTGGTTTCGGACGTAGGTGGTATAACGCACCAAAAATGCTCGAACCGTGCTCTTCCGCTGCCATGTGATAAATTTATTCCCAAATGTTCCAATAGAAGGAAGTAAAACAATTATTGATAATTTATTAAATTCTTCGAATTTGCCGAAAGACTTAATTAATGATTTAATTTTACTATTCGATGTTATTTTTAAACGGAATTACTTTCAATTCAATAATACAATATTTAAACAAAAAGATGGCTTAGCGATGGGTAGTAGTACAAGCCCTTTAATTGCAGATATTTTTGTTAATAATATAGAGAATAAGATTTTTAATAACAACAAGCACACACCCGCTTTTCATCAAACCTGGGTTGCGTGGTCCCAAAAACTAACACCTCATTCGCTCAACGACTATTCTGGTTCATCGCTCCTAAAATATATAATGCTCTGAGTACTGACATAAAGTCAAGTAATTCTAATTCTCTTATTATAACACGTGTACAACATTGGATTTTTGAAAGGGGACGAACGTACTTTAAAGAATTCATGAGTTCTTAACACTACATTTTATTTATTAATTTTTGCATTCCAAATTTTAATTTCCATTTTTATTTCTATTTTTCTTTAAATGTTGTAATTTTTTTCTCTTAGTTTTTCACTAAATTTTATTTATGTTTTAATTTTGATTTATATACTTATATGTTTTAATTTATATAGAACACTTGAGTTCTTAACATTTAATATTTATTATTAATTTTTGTATTTCCAAATTTGAATTTTCATTTTTATTTCTACTTTTCTAAAAGGGATACATAAGAAGTCAGTTGCTGACCCAGTGCGGAGAAAAACCTTTTTCATGTTCCAACTGCAACTATTCATGTACTATGAAGAGAAATCTAAAAATCACACGTTAACCGACAGTGGAAAAAAACCTATTTCTTGTCCTGACTGCAACTATTCTTATTCTCGAAAAAAATAACTAAAACGGCACTTGCTAACTCACATTGATGAAAACCTTTTTCTTGTCCTGACTGTAACTATTCATGCGCTACAAAACGGTATCTAAAAATTCACACCAACCTGCCTTGTTTTTCAAGCTGGTCTTACAGCACTATTAAACACGCTACCACAATAATAACTTCTTCACTAATTCACGTCAGTCCATAGATAACAATTCATTTCACGAGTCTACGTTAATCACAATATACGAACGAAATTAGAATGACACAAGGAATATTTCAGGGAAATCCCCGACTGAGCTAGGAACAAAAAAACATTTTTCGGGAATCCCCGACCAACCAAGCCATAAAGTGCACTTTCGTAAGTTTTTTCTCCACGTTCGAGTATCACCCGCTCCTCGGGTGGCACCCGGGGCGCCCCCCCCCCCCCCCCCCCCCCCGCGCTGCGCTACTGGATACGGCACTCGTAATATCGCACGAAGACCTAATTACTGCAATGAACCTTATGCAGCATGATTTTATTGCCCTCTTGAAATGGTCTCATGACGTAGGTCTCATAATAAATGCCAAAAAACTAAAATAATGCACATAAGATCTCCACATGCCAGATATAGTGTAATTCCTTACACCGGTACAAAATAATCGTGACCAGCATTCTACCGGATCTGCCCTGATGATGGACACTGCAACGCTGTCCGAAACGTTGGCTAAAGAAGGAAGTAGCACAACACGGCATAGCACCCCAAAAACAAATAATGAAAAAACATAATAACAGTCTGCGCCGTTATTATTGCATTCGTGAAAGTTTTGTGATGAATTAATGTTATACTCGTAAGTGTAATTAAACGACACAAACCCCCCCCCCCCCCCCCCCCGTCCCTGTCACACATCGTCACCATTGTGAGACCCCTGTTGACGTCACACATTTTGCAATTTTGACTCCCCCCCGCCAACCTAGTTTTGCAGTGCGGTACATCTTACTCACAAGCGCCAAGTCTTTGGCTGGAACGATTTAAAGGTATGTATGTACCTACATATTATATAAGTATAATTATTGTTCAAAATTGTATTATTAATGTTCAAAATTGTAAATGGTAGAATAGACAGTCCTGATCTAACTAAGCTCATTGAATTTCATATTCCCACGAGAACCACTCGTTCTAAAGTCCTTTTAAATGTAACAATAATCGGACTGAGTATACGAAACACTCACTTTTACCTAGGTTGCATGAAGTTACTAATAGATATGCAGATGTGATAGATCTATTTAACTGCACGGAACAGAGGTACAAGACGGCTATGCTATCATATTTTTTTAGTCACTATTAATTTTATTTCTATTATAGATTTTTGCATGTAAATGTATCTCCGGTGTCACTTCCCAATGTATCGTCACAATTAACTGTTATACATACACTGTTTTACCATTACTAATATTTTGAATATGAATTTGTGACATGTAATTAATGTTTATGGCATACTTATGCCGTTTGTATTAAATAAATAAATAAAAAGTATGTACTGTTTGTTATTGTTGTGTGATTCAGAGCACATTTTTGTTCTAATGACCAATTCACTATTATTTCTAGGTCTTGGCGGGGGATGCCTTTGCAAGGCGGGCCGGACCAGGAGAGACCGGTTGCGGGAGACCTTTTGATCTCTCCAGCCTGACTCTCTCGACCCATCGCCTTGCACTAGAGTTTGGAAAATGAACCTGGCTATTCAGATCTAGTCACCAAAAACGGCTAAAACCATTTCAAGTAATAAGACTAAACCTACGTACACTGTACACCATGTAAAAATTTAAAAAAATCGTACGATATAACTTTTTTTATCCGACTAGTATACGCTGCCTGAAAACGGGACTTTCCCGGTGAAAACGGGACGTCTGGTCACATTAAATTAGACCTCCTTCAGTCTTGTCTATAAACTCTGACTGGTTATACAGAGAAACAAAGAAGGAAGAAGGCCCATACCCTCGCAGGCAGTATACATCTCTTTCAGTCTGGTCTATAAACTCTTGACTGGTTATATACAGAGGAACAAAGAAAGTCCACACACTCGCATATAGTACACAACTCCTTCAGTCATGTCTATGTACTCTGAATATATCGAAAAAAAAAACATAAAAGTTTGGATAAAAAATAATGATAGGACATTTACCGGTGCACTCACCCAAATTCGAAATTAGTAATGAACCAATGCTGTCACTATTGTACCTATGTTATTCTTATTATTAATGCAACCAATCTATTGTACGATTATATTCTAATTTAGGTGTAGGTATGTTCACAGAATTATAAATTGACGTAAAATTACTGCCTCAACACAGGCTAGCCTAGTGAGGCAGGTTACGAGAGACCTACGTTTATAATTATAAATCTCTATTCTTTAAGTACCTACTGTTTATATGTATATTGTTTTCCATTATTAACTTTGTACTTATGCAACCTTTAAACTATTGTATACTTTTTTTTGTAGTTATAAATCTTTAAATTTTTGTTAAATAAAGATATATATATTATTATTATTATTATTATACCATACAGAGGAACAAAGAATGAAGAAGGCCCACACATTCGCATACAGTATACAACTCCTTCAGAACTTAATTTCAGAAGTCAAATATATGAACTGCAATTGGTTATGCCTCAAATAACATTAACTGTGTCGGTGAATTTTCTTTTTTTAAAACACTATTTACAAAGAAAGTATTGTTCATTCATAAGTATTTACATTAAAATTAGCGATACAAAAAACCAGGTAAATAATTTGGAATGCGAAAAACCAACCGCCTTTATATAAAACATGTATCTTGAATCGTGTACATATAAAGATGAATAATAAATATATATATATAAAATATATATATATATATATATATATATATATATATATATATATATATATATATATATATATATATATACATCCCGCTATCATTTCTGCGTCCTTTCATCAGATCGACATTACTGCGTCTACCCGAAGGACTTAATTTTACATAGTTCTAACTAAAGTATATACTATCTTTTCAGTGTTTGATTGTAGTTAGGTATTTAAATTTTTGAAAAACATTAATTTAAAAATATACAAAACGATAAAAACGCCCTTTAGCGTTCCACCAATCTGAACTCCTTTCATATTCAATGCAGAGAGGCATCCTGCGTATATTTACTTTAATTTGGTCCACAATGAAGCGTCCAATTATATATTCATTTTCATGTTGACGACAAACCGACGTCTTGCGACGTTGCCGCTTATTTGTTCAAGTTTTTGGTTGAACGACTGTATAGGTATTTATAGAATATGAAGGCGACAATATGTCTGGCCCATACGTCGCGGACTCTAATCAACCCGGCGCGGCGGCAATGCCCACGTAAAATTTATTAAATTGGTATGAGATTTTTTGAGACTTATCATTCAGAATTAAAACGTTGCTTGAAGTGTGATTTGTTATTTTTAGTGACTAGATCTATATTGCTGGGATCTTCCTTTGCTTCCTCTTTTCTCCATTTTGATTTCGCATCAGACAGTGATTACCATATTTTGGCTATATCAGTGGACTCCTGTATGATTTTCTCATCAAAAACAGTTTTTTCATGTTAATTTTAAAGAATGAACTCTAGATATAAGTGCTTAATTATTACTACAACACGATTATCAGTAGAAATATTATGTGACCTATTAATTATAAAGAAGCCGCAGACTTCGCAAAGAGTCGAATTGGGAGGCGGTATGGGTACCGCTGCCCCGGGAACCATTTATTGGATAACCAACACCTCTGCCATAGGTCACCCCAAGTGGTTCGCTACGTTTGGTGAATTAGCGAGGGTGCCCTATAATGTGTAATGCTCATGTGGTGAGGTTTGTCTGGGTCTTGGCAACGGATGCATCTGCCCACCAGCTAGTCAGTTCAGTTCAAGCCTCCATTTTGGTCGCAGCGACGCAACAATCTCCACAGTTAATTTGATAGAAAACCGGTAAAAATCGATCATCAATCAATTATTTCGGGTACACCGCTTAGGGGACCTCTCCCCTGCCCCATTAAACCATTTTGTGTAAATTATCAGTGAAAAATAAGTGATTTATAATCAACTTTCTAAAAAATTTAACGTCTATTTGACGTTTATTATTAAAATCTCTTCTGTGTTAAAAAGATAAAAATCATAGTATAACCAATTAAATATAAGTTCTATCGTGTACGGGGACAACATCCCCGTCACAAAAAACCTTTTCCTGTCTAGTTTTTAGCTTTAAAAGTGATACTTTATCAACTTTTGTATAATAACAATATTTAGTTTCAAAGCGACGTGAAGTGACTGAAGAATAGTTTTATAGGCGAAAGTGACGTTTCAGTGAAGTTACAGAAGTGTAGATTCGTAACATAGATATAGTGAATAGTAATACAAGTGTTAACTCAGTTAAAACACCTATAAAGGCCATAATTTTAGACAAAAAGCTTTAAAAGGGTCAAGTTTAAACCTTGTGGGACACTATTTTTTTTTAAATATACTTTTTAGTGCGTGAATTTGTTACCGTTCCGGGATATATATACATCATTAAACGCGTTTTGAAAAATCCAACCGTTCAGTGAAAAGACACATCGAATCGGTAGCGGAACAAAAAAGTTATTAGAATATATAAATTTCAAGTGACGGTAGGATTTTAAAATAATTTATGATAAATCAACAAAAGACGATTCACCGCGGGGTTTTTCATCAATCCTATCTGTAAATACAATCCGTGGGAATATTTGTAAATTTCAAACTGTTAACATACTCTAAATTTTGTACTGCATCAAGCTAACGAAAAAAGAGTCGTCTTCTTTTTCTTTTTTTTTTTTGTAAATTAAGTGGGGAAAAATGTCGTCGGACTCCGACGACGAGGACTCCACTCAGCAAGAGCCTTTACAACCCATTGTAGCCAGTGACAGATCAGCGTCGCCTTATAGCAGCGTACATGGAAGCAGGATGGCTGAATCATCCTCGGCCTACCGCTCATTAACCAAAAAGGATGATCCTAGAGCTGCCACTCAATTCTCCTCTGAAGTACCATTGAGAAAATCCCCGAATCAGGCAAATAGGAAGAGATTGAGGGAAGAAGATTCACTACCAAATTTTATCGCAAACGAGGCTGCTGCGCAATCTAGTGATACTCTCGATCATATTTGGTCTCACCTGACTTTGATATCTCAAACGATCACTGCTGGCAAAAATAAAATGAACAAAGAGGACCGATCAATTATTTTGGATTCAATCGAACATATCAAAAAAAGTCTCTCCAACTTTGCTATTTCCCACGCAGCTGCTACTTCCCGGGCGCAGACACTCGCACAGATAGCTGAAACCCAACAAGGCTTCGAAGAAAAACTGGACAAGATAATAGCGAATAGCGCCAACCAACCAGGGCCACTGGCAAATAACCCGAAAAAAAAAACCTACGCGAGTGCAGCTTCAGGTGCCCCCCGTCGAAGTCGATCCTTATGAATGGTATGGAGAGACCTACCCCCATTCTACAACCGACGGTCCTCTTTTACCCAACGATTCCCGAGGGCTGCACATCCGAAGACCTGCAGAAAAAACTAACAACGGTCCTGAATCCCAAGAAGGATGGTTTTCAGGTTGTACGAACAAGGAAAATCAAGGGAGGAGGGTTTGCCATTCAAACCACCACCCCAGTAGGCATCACAAATATTAAAAAGGTAGAAGACAAGCTCACTGCCAAGGGGATCAAAATGATTAACCCGCAAGGACGCCTTCCAAAAATAGTCCTATATGACGTCCCGAAGGGAGAGGCTTCACAGGATCCATCACTGTTTGAGGAGATTTTTGAAAACAATCTCGCAGGTAAGTGCTCTCTCACTAAGGAGGATCATCTCAGGACAATGCGGAGAGTGTCCCTCTTTGGCAAGAGGGACCAGGGTACGATGCACATGATCCTAACTTGCCACCCCGAGGCAAGAAAAGTGCTGATTGACAATGGTTTATGCTTTCTTGGGTGGAACGCTTGCCGCACTCGCGACTATTTGGGAGCTACTAGGTGCTTCAAGTGCCAACAGTACGGCCACATAAGCAAATCGTGCACGCAAGAATCGACCACCTGCCGTCACTGCGCTGAAACCGGCCATGACATTGATGTTTGCCCCAAGAAAGCACAGGCCGCTGTCTGTGCCACTTGCACGCGTTTTAAAAAACCAGCGAATCACCCAACAGGAGACAGAACGTGCCCAGCCCATAAAGCTGCTTTGGAAACGCAGATTCGCATGACTGACTATGGGTTCTAACGCTTTTCTCTCTATAGGTCAGATCAACCTGCAGAGGTCCCGACTGGCCACGCTCGAGGCGTTGCGGGTCATGACTGACCAAAACATTGACATATTACTCATTCAGGAGCAATACACCCGGTTAGGTAGAACGCCAATAAGCTATCCGGGTGCGGTACTCGAAATTGGCACAGCACCGGGGGCGGGTGTTCTGGTCAACACTTCGTTGATCAGCCCCCTCCTTCTGGTGGGACTGTCAAACGAGTACCAAACCTGTGTCTCTCTAAATTTCGGAAACACTGAGATCATATTGATCTCAGTCTATTTTAAGTACGGGAACCCAGTGGGACCTCATATCTTGAGCCTGACGCGCGCACTAAACGCGCTTAAAGGACGTAACGTAGTTATAGGAGGAGACTTTAACGCTCGCTCACCATTGTGGTTTGATACTTCTAGTAACCGGACGGAACGCTCAGACGCCGTCGAAGACCTTATTGCGGCGCAAGGTATATCTCTGATTAACGAGCCAGGGAACATTTCTACTTTCTCTAATACACATGGTGAGAGCAACATTGATCTTACTCTTTGCTCTGGATCAGTTGCGGCCAAGATATCTAAATGGAAGGTTCACGAATGCGCTATTGCCTCCGATCACAGGCTAATAACTTTCACGGTGGGTGTCAAAAAGACGGAAGCCCCAAGATCCTCCTGGAACTTCAAAACCACCAGGGCGAACTGGGATAACTTTGGGGAAGCTCTACATGATACTTTAAGGGGATTTCATGATGTAGCAGCAAGAGATCCGGGTAATTTGGGGAACTTTTTTAATGCAGCCGTGGTATCAGCTGCCGAGCGGTCCTTGGGAAGATCAAACCCAAAGACGGTTATTAGGACGCCGTGGTGGTCGAATGAGCTGACTTCACTGAAAGGGGCCTACAAGAGAGCCTATCGAGCCCTGGGCGTATCCAGACGTGGCGGGTGTACGCAGGAGGAGACACACGCCCTCCAGTCACGACTCAGTGGCTCCCGTAGAGCTTTCAAACAGGCCGTCCTCTCAGCGAAACGAGCTGCATGGCATAATTGGGTACAAGAAGTGGGTAACGCCAACCCGAGGGATATCCACAGCGCCATTGAAAAAACGGGAAAAGGCTCTGACCGGTATTTAACTAGCGTAATAACCGAAAAGGACGGAAGGAACGTTGAAAGTGTGGACGTGGCATCCACTCTCAATACACTTCTGGGTAAGTTAGTTCCTGTAGATTCAGTAATTGGGGAAAGCGACCACCACAAACAGATAAGAAATCTGTCACGGCTCCTACCGAGAAACCTCGCCCAGGAGGTAAGGATGACACCAGTAACTAAAGCAGAAATCGAGCTGATAATCAAGGGTTTGGGTCTTAAGAAGGCACCAGGGTATGATAGGCTCAATGGAATAATAGCGAAGCAAGTATGGATCCACGCCAAGGAGGAGCTCTTCCAAGTGATGGATACATGCATGAGAAGAGGTACTTTCCCTTCTGAATGGAAGAGGGGCGTGCTTAGGATTATACCAAAGGGGAACGATAAACCAAGGTCGGACGTGAAGGCGTACCGTCCAATCACCCTGCTACCTGTCCTGGGGAAGATTCTGGAGAAACTGATTAGGCAGCGTTTACGTCAAACGTTATCCCCACCCTGCGAGCGGCAGTTTGGTTTTGTCCCCGGTATGTCCACTGAGCACGCCATCACGTATGCGCTTGACTGGGTGAAGGCTTGCCAAAAGAGGTACGTAATTGGAATTTTCCTCGATATCACTGGTGCCTTCGATCATGCGTGGTGGCCGATGATACTAGTCAAGCTCAAAAATAGGAAATGTCCACAAAATCTGTTCAAGATCTGCGCTGATTACCTCTGCGACAGAACGGTCATCCTTTCTTTTGGAGACTACCTGATTGAACGAATAGTTGACATGGGTTGTCCTCAGAGTTCAATCCTTGGACCTGAGTTTTGGAACATTTTGTTTGACGATTCCTCCAGGCTGCCCTTGCCTGAAGGATGTATCTCGGTGGATTACGCTGATGACAAATTGTATCTGGTCTCGGGGAACAGCAGAAAGGAAGTTGAGAGTAAAGCTGAAGAGGTTTTAAGTGTGACTTTAGAATGGGGAAAGAAAAATCGGCTGACCTTCGCTCCCCACAAGACCATGGGACTCCTGATGAAGGGTAACCTCAATAGAAGTAGAAATCCCACCATCAAAATGGGAGATACCAACATCCGATTCGTTGAGAACACTAAATACTTAGGCGTCACTTTGGATCGAACGTCCTCATTCTTGACCCATGTTAAAAGCGTATCAAGTAAGGCCCAGGCCCTCTTTTTGAAATTGAGAAGAATCTCTACTGCTGAGTGGGGACTGCGCTCTCCAGCGCTCCGTCTCCTATACAGGGGGGCTTACGTGGCGCAAGTCTCGTATGCGGCCTCTGTGTGGGAGCACCGCCTGGAGAATGCACTCATACTCTCGGCGCTCAAGAGAGGCCAGCGAGTCCCCTTGCTGGCGCTTTCGGGTGCGTACAGAACAGTTGCTTCGGACGCTTTGCCAGTTTTGGCCGGCGTTTTGCCTATCGATCTTGAAATTAGGGAGGTGTTAACAAAGAAGCTTCTAACGAGAGGAAGAACTGCCACCCATCATGGTATTGAGCTAATACCAGGTGGAGCGGTTTCCCTCCCAGGACTTCTTAGAGAGATGCGAGAAAGAACTTTGAGAGAATGGCAGGAACGTTGGGATAGGTCAAATACGGGAAGGTGGACTTTCTCCTTCTTCCCGTCAGTTAAAATCAGAATGGAAGGGGCGTACATCACTAAGGATCATCATATGACCCAACTTCTGTCCGGTCATGGGGAGTTCAGAGGGAGACTTCATAGTCTCTCTCTATCACCCCATCCTAACTGCGCTTGCGGTAATACTGATCAAACAGCTGAGCACATTCTGTGGCACTGCGAGATTTTGACGGATGCCCGAGAGGAAATGCTCGATGGCTTGCAAGTTACTACGAGACCAGCTTGGAACGCGGATCTCGTTTCGAATAAGGTGAACTTTGAGTGTTTGAGGAAATTTACGAAAGTCTGGGTAGAGAGATGGCCTGATCTTAGAGTCGCTGACTAGCTGTAAAATCATGTAGGTACCAGGTGTATCTGCTCTTGAATCCACGGACATTCTCTTTACTTTATTACATCTACTGCTAGAATTTTAAGTCTTATGCTTTATATCTGTTTATATATTTTTTTTTGTTATAATATCATCTCTATCTTAGGTACCTTTTTCTTATTCTATTGTATACATTTTGTTCCTTTTTCTTTTATTTTTCTGTGACTTACCTCTTTTTTGCTTATTTTATTTCTTTTCACATGGTTTATTTTAGATTTCACTAAGCTGAGCTACACGATGTTCCATCGAGATACCTGTTTATTGTTTTCATTATTTTTCATCAATTTTTTGTGATCTTCTTTTTTTTCCAGCTTCATATTCCAAGGAACACTATTGATTCAACTAACATACTCGACTTTGTTTTTTTTTTTAATTTTGTTTTGGTTTCTTTGTTCTCTTTTTGTTTTTAGTCTCACAATGCTACTTCGCTTCGTTCAGAAGGCTGAACTGAACTGCATCTATTTATTTTGTTATGTTTCTTTTTCCCCTTCTGGGGGTGCGTTAGACCTCGTCCTTGCATCAACAGGAGTCGGTCGACGATGGCACGGTGTCCTCTAAAATTAATTGCGCCACCCCCAGCAACATGTGCAGGCTTAAGGTTTGGGGGGGGGCGACCTCGGCTCTCCTTCGCCTTGCCTCCGGCTACTCGACGCTGAATTCCTTAGGGTCGTCGGGTATTTCCCCCCAATCTCCCATTTACTTTTCTTTGAGGCATCACCGAGGAACCGGCTAAGGGGCGCGGAAGCTGAGTGTGGTTCACGACTAGACCGAATGTCATGCGCATTCTTGCTGGGACTGCCAATCGATTGAAGAGGACTCCCAACCGTTTGCCATTCCCTTATTACTTATCTACTGTGTCTTCTTCCCAAACAGGTGCTTGTAGGATACGCTCGATACAATCACCCAGCGCTTGCCACCTCGTGAACTTTCACCAACCTGTCTCATTGTCTTGCCTATATTTTATCATACTAACACCTATTGTATCTGTATTTCCCGCTAAGCACTTGCATACTGCTTACTAACAACGTATGCAGGGACATTGGAGGTCTAGTTTCGTTATCAAATGTAGAGTCGTTTTCACCAAAAAAATTAGAGTCCTTGCAAGAGCCTTGAAGGGGTAACCATCTGTTACCTATACCAGGGCGGGTAAGTGGTGGGTCCTCCAATGCCCACCAGCTACATAGAAGGCCGGTTCGGGAGAGAATGGTTGAGGGAGTCCCTTTGATTTTCCAGCCGTATTCTCTCGAAACATCGCTTTGCACCGCAGTGGGAGGGATGGATTCATACCCGTCACTCCTATTATGTCCGTCACTCCTGGACATACTGATCCCCAGATTCCTACCCACCGCTAGTATCCTTTTCCTTCCCAGAACTTCCTCTCCTTCTTCACCTAAAAAGTCCCTCCCAACAGCATCCCCAAAAATGACATAGGCCCTGAGAGGAATTATGTTAATAATTAATGAAAAATTAAATTAGAATTATAATTAGTTAAATATATATAGCGTCCCACCGAAACAGACCTTTCCACCGAAACCGAATCTTCGGTGTCTGTCTCAGTTTCGGCCGAAACCGAAACTTTTTTAGAATTGTTAAAAATCGATTGAATACTGTTATTTGGCTGTTAGAAGTTCCTAACTTTTTCACTTTTTCGTCAAACATCGAAATTTCATTAAATTGAGTTTTGACGTTTGCCTGACCAAATTAGTTTCTCCTAGGTTTGACGAAAATTCCTTAGTCAGTGGCCGAAAAACTTCATTTGTTTGGGCTTTGACTAAGACTTCAAGTCAGACCTGAGGATTGACTAGTCAAATCTAGGAGCGCCGGAGCTTCGAGAATTGACTATATCATACACACTCCTTGCCTCATTCACATCCATACATCGCTCTTTCATTCTGTCTTTCGACATTACTCGAGAATTCGGTTTACTCAATCATGCCATGTCTTTCTCGGGCATCCCCGAATTTTTCTACCATTCAAGTTCACGTCATATGTACATATAATCTCCTTACAACCTATCTTTAGATCATTGGCTCTACATGCCCAAACCATCTAAGATTCCTATTATTATCTCATTACACTCATCAGTCTTGCATTCTCTGTGAATCTCCAAATATTTCACATATATTTTTTACTGTCAAATCAGTCATAAATTGAAGAAAAAATTGTTTTATTTATTCTAGTTATTTGTAGTAAGTTTTCAAATTACTAATATATTAAGAACATAGATTTTATCTTGTTTAATAATAATAGAGTGGCTTGGCACACGATTAAGCATTGTAGGAATTTATAATCATGGATAAGAAAATATCTAATATTTGTTTAAAAATAGTAATATAAAAAAATTAAGTTGCTGATATATTTGCCGTACAATAATAATATAATCAAAAGCTAAATTTGAATGAAATCATTTCTTTTGTTATCCTGATTGCAATGTGCGATGTTTTTACTGTGAATGATCTGTATCAGAAGAAACGCTATTAAAAAGCGATGTTGCCAAATGTAGGAGTTGCGATACGCGAGTCAATAAAAGCCAATAAAAACGTATATTATGCTAAAAATATACGCTGGTCTACTACAGCGCCACGGCTCGCCGCTCGGTGACAAAACACTGAACTAATATAGCATATTTCAGTTGATTTAGGTACCAAAACTGCGTCTGGCTTATTTTCGTTTTTGGACTGTATGAGGGTAGAGGAGTGGGGAAAACTTGAAATTACATGTGTTCGATCCTGCGTCCGTATACCGGACGCAGAATGACGGTCGGACGCAGGATTGAATGAAAGTGGACCATTAGAAGACGCAGCAATGATAGCGGGATGTATATATATATATATATATATATATATATATATATATATATATATATTTTACAGTGAATGCCGCACAAGAATCTCAACTGCTCCCGTCTGGAGCCAGTGAGACTATGGCATCCCCAATTGGGGTATGTTGTGAGGCTGAAGGTAGTGGGGAGGGGAAGGAGGTGGGGAAGAGGAAGGTTGAGAAGTACCTGGCTATTCAGATCTAGTCACCAAACACGGCTAAAGCCATTTTCAAACAACGTTTCAATTCTGAATGGTGGTCTTACACCAGGGCGATACTGATAGTATCTTCCACTCTGGAACATGCCGCAAATATACTATATATTATTTTTAATGAATTAACTGTGAAATAACACAAATTAATCAAATAAAATTTATTTGCGCATGCCGGGCTTGAACCCGCGACCTCCGGATTGTGAGTCAAGAGTCTTACCCACTAGGCTACGGAGGTCGTCGAATGTGCACTTATTAAAAAAACAGACTGAATATGCGAAGACGATGAAGAAACGCCAGCTCATCAATGGTGCCAATAGAGAACTCCAGTCCAATTTTTTTAAATTTCTTTTAATGAATAATGACCTTCTAACTTAAATAACTGCATTTTTATTTTTAGAGTTAGTTTCAATAGTTAAAATAATTGCAAAAGTTTAATTTTTCAAGACCCCTCAAAAACCACCGTATGTATGGTGAATCGTGTGACGTCATCACTCCTGTACTATAGGATCGGGCAATCAGCTGATCAACTGCCGCCATTTTGAATTCCGTTGTTCGAAGTATTCTCCCTTGAAGTAGCATTACTATTTTTTTTGTGCAGTAGTTTTTGAATATTTTCAATAATAGAGATAAACTAATAAGAGATACCTTTATTTTTTAAAGATTATTTAGGCCTAAATAATGTTTCAATAAACACAACAACTAAATCTCTGTAAACAGTATGTAAATAAACGAATAAATTAATACGATGGCTTGTGTCATATCATAAATTCCCATACAATGATTTTACGGTGACGTCACGACACGTTGAACAGTAACGTCACCACTAAAATTTCAATAATGCCAACTTGACGGCGTGTTGTTACGACCCGATTAAAAATGGACTTTTTAATTTTTTTTTTAAAACTCTCCGTTTAATATTATTAAATAAAACTTATATATTCAGAATCAGCGTTTATTGGTCTACATGAACATATTTTTTAAAGTCATAATATTTTTCACTGGAGTTCCTTATTGTCAATGGTGAAGATTTTTTTCTAATTGATTTGGCGTCACCAACAGGAAACAGCCCAGGAAACATTTTGGTTATTGAACAGTAAAGTGTGTGGTCATTAATATGCCGATGTAATTGGCAACTACTCCGGCCATAGTAAAACTTAAGGATAAATTAACTGGAACCATTCCGAAAACTGTGATACAGGGCTGTCTGTCCACCAGGAGTCGGGAGAAATTTTTCAATTGTTGCAGTTCGCCTTTTCCTGAAAAAAATATCGTCTCTTTCAGTTTAATCTTTGCCCAGTTACAGCTTAAGTTAAGTTGATTTTTTTTTATAATGTACATAATAATTAACTACACTTTACGAAAATTTTGAGTCAATATGTGATAAATAAAAATTAACGACCAAATAAAATAAAAATCTCGTTTGTTAGTCAATTGTGTGGTCTTACTTGTCGAATTAAAAAAGAAGAATGACTATAGTGGAAGGCTCGTAATAGTTCAAAAAGAAGGAGAAGATGGTTTGAAAGGGAGATATTTAAATACGAATGCTGGAGGGAGCGCGCTAATATTAAAAGACAATAACAGTTTAATAGTGAAAAAGATGAAAATATTTATTAAAACACGAGTCGTTCACGTACGGCAAAAATATTTCGACAATACCTAAGTTGCATTTTAAGATACATTGTGATTTTTTTATACCCGTAGCATGTTAAATAACAGAACTAAATATGTTGTTAATAAATTTATATCTTGAAAATTTAATATAATTACTGTTTCGGCTCTGCAAGATATTATATTAAAACATAAGATATACTTTTTAAGATTTTTTTTTAATAAAAAAAATATATATATAATATAAATAATATAAAAAAGAGAGCTACAACTTTACTCGTGTCTACCACCCCGCCCTCCTCGCAGCAATCATCGCTTCAGGGAGCCATATACAAATAAGCAAGTTGCTCTGCCCCACCCTACCCATATATGTACATGCATATGTCTATGTAAGGTCTGAAAGTCGACGCGAATACTTTAACCATCTTTATGGTATGTTTTTCTAGTAGGTAACAGATGATTTCATAATTTTATTGTTGATTTTGTTTTAAAATGTGTTTGTACCGAAACCGGTTGGCATGTTCTCACAAATTAATAAAGTAATATAAAAATAAAACGAACTCTCAATATTTAACCACGCATATTTATTATTTTACACATCGACTGGTTTTACTTCAACCAAGCTTCATCAGGGTATAATAATAACTAAATGTTAAGACAGAGTTATCGGTTCTACATAAATTAAGTGACAGAGGGAGAAAGAATATGACAAAAGAACATAATTAGACAGGGACAAACTATTGAAAAAGGTACAATAGCTAATCAATTAGTGGGAGGGAGACAACAATACACATCTAATTATAAATAAATGAACAACCAACAGTTAACGGGATTCAATGAGATAATTAAAAAAAAAAGATAAATTTTAGATTATCAGTAAATGAAAGCAACTCTCTTATTAGTAGTCTACTTAATAATTCTAAGTTGCCAAAAGATTTTTCTAATGATCTCTCTCGTCTATTTAATGTCTGCTTAAACCAAAATTATTTTAAATTCAACAACATCATCTATGAACAAAATATTGGCTTGCCGATGGGGTCTCCAACGTCCCCGTTGGTAGCTGATATATTTATGGATAACCTAAAAAATAGAATTTTTTTCTTGCAAATCCCCTCTCCTGAAAAATGTGCTTGTATGGAAAAGATACGTAGACGATATATTTTTCATTTGGTCAGGTACGGATCGACAATTAAATGCCTTCCTCCTGCTTTTAAATTCATTTCACAACCAAATACAATTCACCTCAGAAATAAACATTAATGCTTCTTTAAATTTTCTAGACGTTACACTCTCTTTATTAAATAATAAACTTGATTTCAACATATACCGCAAACCAACCTACACAGACATAACCATCCACAATACATCTAATCATCCAATCTCCCACAAACACTCGACCTTTCATTCGTATGGTATTCCTTTTATTCATACACAGATTAGTTTCTGTGCCACTGTCTAACATTAATTTTTCAAAAGAATTATCTTGTATTAAGCAGATAGTGGCAAATAATGGTATGACCCGGATTTAATTAATACTCAATAATAAACAAAAACAAATAGCTACTAATAAATTCCTTTATAAAAACACCCCGACAAACAATAAACCTAAGTGTTAGGAATCTTCCTTCAGATATAAAACCGGCCTTCTACACAAATAATAACCTCGCCAAATTTTTAATTAATACTAACGACAAAGATGATAACTTAAGCTTCTCCGGTATTTATGAACTTAGCTGAAGTGATTGCCCTGCTTTCTATATAGGAAATACAGCACCAAATGTCAATATTAGAGTAAAAGAACATTTACGCTGTTTAAGTGCAAAGGGTTTCTCTGAGCTTGCAAATCATCTAATCTCAAGAGATCACACTTTTAATAAAATTTCAGAAACTCACATGTTACATAAAAATAGTGTTGGTATTAAACTAGATAATTTAGAAGCCTTAGAAACTAGAAAATCATTAAATACAAATACATCAGAATTCCTACTTTATAACCAAATGAATTTATCAAATCAAAAAAATACACTCCATAGCCCTTTCTTTAACTTATTTCCTGCAATCCATCCCAGCCCATGATATTGTTATATATTGTGTTATATTGTTATTCTAAGGTCCATCATTATTAATATTATCATACAGCTAAATATTGTACTTTATATTATAATGTAAAATACATTCTTTCGCCCTCTGTCACCCAATTTATATATACCTAACCGATAACTCTGTCTTAACATTTAGTTATTATTATAACCTGATGAAGGATGGTTGATGTGAAACCGGTCGAAGTGTAAAATAATAAATATTCGTGGTTAAATACAAAGCGTTTGTTTTATTTTTATGATATAATGTCTAACCACAAAGTAATTGCTTCTTACGAAAAATGGTAAATTTTTGGGATTAGTGTCCATGGCTATTATGAATAATTTTTAGAAGAAAACTTTAGATTCGCCTTAATCACCATAAAAGGAAACTTTTTGCATCACGGCCGGCGGAAAATAATGCATTTTAATTTTCAATGTCGTTAAATAAAATTTCTCTTCGCGAACCGATACTACGACAGCCCGCCCGTCATTTTTCCCGCTAGACAAACCAAGCAGGGTTTGTCTAGCGGGATTGTGTATGTTATCTTTACTTTAAAAAACAGCCTACGTTTTTGAATGGTTTGTCTGGCAAAGCAGGGTTTGTGTAGCGGGCTTGTGTATATTATCTTTATTTTAAAAAACATCCCAGGATTTGAATGGTTTACAGTGACAAAATGGCGGGCGGGCTGTCGTAGTATCGGTTTGCGAAGTGAAATTTTATTGAACGAAATTGAAAATTAAAATGCATTATTTTCCGCCAGTCGTAATGCAAAAAGTTTCCTTTTATAGTAATTAAGGCGAATCTAAAGTTTTTTTCTAAAAATTATTCGTAATAGACACTAATAATTAATAGACACTAATGGACACTAATACCAAAAAATTACCGAAAAAATTAATAAAGTGTTGCACTTACAGTTACAACTACTACAACAACAACAACAAATTCAGAGGGAAACCAGTAAACAGCAATATTTTTATTATAAGCAATAATTATCAGCCTGAAACACTCATCAACATTGAAAAATCTTGCGAGAAAAGATATGTAGCAACCACGCATTGTTGCTACGTCACGTATTGGATTACGCCCGAAACGATCGATATGTGGCGAGTCAACTTAACTACCTGCGCTGTGAGAAGTACTTACTTGAGAAGTACTTACTTAAGAATTCAAATTCAAGCAATTCAAATTCCATTTTTTTTTGAACAGCAAGCTGAAACAAATGGTACCTATTCTTATTTTATTTTTCAGTCTGTCACTCTCCATATGTTGATAACACTGCTAACACAACATTTGGGCAAAAAAGCTTCTTATATTATGGCATTAAACTCTACAATAAAATACCACTCTCACTCAAAAACCTCAACATTATAACATTTAAATTTCAAATAAAAAGCTGGATACTAAATATAGGGAGATCAGAAATAGAAAATATACTGAAATCAAATACAGACTAAAACCGAATCTAATGAACTGAATTATAAAAAAAACACTATCTTATTTACTTTATAATTATTAAAAAAAAAATACTACATGATATATGTTATGTCGAATTCATATTATTCTTATAATTAAATTATAAAATGTAAATGAAATCCTCAGCACGGGAGATCCCAGTGAGGATATCATTATCTCTATTTGTTATTAAGAAATGAAGACAATAAATCATTATTATTATTATTATTATTATTATTGTGAAAATTTTAATGGCACATAAAAAAACTATCAACCGATGATTCTAGAGTTTTCTTTTAACTGTGTTTACGTAGCACGTATAATTGCTACATTGGTGACACCGACGTTCACATTAGTGACCACGAAGTTTACATTTGTGAATCCGACAGTGAGCACGACGCGTGCAAGTACGTCTACCGCGAGCACGTCGCGCACAAAATAAACTCTTCGGTGATAAATTTCGCGCACCAATCATCATCATGTCTCTTGTGAGCGGAACATCTGAGGACAGCCAGCAACCAAGTAACCAGCAACCCAACATCAGGAATCCACCGCCTGAGGTCAACCGAGTGGCAGTACGCATTCCGCCTTTTTGCCCTACTGACCCAGAATTATGGTTCGCTATGGTGGAGCGCAGCTTCGAGGCAGCAGGAGTGACCGTGGATGCCACAAAATTTGGTTTCATTCTCGGAGCCTTGGAGCCCGCCCACGCCCAAGAAGTCCGGGACATCATTGTGAAGCCCCCTGAGGTCGGTGCATATGCACTATTAAAATATGAACTAACCAGACGCCTCAGCTCCACGCAGGAGCAGAAGATAAGGAGACTTCTGGAACATGAAGAAATCGGAGACCGTAAACCCTCCCAATTCTTGAGACACCTGCGCACCCTCGCCGGCAGCGCTGTGCCCGATGAGGTTTTGAGAACCCTATGGATGGGTCGTCTTCCTAGAAGTATGCAGGTGGTTCTGGCTACGCAGCAAGACACTCCGCTTGACAAGGTGGCCAGCTTGGCCGACGCCATAGCAGACTATGCTGGTAGATCGGCAGTTAACTCAGTGGCTGTTCCATCGTCCGAAGATTCATTGGTTACACAGATGGCGCGGTTGATGCAGCCTCTCCAACAAGAGCTCGCTACCTTGAGGCGCGAAGTTTCGACACTACGCTCTGGCCAGCATGGGAGGAGCGCCACCCCGCATCATTGGAGCAATCGTTCCCGCAGTCGGTCCAGAGGTCGTCAGCCCGAGGGAACATGCTGGTACCACTGGAAGTATGGGACGAAGGCAAGCAAGTGCACCAAACCCTGCAACTTCCAGCAGGAAAACGCGCGGGGCCCAAACTGATGGCGACCAGCACTAGCCCCAACCAAGTCAGTCGCCTTTTGTTACCGACAGGGTAACCCGTACCCAATTTCTTATAGACACCGGCGCAGATCTCTGCGTTTTCCCACGACGCCTTGTCCAGGGACGCCCCACTAAAGCGACATACGAACTGGCAGCAGCAAATGGCAGCACAATCGCTACTTATGGCAGCCTAACGCTCAACCTGGATCTGGGATTGCGACGTGACTTTACTTGGAGCTTCGTCATTGCAGACGTCTCCAGGCCAATCATCGGGGCAGACTTTCTCGCCAAGTACGAGCTACTGGTGGATGTCCGAAATAAACGGCTGCTGGACCAGGTGACGAATTTGACCATCACGGGAAAACGAAGCGACAACAAGATCGCTTCCATTAAGACGGTCACAGGAACGTCCCCGTATCATAAGCTTCTTCAACAGTTTCCTGACATCACTCGCCCTGACGGCGCCAGGAGGGAAGTTCGTCACGCAACACTGCACCATATTAACACCACGCCAGGACCTCCAACAGTCGAACGCCCACGACGCCTTGCTCCTGACAAGTTAAAACTCGCCAAGAAGGAGTTCGAGGCCATGGTCCGTCTCGGAATCGCTCGACCTTCCGAGAGCTCTTGGGCATCTCCCTTGCACATGGTACCCAAGAAGGACGACCAGTGGAGACCATGTGGCGATTATAGAAGATTGAACGCCAGAACTATTCCGGACAGATACCCCGTACGCCACATCCAAGATTTTGCACAGGTACTGAGCGGCACCAAGATCTTCTCAACGATTGATCTGGTGCGGGCATATAATCAAATCCCTGTTGCTCCCGAGGACATTCCGAAAACAGCAATCACTACGCCATTCGGACTCTTCGAATTTCCGGTGATGTCTTTCGGCCTCCGCAACGCAGCCCAGACCTTCCAACGCTTCATGGACGAGGTTACCAGAGGCTTAGATTTCTGTTACGCCTACATAGACGACATCCTTATTGCCTCAACGTCACAGGAAGAGCACCTAGCCCACCTCAAGATATTATTCCAGCGCCTGCAGGAATATGGTGTTGTCATCAACACCGCCAAATGCCATTTCGGCCTGACTAAAGTCAAATTCCTAGGATACCTGGTGTCCGACGCTGGCACTTCACCCCTCCCAGATCGAGTGGAGGCCATCAACAACTACAGCCAACCAGCTTCCATCAAGGATCTCCGCCGTTTCCTGGGAGCAATAAATTTTTACAGAAGATTCATTCCCAACGCCGCGAGGACACAAGCTCCACTCAATGACCTCCTAAAAGGGAACCAAAAAGGCAAACAACTCGTGTCTTGGACTGCCGAAACAGTAGAAGCTTTCAGCAAGTGCAAGGAAGCTCTGGCCCAGGCAACCCTGCTCGTTCACCCGAAGTGCGACGCCCCACTCTCTATCGTCAGCGACGCGTCTGATACTACAGCCGGTGCCGCACTCCACCAATTCGTCGCAGGTCACTGGGAGCCTCTAGCATTCTTTTCGAAGAAGTTTTCGGCAGCTGAAAAGAAATATGGCGCATACGACAGAGAACTACTAGCCATCTATCTCGCTGTGAAATACTTTCGCCACATGGTGGAAGGCAGGTCGTTCACCATATTTACAGACCATAAGCCTATCACGTTCGCCTTCCAACAAAAAGCAGACAAATGCTCACCAAGGCAATTCCGTCATCTGGACTATATCAGCCAGTTCACAACTGACATCCGACACGTCTCCGGAAAAGACAACATCGTCGCGGATGCTCTCTCCAGGGTCGAGACGATAGATACTCCTCTGGACTACGCAGCGCTGGCAGCTGACCAGATGTGCGACCCTGAACTGGAACAACACTTGCAAGGAAGTTCTAGCCTACAACTTAAAAAGATTAATATTCCGGGTACTGACGCGCATCTCTACTGTGACGTCTCAACTACCATAGCCAGACCCTTCGTCACGAAGAAGTTCAGACCTGCGGCATTCAATGCGGTCCATCAGCTGGCTCACCCTGGAATTAAGGCCACGGTTAAGCTCATAACTCAACGTTATGTCTGGCCGGCCATTAAAGCTGAGACTATTAAGCTCGCACGCAATTGCCTTCAATGCCAACGAAGCAAAATTACACGGCACGTGTCAGCACCCCTGGGAGCCTTTCCCAGACCCTCCGCTAGATTCGAGCACGTCCACATCGACATAATCATCATGCCTTCTTCAGAAGGATGCCGATACTGTCTCACGTGCGTAGACAGATTCACGAGATGGCCAGAGGCATTCCCGATCCCAGACCAAGAGGCTGAAACAGTGGCGCGTGCTTTCTACGAGGGCTGGATAACAAGATTCGGCACTCCACTCCGCATTACTACGGACCAAGGGAGACAATTTGAGTCGAGGTTGTTCAGGCAGTTGAATTTCCTGGCAGGCACGACGCAAATCCATACAACTGCATACCACCCCGCAGCAAATGGCATGGTGGAACGATTTCATCGTCAACTGAAAGCAGCGATCAAGTGCCATCAGAATAACCGTTGGACGGAAACACTTCCCACCGTACTCATGGGAATCAGAGCAGCTTGGAGAGATGACCTCGCTACAACCTCAGCCGAGCTAGTGTACGGCGAGCCGCTCCGCTTACCCGGCGAATTTCTATGTACAGCACGACCTAATGTTAACGACGACACCGGAAGCTTCCTAAAGAAACTACGGAAACATTTCAACGAGCTGAGACCAGTTGAAGGTACCCGCCATGGTTATGGACATCGTTTCGTCTTCCAAAATCTTCCCACAGCTTCTCACGTCTTTCTGAGGGACGACACATTCAAGAGCCCGCTTCAACATCCCTACAGCGGCCCTCATAAAGTCGTTCGTCGGCACGAACGAACATATACCATACTGGTAAAAGGGAAGGAAATCACCGTGAGCATCGACCGCCTCAAACCAGCAAACGTTGCTCAAGATCTTGAGAGTTTCACATCACACTCGCAAACCGCATCAGAGTCACCAGCCGCCACATCACAACCAACCCTTCCGTTGTTCGATGGCAGTAAGGATCGGACACACACAACCACTTGTTCTGGAAGGCGGGTTCGATTTCCCGATCACCTCGATATCTGACTATTCCTCTTTCCACCGCAGCCATGTCTGCGTTGTCTGGGGAGGGAGTCCTGTAGCAACCACGCATTGTTGCTACGTCACGTATTGGATTACGCCCGAAACGATCGATATGTGGCGAGTCAACTTAACTACCTGCGCTGTGAGAAGTACTTACTTGAGAAGTACTTACTTAAGAATTCAAATTCAAGCAATTCAAATTCCATTTTTTTTGAACAGCAAGCTGAAACAAATGGTACCTATTCTTATTTTATTTTTCAGTCTGTCACTCTCCATATGTTGATAACATTGTGAAAATTTTAATGGCACATAAAAAAACTATCAACCGATGATTCTAGAGTTTTCTTTTAACTGTGTTTACGTAGCACGTATAATTGCTACAGATACTTGCCGCCAACGGGACATGAACCCGTGTCCTTCTGATTGCCGGTCAGCTGCTCTTGATCACTGAGCTATGGGGGCTTATCAAATACCCGCCAAATAATTCAATATATACTAATTACTGCTTATTATATTTTTTTCCACCTGAAAACAACCAACTTTATTTTTGTCCCGTTGGCGGCAAGTATCTTTTCTCGGAAGATTTTTCAATGTTGATGACTGTTTCAGGCTGATAATTATTGCTTATAATAATTGTTACCCTTTGTGCTATGCATAAAAATCTTGTCTAAACGTTAGTTTAGAAATTAAAAATAATAAGAAATATTTTTACCTACTCGTGACTCCGAAAACGCCAATATTTTTGCTAGTATTATTTTGGTGTTTTTAAACTCATCCACTACTGCCTCACTGGTTGTTGTAATCATCATGAGATATATTAAAGAGTGGAACCAAGCGGTGGATAAAGACACAAGAAGATGGCTGTCCTGCACAATAACAAAAATAATTATATTTACCAATTTTTCGTTTTCAGATTTTTGGTTCAATTTCGTGGCTCTGCCGATTCTATCAGTATAAACAAAAATAATCGGAAACGGTTTCTAGATTTCCAAAGGGCTTTATTTTTAAGGGGGAAATATAGTGGAGAAACACTAGTTATCATGAAACTGAGGTAACGTAAGTAAATATCAATTAAGAAGTTCGAGTTTTGTCAGAAAATTATGTAATATGCATATGCAGATCGTTACAGGTTAAATGAAGTTATTATTGAATGAACGTAAGAAGGTACAAACTTTTGGTGTTAATATAATTATTAAAAGAGGGTATTCGAAAACACTACAATATCGTTGACATTAATTACCTGATAAATTTCCTAAAAAAATATATTATACTTTGGACTGCATGATATAAAAATATATACATACATATATGTAAACCTATGCATATATATCATTGTTGCGTTATTGCTATCATTGCTGCGTCTTCTAATGGTCCACTTTCATTCAATCCTGCGTCCGACCGTCATTCTGCGTCCGGTATACGGACGCAGGATCGAACACATGTAATTTCAAGTTTTCCCTCATACAGTCCGAAAACGAAAATAAGCAGGACGCGGTTTTGGTACCTAAATCAACTGAAATATACGATTTTAGTTCAGTGCTTTGTCACCGAGCGGCGAGCCGCGGCGCTGCAGTAGACGAGCGTATATTTTTAGCAAAATATACATTTCATTGACTCGCGTATCGCAACTCCTACATTTGGCAACATCGCTTTTTAATAGCGTTTCTTCTGATACTGATCAATCATAGTAAAAACATCGCACATTGCAATTAAGATAAGAAAAAACAAGATTTCATTCAAATTCAGCTTGTCATTGTGTTATTAAAGTACAGTAAATATTTCAGCAACTTTATTTTTTTATATGACTATTTTTAAACCAATATTGGTTTTTTTCTTATACACGATTATAAATTCCTAAACAAAATAAAATCAATGTGCTTAATGTATTAGTAATTTGAAAACTTACTTACTACAAAATAAAACAATTTTCTCTTCAAATTATGACAGATTTGACAGTAAAAAATATAATATGTGATTCACGGAGAATACAAGACTGATGAGTGTAATGAGATAAGAATAGGACTCTTAGATGGTTTGGCATGTAGATCCAATTATCTAAAGAAAGGTTGTAAGAAGAATATATGACGTGAACTTGAATGGTAGAAAAAGTCGGGGATGCCCGAGAAAGACATGGCATGATTGAGTAAACCGAATTCTTGAGTCGTGTCGAAAGACAGAAGAAAAGAGCGATATATGGATGTGAATGAGGCAAGGAGTGTATGCACAGACCGAGTTGTTTGGTGGTCCTCTCTGCGAACTCCTGCGAACCCCTGCGAAGAAACAGCGGGATGGTTAGTTATTATGGGATAATGTTTATTTATTATTAAAGGCATGTTATTTTATTTGTTTACACAGTACTAAGCTTTCGATTTTCCTTTTAAGAGATTTAACATATATTTTCCTCCCAGGAGGCCCTGGGAGGAAAATAATTCCCCTCAGGACCTATTTAATCTTTGGGGATGCTGTGTGGAGGGTCATTTTAGGAGAAGAAGGAGAGGAAGTTCTGGGAAGGAAAACGGTATTGGGGGTGGATAGGAATCTGGGGGGTCAATGTGTCTAGGAGTGACAGTCAAGGAGGCTCTCTCAACCGATCTCTCCCGACTTGACCTGCCATGCAGCTGGTGGGCAGACGCATCCGCTACCAAATCTCACCCCATTAACCCGGGAACCCCTGCTAAGTCACCAAACGTAGCGAACCACTTGGGATGACCTATGGCAGAGGTGTTGGTTATCCTATAAATGGTTCCTGCGGCGGCTGTACCCACACCCTCCTCCCAAATTGAATTAATTATAATTTTGTTGTAAGATTCGCAAAAGACGTAATATTTCTAACGATAATCGTGTTGTAGTAATAATTACCCAATCTGCCAAAGCTGCAAGTAATTTGAAAACTATGACTTTTCTTCTTACTCGCAAAACGTGTTAAAATTTATTGTTAGATTAACATTTAAAAATCAAGGCAAGTGATGCTGTATTCCGGCTTATTTCTAATGAGAGAAATAGTATTTTCCAAGTTCTCCTACTAAACTGAAAACGTTAGGTGAACTTCAGAGACTAATCGAGAAAACTACTAAGAATTGGCTATTGGCAATTTTAACTAACTGAAAAATATTAATACATTTTTTAACGTGAAGTGTGTAATCATAGGGAAAAGATACGGTTCTATTTAATTTAGACGTGCAAGAAAACCCAAGGACAGGAAATAACGACCTCCGTGGTCGAGGGCAAAGCTCTCTATTAGCAATTCGGAGGTCTCGGATTCAAATCCAAAAATAAAATTTTATTTGATTAGTACGTGTATTACTACAAAATGTATTAATTAAAAATAATTGTATTAGTAGCTATATTTGTGATTCTTTCTAGAGAAGATGATAATTTCAGTTTCGTCCTGGTGTAAGACCATCATTCAACCAATGGAGCCAGTGAGTCTATGGCATCTCCAATTGGGGTACCCATGTTGCGGGATTGAAGGTAGTGGGACGAGAAGGATATGGGAAAGAGGTAGGTGGGGAAGAACCTGGTTATATAAATCTGGTCACCAAACACGGCTAAAGCCATTTCAAGCAACGTTTCAATTCAGAATGGCGGTCTTACACCGGGGATTTCAATTCTATTTTTACTTTTTTTATTTTTTTTAAAGAAAGACAAACATTCCCGGTCTATGAATAACCCAACAATGTTTGAAAATCTCCTACTACCACCACACTGAGCAGAAAATGTTGCTTGTGTCGTGATGGAGGACTTAGCCAGCCGAGGAATCGAACAAGCGTCCCCCGGTTGGGACCCAAACGCGATGCCCTCTCAGTCACTGACCGTTCAATTCTGAATGGTGATCTTACGCCAGGGCGATTCTGAGAGTATCTTACACTTTGAAACGAGCCGCAAATATACCTTATTTTATTTTAAGTGATTAAATTGTGAAATAATACAGATTAATCAAATAAATAAAAATATTAGCTCACTTTGCGATTTGAATCTGTGACCTCCTGATTGCAATTCGAGAGCCTTACACCTCGACCACGGATACCGGCAAGGTAGAACACGATGAATTTCAAAGCAGGTGCGTTTGATTTCCTCGATATGTAGGTATCCACTGTCGTTGAGAGATACTGTACTGCTGTCAAAATATCGATTAAAATCGTTATCTTTTTAATGGTATGAACCGTTCACTAGAGTAATCGGCAATATTCCAGAAGACAAAATTAATGAATGAATCTCTTGTTACTTAACGGGCCTCCTAATCCATTATCGGGTTCTAGGAACCACATTTCAAGTGTTTGGATGTAATGTATTTGTTTATAATATTTATAATACAAACAAATTTTTCATTATGAGGTCAAGTTCGTGAACCAGTACACTAAGTGTACACCGTACAAGTCTTTATGGTACATCCGATACAATGTTGAAGTAATAATTAACCCTTTTAATTATCATCTGATAACAATGGACTAAATGTTTTTCAATCCTGTTATGTTTAGAATTCATTCTTCAGAACTGGCATAAATAGACTGGCTACAATCAGATACTCAAAAGTTAGCACGTAAGAAGCCGCAACCGGGCTCAAAAAGAAGAAGACGGAGAGACATGAAATTACGAGTGCTAGAGGAGCGCGCTTGTAATTAAAGCGACAAAGTCGATGCAAAAATTGTGAAAATGTTTAATAAAACACGACTGTCTTAAACAGCATTTAAAAAAACAGTGATTTTTTTCATACATATAACTTGTAAAATAACTTATAAAAACAAATGTGTTTATAATAATTTTTGGAGCATACATTCCTATTTTTTTCCATGGAGGGAATTTTATATAATTTGCTTTTCGGCACGGGGAATGTCTAGATATTATCTTCAAGAATAACATATATTTTTAAAGAGCTTTAAAACTTAACGTGATTGAGGCAAGGAGTGTGTGCCAAGATCGAGTTCTTTGGCGGTCCTCTCTGCAAAGAACAGTGTCATTGTTAGATATTGTTAAATAATATTTACTTATTATCCGAAGTCATATGATATTATTTGTTTAGAGAGTTTTATGCTTTCGATTTTCTATTTTTCCCTTTTCCTTTCAAAAGGATTTATCATATAATTTAGTTGTTAAAAACCTAAAACCTAAAACCCTAAAACCCCTAAAATTGTTTCGCCCGTGAACGAAAATGCATCGTCAAGCATGATAAGCATTTTTTTTTTTTAAAGAAAGACAAACATTCCCGAGTTAACGAATAACCCGACAATATTTGAAAATCTCCCACTACCACCACAGTAAGCCGAAAATGTTGCTTGAGTCGCGATGGAGGACTTAGTCAACCGAGGAATCGAACACGAAACGCCTGGGTGGGACTCAAATGCGATGCCCACTCAACCACTGACCGGTCTATAATATAATTCAAAATAATAATATATTTATAATTACTGACCGACCGAAGGTTCGGTTTCGGTTTCGGCAAGAGTACGGCTGAAGAATCAAAGGAACTCCCTCAACCATTCCGTCCCGAACCGGCCATCTATGCAGCTGGTGGGCAGACGCATCCGCAGCCAAGACCCAGACAAACCTCACCACATGAGCATAACATATTATAAGGCACCCTCGCTAATTCACTAAACGTAGCGAACCACTTGGGGTGACCTATGGCAAAGGTGTTGGTTATCCAATAAATGGTTCCCGGGACAGCGGTACCCATACCGCCTCCCAAATTGACTCTTTCCGAAGTCTGCGGTTTCTTTATAATAAATAGGTCACATAATATTTCTACTGATAATCGTGTTGTAGTAATAATTAGCCACTTATATCTAGAGTGCATTCTTTAAAATTAACATGAAAAAACTGTTTTTGATGAGAAAACCATACAGAAGTCCACTGATATAGTCATAATATGGTAATAACTGTCGTGATGCGAAATCAAAATAGAGAGAAGAGGAAGCATAGGAAGAACCCAGCAATATAGATCTAGTCACTAAAAATAACAGATCACACTTCAAGCAACGTTTAAATTCTGAATGATAAGTCTCAAAAAAATCTCATACTAATTTAATAAATTTTACGTGGGCATTGCCGCCGGGTTGATTAGAGTCCGCGACGTATGGGCCAGTCATCTTGGCGCCTTCATATTCTATAAATACCTATACAGTCATCCAACCAAAAACTTGAACAAATAAGCGGCAACGTCGCAAGACGTCGGTTTGTCGTACACATGAAAATGAATATATAATTGGACGCTTCATTGTGGACCAAATAAAAGTAAATATACGCAGGATGCCTCTCTGCATTGAATATGAAAGGAGTTCAGATTGGTGGAACGTTAAAAGGCGTTTTTTTCGTTTTGTATATTTTTAAATTAATGTTTTTCAAAAATGTAAATACCTAGCTACAATCAAACATTGAAAAGATAGTATATACTTTAATTAGAACTATGTAAAATCAAGTCCTTCCGATAGACGCAGTAATGTCGATCTGGGATGTGGGATAGTGGGATGTATATATATATATATATATATATATATATATATATATATATATATGTAGAACAATTTTCTCGGTTTACCCGCGTAACGCAGTCCTTAAAAGGACTTTTTACGCGGGTAAACCGAGAAAATTGTTCTACATCTTACACCCGTGAAAACCTTAATCATAACATATATATATATATATATATATATATATATATATACATCCCACTATCATTGCTGCGTCTTCTAATGGTCCACTTTCATTCAATCCTGCGTCCGACCGTCATTCTGCGTCCGGTATACGACGCAGGATTGAACACGTGTAATTTCAAGTTTTCCCCACTCTTATACCCTCATACAGTCCGAAAACGAAAATAAGCCAGACGCGGTTTTGGTACCTAAATCAACTGAAAAATACCATTTTAGTTCAGTGCTTTGTCACCGAGCGGCGAGCCGCGGCGCTGCTGTAGACGAGCGTATATTTTTAGCAAAATATACATTTCATTGACTCGCGGATCGCAACTCCTACATTTGGCAACATCGCTTTTTAATAGCGTTTCTTCTGATACAGATCAATCATAGTAAAAACATCGCACATTGCAATTAAGAAAAGAAAAAATAAGATTTCATTCAAATTCAGCTTGTCATTATGTTATTATTATTGTACAGCAAATATTTCAGCAGCTTAATTTTTCATGTGACTATTTTTAAACAAATATTGGTTATTTTCTTATCCACGATTATAAATTCCTACAATGCTTAATCGTATAGATAAAATCAATGTGCTTAATATATTAGTAACTTGAAAACTTAGTTACTACAAATAAAACAATTTTCTCTTCAATTTATGACTGATTTGCAAGTAAAAAATATATGTGAGGTACTTTGAGATTCACGGAGAATACAAGACTGATGAGTAATGAGATAAGAATAGGACTCTTAGATGGTTTGGGCATGTAGAGCCAATTATCTAAAGAAAGGTTGTAAGAAGAATATATGACGTGAACTTGAATGGTAGAAAAAGTCGGGGATGCCAGAGAAAGACATGGCATGATTGAGTAAACCGAATTCTTGAGTCATGTCGAAAGACAGAAGAAAAGAGCGATGTATGTATGTGAATGAGGCAAGGAGTGTATGTACAGACCGAGTTGTTTGGCGGTCCTCTCTGCGAACCCCTGCGAGGAAACAGCGGGATGGTTATTTATTATGAGATAATGTTTATTTATTATTAAAGGCATGTTATTTTATTTGTTTACACAGTTTTAAGCTTTCGATTTTCCTTTTAAGAGATTTAACATATAGTTTCCTCCCAGGAGGCCCCGGGAGGAAAATAATTCAGGACCTCAGGACCTATGTCATCTTTGGGGATGCTGTGTGGAGGGTCATTTTAGGAGAAGAAGGAGAGGAAGTTCTGGGAAGGAAAATGGTATTGGGGGTGGGTAGGAATCTGGGGGTCAATATGTCCAAGAGTGACAGTCAAGGAGGCTCTCTCAACCGATCTCTCCCGACTTGGCCTGCCATGCAGCTGGTGGGCAGACGCATCCGCTACCAAGACCCGGACAAATCTCACCCCATTAACCCGGGAACCCCTGCTAAGTCACCAAACGTAGCGAACCACTTGAGATGACCTATGGCAGAGGTGTTGGTTATCCTATAAAAGGTTCCTGCGGCGGCTGTACCCACACCCTCCTCCCAAATTGAATTAATTGTAATTTTGTTATAAGATTCGCAAAAGATGTAATATTTCTATCAATAATCGTGTTTTAGTAATAATTACCCAATCTGCCAAAGCAGCAAGTAATTTTAAAACTATGACTTTTCTTCTTACTTGCAAAACGTGTTGAAATTCATTGTTAGATTAACATTTAAAAATCAAGGCAAGTGATGCTGTATTCCGGCTTATTTCTAATGATAGAAAAGTATTTTTCCAAGTTCTCCCACTAAACTGAAAACGTTCAGGTGAACTTCAGAGACTAATCGAGAAAAACTGCTAAGAATTGGCTATTGGCGATTTTAAACAACTGAAAAGTATTAGTACATTTTTTAACGTGAAGTGTGTAATCATAGGGAATAGACCCGGTTCCATTTAATTTAGACGTGCAAGAAAACCCAAGGACAAGAAATAACGACCTCCGTGGTCCAGGGCAAAGCTCTTTATTAGCATTCCGGAGGTCTCGGATTCAAATCCCGGCGTGCGCTCATAAAATTTCATTTGATTAATACGTGTATTATTACAAAATTTATTAATTAAAAATAAGTGTATTAGCAGCTATATTTGTGACTTGTGACTCCTTCTAGAGAAGACGATAATTTCAGTTTCGTCCTGGTGTAAGACCACCATTCAACCAATGGAGCCAGTGAGTCTATGGCATCCCCATTTGGGGTACCCATATTGCGGGATTGAAGGTAGTGGGACGAGAAGGAGATGGGAAAGAGGTAGGTGGGGAAGAACCTGGTTATATAAATCTGGTCACCAAACACGGCTAAAGCCATTTCAAGCAACGTTTCAATTCTGAATGGTGGTCTTACACCGGGGATTTCAATTCTATTTCCTTTTTTATTTTTTTTAAAGAAAGACAAACATTCCCGGGTTAACGAATAACCCGAAAATATTTGAAAATCTCCCACTACCACCACAGTAAGCCGAAAATGTTGCTTGAGTCGCGATGGAGGACTTTGTGAACCGAGGAATCGAACACGAAACGCCTGGGTGGGACCCAAAAGCGATGCCCACTCAACCACTGACCGGTCTATAATATAATTCAAAATAATAATACATATATAATTAGTGACCGACCGAAGGTTCGGTTTCGGCTTCGGCAAGTTTCAGCAAGAGTACGGCTGGAGAATCAAAGGAACTCCCTCAACCATTCCGTCCTGAACCGGCCTTCTATGCAGCTGGTGGGCAGACGCATCCGCAGCCAAGACCCAGACAAACCTCACCACATGAGCATAACATATTATAGGGCACCCTCGCTAATTCACCAAACGTAGCGAGCCACTTGGGGTGACCTATGGCAGAGGTGTTGGTTATCCAATAAATGGTTCCCGGGGCAGCGGTACCCATACCGCCTCCCAAATTGACTCTTACCGAAGTCTGCGGTTTCTTTATAATTAATAGGTCACATAATATTTCTACAGATAATCGTGTTGTAGTAATAATTAGCCACTTATATCTAGAGTGCATTCTTTAAAATTAACATGAAAAAACTGTTTTTGATGAGAAAACCAAACAGAAGTCTACTGATATAGCCATAATATGGTAATCACTGTCGTGATGCGAAATCGAAATGGAGAGAACAGGAAGCATAGGAAGATCCCAGCAATATAGATCTAGTCACTAAAAATATCAAATCACACTTCAAGCAACGTTTTAATTCTAAATGATAAGTCTCAAAAAAATCTCATACCAATTTTAAAAATTTTACGTGGGCATTGCCGCCGGATTGATTAGAGTCCGCGACGTATGGGCCAGTCATCTTAGCGCCTTCATATTCTATAAATACCTATATAGTCGTGCAACCAAAAACTTGAACAAATAAGCGGCAACGTCGCAAGACGTCGGTTTGTCGTACACATGAAAATGAATATATAATTGGACGCTTCATTGTGGACCAAATTAAAGTAAATATACGCAGGATGCCTCTCTGCATTGAATATGAAAGGAGTTCAGATTGGTGGAACGTTAAAGGGCGTTTTTTTCGTTTTGTATATTTTTAAATTAATGTTTTTCAAAAATATAAATACCTAACAACAATCAAACACTGAAAAGATACTATATACTTTAGTTAGAACTATGTAAAATCAAGTCCTTCAGATAGACGCAGTAATGTCGATCTGATGAAAGGACGCAGAAATGATAGCGGGATGTATATATATATATATAATTTTACATGATTGACAAATCTCATAGATAGTTCTTACTTACTTCAAAAATTTTTGATATACTAACTATCAAATGAATCGTGAATGATATGGGCCCAAATAGAAGCTGAAATTTTATTTGCATTAAAAAAAAATTCAACTAAGTTTTTAATATTTATGTACTATTTGATGAGTTATTTCTCATGCATAATTTTATTTAGAAAATAAATGCTTAAAAAACAGATTTTTAACAACTTACAACGACATTATACTTATTATTAGTAATTTCAAGATTTTCCAATAATTTAACGCTTATTATTGTTATTTCTTCTATATTAACAGTGTCTGGTATTAAGTCTTCCCGCCACTGATAATTAGACGCAAGTCTAAAAACTTTATGTCTAATCAAATTCATAAATGGATTCCTCTTTTCAGAATGGTACTCTGGTCTTTTATACATTTTACAAAGAGATACATTGATAACCCTTCCATAGGAACTTATCATATTTATCAAAATACAAAACTGATGCATTGAGGAAACCATTGCAATATCGAAGAATACAACTACTAAAAAATCTATGTACCAGGGTTCAAAAAGATCATCAAAATGAACCACAACTATGTATGCCACATCGGAAAAATGTAAAAAAATATTTAATTTATTAGAATGTTTAAAGAAGTAATTAATATTTGGTAGGGTCGATTCTATTGAATCAAAATTTATAAATATTTTTATAATTTCTTGTGAGTTAATATTTAATAGCCATGTTATCATCATGTGAAGAATTGAAGTTATGTAAAGGCAAGTTTCTCCCAAACTTCCAAGAGTAATTTGCCATTCATCAATCCAAAACAAAACCATAATTTTAAGCATATAACTTGTAAATGCAGCAGATAGGAACACAAGGTAGATTTTTCCCCACCACGGCTTTATCTTAAAATAAGTCCCATCCCTTTGATAACTCATCAAACCAAAAATTGAATAAAACCCTTTAATTGGTTCAAACGTCTTGTTATACAAAGCACCATTTGTAATAATTTTCACTTTATTTGTATTATAACCTCGTAATTTATGTTTGAACATAGTCTTGCTTTCCGCAGTGCCAACACGTTAATATCAATTTATTATTTTAGGTAATAGCAATACGACATTTAAATATTATTTGTATAAGAATTTCCATATACTCGTAAGTACTACACCTACACATGTGTCTATGTTTATGACATGATTAATTATTATTGTAGTTAGTAATGATAACAATTTAGAAGATTGATGTTAATTAATTATTATCATTAACCCTAAAACAAAGAATATACGTAACTCCGTTGCCACAATAAAATAATGTTCAACGTTCTGTAGTGGAGTTTCATGTCGTTTTCTGTGGTTTCCGGAAAAACCGGTATGTCAGTACTGCTGCGAAAAGAGTTTTACTTTTCAGTAAAAAATATTCAACAAAAAAAATTCACTAGCATTTGGTAACTTTGACGGCTTTTGTGGTCAAGGAGTAAAGGTCTCGAATACCAATCCGGAGGACGTGGTTTGAAATTCCGGTGTACGCATGTAAATTTTTTAAAATTTATTTATTTATTTATTTATTTATTTATTTACGGACTTACGTCCAATTTAAAACAAAGTATCACGAAGTATAGAAATGAACAATGTAAGGATTCGGATGGTACATGAAAGCAAAGACAAACAGTGAAAATAGAAGAAAAATAAGTGTCAAGTCACGTCAAGACCTTGCAAAAATTAGGGTGAATATTACATATCTTCATTTGTTTAAAGAGCGACAGAAATCATTTAAGCTAATACCAAAAAAATCAAGGTCTTGACGTGAGTTGACCAGTCTACACATTCTGGACAGTGGTGAGTTATAACCATAGTTAGTCGAGTGCTGATTGAGGAAAAGCAGGTCTTTATTTCTGAGTCTACGAGAAGGTATATTAAATGTGATGAGTTGTAGTAATGTAGGCGAGTCGATTAAACAGCTAATAATTTTGAAGAAACAAATGAGATCAGATTTTATCCGACGGTCTTCTAAAGGAGAAAGGTTTAGAGTTTGTTCAATTTCAGCATACGAGTAATTGCCTCGCTCTAATCCTAGCCTCCAAGCAATTCCCTTTAGGAACCGATGTTGAACGGATTCAATATGACGAATATGGACAGCATAAAAAGGAGACCATATAATACAAGCATATTCAAGATGGGGGCGAACCAAGGAGCAGTAAAGAGTTCTTAGGGTATTTATGTTTTTGAAGTCAGAAGTGGTTCTAGTGATAAAACCAAGTAGTTTGAGAGATTTATTAACAATCGTATTTATATGTTCCCGGAAAGAAAGCTTGCTATCAAGAGAGACACCAAGATCTTTAATAGATTGAACAGTTGTTAGGCAATTATTATTTAATTTGTATTCGAAAACAATCGGATTTTTAGATCTGTAGAAGGACATAATTTTGCACTTATCCACATTTAGTTCCAAGCAATTAATTTTACACCAGTCATTGAAAGAGTCAATATCTGATTGGAAAAGAAGGCAGTCATGGTAGTTTTTGATTATTTTTAGGATCTTATTGTCATCAGCAAAAAGCCAAAAGCGTGTGTGAGAGAAAATACGAATAATGTCATTTATAAACAAGTTGAAGAGAAGCGGGGCTAAATGTGCTCCTTGCGGTACGCCGGATGTTACTTCAATAATAATAGACTCAATGTTATTTATTTTAACTCTTTGTTTTCTATTGCTTAAATAAGAATTAAAGAAAGATAGCAATGGGTTTCGTATACCTATAGCATATAGCTTGGCCATGAGGATAGCGTGTTTTACTTTGTCAAAAGCTTTAGAAAAGTCGGTATATAGAACATCTACTTGTGATTTATCTTCTAGGCCATTGATTACGGTGTTGGTGAAGGAGAGTAAGTTTGTAGTGGTAGATTTAGCAGATCTAAAGCCATGCTGTTCCTCAATCAGCACATTTTTGAAAATAGGTGTTATTTTTTTTGTGATTATAGATTCAAAGATTTTAGGAATATGAGATAACATCGATATAGGTCTATAGTTTTCTACGTTCGACCTATTACCCGATTTAAAAATAGGTCGTATATAGGAAACCTTCCAGGAATCCGGAAAAGTGGCAGATGATAATGATAAGTTATATAATAAACAAATTGGCTTAGATACAACAGATTTACATTCTTTCAATAATATTTCAGGTATACCATCAGGACCAGTGCTTGTTTTGCTGGGAAGATTTTTTAAGTAATTGAAAACATCTACAAGTGTGATTTCGCAATTATTAAGGTCAATAGTATTAGCATATTTAAGTGGAGGGATGGTGCATATGTTATCAGTATAGACAGAGGAGAAATGTTCAGCAAAAAGGTTGGCAATATCGAAATCGTTGGTGGCGTGAGTATCATTAAAAAATAAACTTGAAGGGAGATCGTTATCAATACGTTTTTGTTTAATAAATTTCCAAAATTGTTTAGGGTTAAGATTTAATTTTGTCTCAGTGAGTTCAATATAAGATTTATAACACAAGTTAGATTCAATTTTGGATAATTCTCTTAACTGAGAAAATTTTTGATAAAGCGCTAAGTTGTTCGTTAATTTGAATAACTTGTGTGTTTTCTTTTTTTCCATAATCAAATGCTTTAGTTTCATACTGAACCAAATAGGAAATTTAGGCTGGGAAAAAGTTCCCCTTGGAACGAACAAATCTATAGCATGAGTTATACATTCGTTGAATTTAAATACAGCATCGTTAATATTGTTGTTTGATAACATACCTGCCCAGTCATATTGGGCAAGGTACCTATTCATGCCAGTATAATCACCTTTGTTAAATTTGTAGTGGAATGTAACTGCTGATTTCAGAGTGTCACTTTTGAAAGGATTAGTGAAGTTAATATCGAGTGGTGGATGATATTTATCTATTGGTAATATTGAGTCAGTAGCTTCACATACACAAACGCTAGGCATATTGGTAAATATTAGATCAAGACAGTAACCTCCACAGTTATTGATCGAGTTTAATTGGTACATATTCAGGAAGGCAAAGAAATTTACTATTATGGAAGCATGAAGGGAAACATTATTAGGAGTTTTCACACCATGACTATCATTAAGCCACACTATTTTAGGAAGATTATAATCACCACAAATAAGTAAGGAATCGGCCTTTATGGAAACACGCTCAACTGCTTCAGTATGTGACTTATAGATTTCTATTGAAGAGGAGGGGGGAATGTATACACAACCAATGACAAGTTTCTTGGAACCAAGTAGAACACAAATAAATAATTGTTCAGATACATTATTAGACGATTCAAGAATGTGGCAAGAGTATTTTTTTTTAATACATATCATTACCCCACCTCCTCTACACTTGTTAGAAGAGGAAGAGCGGTCACAGCGAAAAATAATGTAGTCATGGAGTCCAAGTTCTGTTGAAGCAATATTGTCTGATAGCCATGTTTCGGTAAAACATAAAAAATCATAAGGGCATAAATTTATGGAGCATCTAAAGGAGTTTAGCTTAGTATTGAGACCACGAATATTTTGATAATAGGTGGAAAAGTTAGTATTAATAAGGTGTCGATTCTGATTCAGCCTAAAAAATTGACTCGAGATAATTCACGTCTCTCAGCGGCTTGGCGGGCAGGACAGTCAGGGGAGCCAGTGTTGTGTGTGGACGGTTTTCTGAAGAACTTGCAGGTAGCACATGCTGGTGGCTTTTCAGGAGTCGGGCAAGCATCTCGATTGTGTCCAGGTTTTCCACAGTGAGAACATGTAGGCATGTCTGCGTTACATTTCGACGCCGTATGGCCGTAAAGTTGACAGTGTCCACATTTTAGACTGTCGATCCAATCCCTTACGGTGTGTATTTGCCAGTCCATAGCCAGTTTAGAGAAGCGAATGAGGGAGTGACGAACAGAAGGAGGAACTCTGAAGACATGAGTGCACGATCCGGTACGAGGTCCTACTTTGTGAGAGAACTGCAATTTATCTTTCAATTCATTAATTTGTAGACCGGTTTCTTCGCGTGTTTGCTGGTGGATTGCCAAGATAATGTTCTCGAGGGGCACAACTTGAGGTAGACCATGGATAGCTATCCGAGGAAGTTTATGTGAAGAAACTGCTGCTTTCAGACCAGCATCGGATAGGGTCGGTGCATTGGCAAGTTTTATGGCCTCTGCATCGGTACTTGGATGCACGACTACACCTCCGTTCCTTATTTCTCGTAACCCCGTGATTGTAATTCCCAAAGATGATGGGTTAGTTGAGGTTTTGAGAGTTTCAAGAGTACTGCTGGAAGGAAGTGACTTGTCATCTTTGGGGAAGATAAGTACGGCTGGTCTCGCAGGAAGTATAGGGGCATTATTTCTTGTGTTCGGTGGATATTTCGGGAGGACTTGGTTGGACGTAATCGAACTATACGTTCTGTTCCCATTTTCGGGTGTTTGATTAGAAGACATATATTTGTAGGTCTTCAATTCTCCTTCAAGGCTCCCTAACTTTACACCCATTTGACCGACATTACCCAATAGATCGGTGAATTTAGGGGCGAGTTTCGCTATTTGTTCCTTGGTGAATTTGTTAGATGTGTCCATTATGATGATATTTAATAGGTTTAAAATAGAGGTTGCCTTTGCCAGGAATTGTTGGGCAGAGTTTTCTTGTTCCATTATAATATTATGGATTATTATTAGATGTAGGTAGATGTTAGAATGGTAGAATATTCTGTTAACTTTTTGTCTATGGCTTCAAATATCACTTGACTTCAAACTTCAAATTCAAATTCAAATTCAAATGGTTTCAAATTCAAATATCACTTGTCATGTTAATTTCAAGATTTTGTTTTTAAATTCAATCTTATAATATATCTGTTCTCACTGTAATTATTTATTAATAGGAAAACGATCCACTATTTTAATGTGATACACTTAGTTTAGTGTGAAAAACACAATCTAGATATCGATTTTTGAAACTTTTTGTAGGACAAAAATATTTGGTTACTTATGAGAAACTCCATAGATACAACAATTAATTTGTTTTGTTTCACAATTAATCCATCCAGGGAAGGGTGAACAAAATGATTAGGCGGGTAAAATGACACAGCAGTTATTTGTGACCGACCGAAGGTTCGGTTTCGGTTTCGGCAAGTTTCGGAAAAAAAATGTAGTTTCAGCATCAGTTTCAGTTTCGGCAGTAAATCTGCCGAAACCGAAATAGGACTTTCCACCGAAACCGAAACCGAATCTTCGGTGTCTGTCTCAGCTTCGACCGAAACCGAAACTTTTTTAGACATGTTAAAAATCATTGAAGAAGAAGATAACAATAATAATCTAAACGAAAATATGAAAGAGAACAAGACAAAGAAAACAGAAAAAAGAAAAAAGACAATGGTCGCAACTATGACTCGAACCCAGACCTCTCGCCTAACCGGAACGTGCGCGTTAACCAATTTCGCTATTGCTACCTTGTGTCAAGCCGTCATAATAGTCAATGTCATATTAAATTTTTTTTAGAATTGACAATATTATCTTCAACTAATTATTTTTCAACCACCTTTTTTATTGGAAACAATCATTCTATAAATTGGTTTGTATCCTGGATAGCGTCTCGGATAAAAGTATCCGAATTAATTCATATGGAACTATTGACTTTCTTTAAAAGTCTAAATGAATATTTAATTTTTTTTTATTAAAAAGTTTTTTTTTTAATGTCCGAATAAGTGTAAAAAATAGGCCAAATAACAGTAAACAATCGATTTTTAACATGCCTAAAAAAGTTTCGGTTTCGGCCGAAACTGAGACAGGCACCGAAAATTCGGTTTCGGTTTCGGTGGAAAGTCCCGTTTCGGTTGGATACTAGCAGTTATATCTCAACAACTACAACTGACGAGTCGATCGTGTCCAAACCTGTAAACAAACAAGCACCGAGATACGCCACGACACTACTCGCACTACTCACCAGTCTCACCACATCACACCAATATTTAGAAATACAGCGGTGAGGGACTGACGTGTTGTGACAGTTTTTTTACAACAGATATAATATTTCGTCTCTCCCCGTATCGAGGTACTTATGTATATATTTATTAATATATCTATAATCTTGATATTTTATATAATTAATTGGATATTTATTTCATAAATCAAAGCGGTAGTTATAGGACACGGAATCAATGAATCGTGCAGTAGTCGCTGTACAAAATGGCGAAATAGGATGGCTAAGAACTTCCAAACTATTAAAAATAACACAAACTAGGTACTTTACTAAAACATTTTAAGTAAAATAAAAATAGAAATTTTAGATGCAGGTGACTCAGAAGATTTAAGGCTACAATAATTATTCCAGTCGCTAAAAAAAGAGATATTATAATGTAATCGTATTGTGGTAAATGTGATGGAACCAAAATTACAATTTGCTTTATTTTATCTACATTCTTTATGTAATATCACACTTCGGCCCGTTTAAATTATCTATAAACAGACTCCTTATTAAATTAAAACCAGTTTTGTATTCGGAATTCAAAAAATTAATTCCAGTTTCGGATTCATCTGCTAACGTATTGCTAAAGAAACAATTTACATGTTCCGAGTAAAATTATAAAATTCTAGTCTCAGATAAAATGCAGAAAAATTCGGAGGGAAACCATTTACTTGCTCTGCGTGCAACAATAATTTAACCTTATGGACTTTTACGTAGATTCACCGTTAAGTTTAAACCTTAAACCAGCCTTGAGTTCCGAAACCATTCTCATACTTCAAAAAACTCGAAGTATGAGATAAATCAAGTGATAAATCATTGGATAAATCAAGCGTTCCATGAGCTGAGTTGGTAACACCGATGCTGATCGAGTCAAAGTTCGTTCGGCGGATCCATCTCATTAAGGTGGTTGAGTAGAGGTGAAATTGCAATTGATGTCTAAAGAGCCGAAGACGCCTATGCAAAGAGCCGCAATTTCCGACCCCTGACCTAGACAAACCTCTCCCCGTGAACGCGGGCACCCCTGCTAAGTCACCAAACAAACAACTTGGGGTGACCTATGGCAGAGGTGTTGGTCATCCAATAAATGGTTCCCGGATGGTACCCATACCCGCCTCCCTAATTGAATAGGTATCTCTATTAAAAACCAAAGTTGATTTTTAAGAGAGATATTTACATTAGTCTAGACTAATTTCCTTACTAAGCTCCTGGTTGGAACCCTAACAAGATGAGTTGGAACATTGATAAAATTTCTGAGCATACTAAAATATCGGTCCTTAAGTTACACGCACAAATACCATTTTATTAAAAAGTTATTCCAATAAAAATGGAACATTCATTTACACTTTTAGGAAAAGTCGACAGCTGTCCCATAAACATAAAATCGGAGACATACATCCAGAACACCATCCAGGTTTCAAATAAGTTCGTAATTCAAATAAAAGAACTTTATAATCATTCAAAATTCACTTGTGGCAAAAGTTTCACCTTGTTCGTAAGTTGTGTGGTACATTTTACACGTTGCAAATATCAACTTGTCGCAAAAGTTTCACCTTGTTCGTAAGTTGTGTGGTACATTTTACACGTGGGTTGTCAGCATATTACAATAGGGACCAATCATAATCATCACTTGTAGCAGTTGCTTTGACATCACTAGCGAAGCATGCACATCTCTACGATGTTACCACGTGACCATTGCCCGCCGTGTTACGGGTTACGGGCGCAAAAACTTATTACCGCTAGTTTGAATTTGGGAGCGTTGTGCAGCAGAATTGCCTGACGGGCTAGTTAATCAAGTTTTCCTATAAATCTGAAAATAGGATGGCGCTCAACATTTCAATTTGACCGATTAGCTTCTCTTTCAATATTTAATTATGTGACATTAACCATTGTTTTACTTAACCTTAACAGGACGGCACGATCTGTAGATTATTAACAATATTTCATGACTCTAGTCTTGTATTTATGACAATAAAATATATCTCATGCTCTGGATTTATAATACCTACATACTCACACATGCATTCACATGATATTCAAGTAACGTTTACATTTTACATAACATTATTAATTAATCTCCTTTTTCGTTCATCATACGTGATGAAGTCAGATCTGTTATTAACACGTTATTTTCATTCCACCCCAATTTTACAAATGGAAATATTATCACATGAGTTACCACGAACAAGATATTCAAAAAATGTAGCACCACATTTAGAACATTCGATATAAGTAGGAACCCGTTTATATTTAGTATACTTTTTTCAATCACGTCAACGTTTTTGAAATTTTTTATAACGGCGCTTGAGCTAACATTGAAAGGAAAAAACAGGTCTTTTGTACAACCCCTGTAAATTTAAATGGCATAACACTATGAAAAATAATTCCGTTGAAAACAATATAAGCTCTTTTTAGACTGTAATAATACACTAGAACGCAACCGACAGATAAAAAAAATAAATACGAAACTAGACAAAAAGATATCTTTCCATATGCCCCATCAAACTTGTAATTTCTTAATCCTAAAATAGGCCATTTGCATCACATTTTAAAAAAAAAAATCCGGTTTAGGCAAATATTCTAAGACATTCTGTATTTTTTTTTAATCGCAGTTTTGAAACCCAGGGGATTTTTAGAAAATTTCAATCCGAAAAATCAGACCATTTTTTATAAACCGGAAAGATGGGACATAATTTTATAGGTGCGAAAAAACGATAATTACATAGCCGAAAATCATTTAAAAAAAAAGAACGTTTTCCACACTAATGGCACAGGAGAATAACGAGGCATACCAAAAATATTACATCTCATAAATATTTTTTTCCTTGATCCATCTTATTGATCATAAATCATTATAATGTACAACGTCCATATTAATAAATCCAATGTAATATACTTGTACTTGTAAATTATAATAATAATAAGAATATTATAAAATTTGATTTTGATAAAATCGGCACCATAACCATTATACCTCTAAATCACGTACCGATATCTAAAATGTACGGGGTTCTCTTCAAACATCTGTCAAAAATTCAAACCAAATGATAAGTTCGCAGAGAACAAACGATAAATCTAGTGAACGAATTCAAAAATTTGCCTGAAATCAAAGTGATGCCATATAAAAAAAAAAAATCAGTGTGGAATTTAACAAAATTAATAGGAACATTTTCGGAGACGGGACATTTTCATGTAGTGACGTCACGAGCCCAAATAATGGATTTATTTATTTAAAAATAAAAAAAACTATACATTTCTAAAAAAATTTACTAACATTTTCGTAATCTTAGTAAAAAGATCTATCTATACGATTTTTTCCAAGTCGTTATGAAATCTATGCAAGTGGCCTATTGTGTGGGTGAATTTTGAAGGTTCTAGTTTCGTATGGAATAATTCACATGTGGATTGGTTTTCACAAAATTGTTTTGATATTTGAAATTAAGAACAGCTATTTTGTCGATTATTCACTGAATCACGAGGAAAAACGCTAAACATTTGCTTTTTAAGATTTAATCGATAAGAAAATATATTTTTATTATTAACTAGCTTTTTCCCGCGGCTTGGCTCGCATGGTATTAGGGGATTTCCACTCAGCCTTCTCCACCTTCCCTCTCCCCACCCCACTCCCCCCATCAATCCCCCTCCCCCTCCACCCACCCCACCCCCTTCCCTTCCTTCCCTCCCCCCTCTTCCACCCCACTCCGCCTCCTCCACCTTCCCTCTCTCCACTCCACTCCCCCCATCAACTCCCTCCCCCTCTCCCTCCACCCACCACTCCCCTCACCCCCTACCCCTCCACATTCCCTTTCCCCACACCACACCCCCCCATCAACCTCATTCCCCCAACCCCCTACCCCCCCCCCCACATCCTCCTCCATCCTTCCCCTTTAACCTTCCTTCCCTCCCCCCTCTCCCTCGCCAAACCCCCTCCCCCCACCCTCCTCCCCCTCCCCTTCCCCCCTCCACCAACACCCTCTCAACACACCCTCCCCACTCCCCCCACTCACCTCTCGCATTCCACACATTCATTCCCGATACATTCAGTTTTCTAACTGCTCGCATGCCACCTATTATAATTTCTTATACAAATTTCATAATGCCAGAACTCAACGGTAGTTTTATACAAAAAAACGAACAAAAAAAGAAGTATCCAATTTGGTTCAGTCGTCAGGTTTATACATTTCGCATACATACGTATATTTCGGTGATTCATTTTTTGAGATAGTTATTAAGTAGGAATTATTATTCTTCTTTTTATATTCTACCAAAATACATACATACATTTCAGTGATTCATTTTTAGAGATAGTAATTAAGTACGAATTATTATTCTACTTTTTATATTCTACCAAAAAATCCAGTTTTATACTTTAAAAATGCGATACCTGTCTATCCAATTAAAACAGAAAGCGTTCTGTGATGTCAAAATTTGTGAATGACATTTTGCAAAACAAAGATTCTTAAATAAAAATTCTATTTTAGAAAATATTTAAATTAGCGAAGTACCTACTTCCCTAATAATTTGAGTCGATTAAAGAACTATAGATATCTTACTAATCGTGCCACCTATTGCAATTTTTTCATACAAATTTCGTAATAGCAGAGCTCTGTGCTATAGCCTATATGTTTATATTATTGTAAGGTTTCATTAAAATCCATTCAGTAAAGTATTTTATACGTATTTGAATTTTAACATCAAAGGGATGTCCATAGTAACCTAATTAAAAAAAAACATCGTTTCCAAGGCGACAATTGGCGTTTGCAATAAATCGATTTTGTTAACGACAGAAAACGTATGAAAAATAATTTTCATAACGCCAGAGATTATTCATAACGCCAGAGCTTACCAATATATATAGTCTACAGATCTCGCAAATAATGTAGCTTTCTATTAGTGAAAGAATTTTTTAAATCTATTCAGTAGTTTTTGCGTGAAAGAGTAGCAAACATACATCCATACAAAACTTCACCTTTATAATATTATATATATATAGTAGGAAGTAGGATGTCGTTAACGTAATGGATTGCTTCTCGATAATATCATGAGTGATGTGCATTATTGATGATAATTTATTTATTTATTTAGATTTAAGATATCTTCAAATACCACATACTCGTAGGTGTTAATTTCAATTAAAACTTTTAATGTCTATGGTATCTACCATGGATAAAGCCGAACCTAATATCTTAAATATTTTAATCAATCCCATATCAAGAATCTTGAATTTTTTGGATCAGTTAATTTAGAAAATATTTGAAAGTCAATTCTTATAAATAGGACTTAGTGCCTTTTAAAGAATAATAAAGAATAATAATATAATAATGTAGTGAGAATACATTAACAGGCGTTCAATAAGTGTGTACAGTAAAAATTGTACAAAAGAAGTAAGTAGGTAATATGTAAGTAGTTTTAGTGCAAAGAATAGTTTTTAAAAAAATAACCCGTCAAAAACAAAAATTTTCTATTATTATATTAAACTAGCTGACACCCGGCATGCGTTGCTACGCCATTTAATAAATACATTTTTTCTCCCTGCGTGTCCTTTCCCATTCGTATTGTTCTACTTCCACTCCGCCTTCCCTCTACTCACTCCACTCCCCTCCTTCCCCCATCCCGTGAACCCCCCTCCCGAGTTCCCTTCCCCCTCCCAGTTTCCTGTCCTCCCCTCCCGCAAACCCCCTACCCGAGTTCCCCTCCCCCCGGTGCATTCAGTTTTCAAACAGCTCGCGTGCCACATATTGCAATTTTTTATACAAATTTCATAATGCCAGAGCTCTCCAGTAGTTTTATACAAACCTTGTCCTGACAATAACGAACACAACAAAAAAAGAATTATCCAATTTGGTGCAGTCGTTCGGAAGTTATGCGCGTACATACATTTCGGCGATTCATTTTTATTTATGTAGATAGATAGATAGATAGATTAAAACAAAAAAAAAATCATTTTGGTTTGACTGAGGATTGAACCTTCCTAACCGGGAACCGGAACAACAACGAGCCCAATCCATAAAACAATAATTTATTTAGTATGTTCTGCAGTAATGTCATCAAAATTCAGAGAGATGCGTATTCGTCCGAGTATGTTTGCGTGATTGCCATCAAACGTTGGCAGAATGCATTGTCATCTCTACATAATATACATTAAAGTCCTCCGCGTCGTATCTGTCCGTCTGTCTGTTCGCGATAAACTCAAAATTACTCGACGGATTTACGTGCGGTTTTCACCAATAGATAGAGCGATTCGTGAGGAAGTTTTAGGTATATAGTTTGTCAATAATTTGTGTAAATTGGTTGAAACATAACGATAATTGTTAGCAGCGTCGGAAAAGGTCAAGCCGCCTGGGAGCTGTCATCGAAAACGCTGCCTAATCCCTTTGAGATATAATAAAAACAATGCATGGTGGATATTTCTCTTTTATAGATTTCCTAAAACAGTCTGCGATGGCATATTATATCTATCTTTAACGGATAGCTTACTAAACTCATTCTATCTTCTAAAAAAATAATCACGTACCATGCGACAATTGGAAAGTTATTTAGACGGATACAGTATTAATATTATCAACAGTTGGCTCCAATCAAATATGTTAACAATGAATGTTAAAAAAACAGGATACATGATCTTAAACTCACCCCGTAAAATAGTTCCTCCTCATGTACCCTTAAAAATTGAAAACAATGAACTTCAAATCCTGATCCAGGAAAAATATCTTGGGCTGTGCATTGATCAGCATTTGACATTTAAACAACATATACAAGGTATTAAAGATAAAATCATCCCCTTAATTAGCGTATTTAGCCGGATATCATATCTGTTGCCAAATAAATTTAAAAAAGGTTTATATTATAGTCTCGTACACTCACATTTAAATTACTTGATTGAAATCTGGGGAAACGCATGTGAAACATACATAAATGAATTACAGGTAATACAAAACAAGGTAATCAAAAAACTATTTAACTACAAGCCCAGAACACCCACAAAAAAAATATATATGGAAACAAAACTACTAACATTAAGAAAACTATATGAATACAATACATGTCTCCTTATATACAAAATAAACAATAAACTCGTACACACAAACACAGAATTCATTAAAACGTCCCAAGTACACAAACACTTTACGAGACAACACGATAACATACATTTAAACACCATCCACACTAACTATGGTAAACAATCCATTGGTTACGAGGGAGGCAACTTATATAATTGCCTCCCAAACGACATTAAAAACGAAAAGAAGCTGGGTAAATTTAAAAAAAAATTATTAATATTTATTCTTGAAAAACAAAATAATGATGTTGAATAGCGCTGTATTGAAATATTTACTTTATTTTAATTTGTATAATTATTTCTAGTTAAATGAGTGAAAATGTAATTTTCTTTTAACTGGAATAAAAAAAAAAAAAAATAAAAAAATAAAAAAAATTGGTACGTTAGTTACCTATCTCAAGCATTTCATGCACATTATTATAATCTTTCGCACTATCTCTATGTATTATAAATTAAAGTCCTCCGTGGTGGCTGTCTGTCTCTTCGTGATAAACTCAACGATGGCGGTGGTTATAAATGTTGGATAGCCATCCAGTAGATGGCGTTGTGTTTAGTTAGTCACAGCAACGCGTGGCCGGGTCAGCTAGTCGACAACAAGTCTATTTGTCTAGTTTCAGCTCGGTCGATGTAGAGAAGTGGGTTAATTCACTTCATTCATACATTCATTCAATCAAGAAACCAAAATGAAAATCAAATAGACGTTATTCAATACAAATGAACAGTTTGTTGAAAAGCACATTTCTAATTTAAAAAAATAAGAGTGTGCAATTCACACGTGGTAGAAGTGAAACCTTCAGAAAACTACAGTAGACAAGAGTGGGGTGGTTACGAAGCACTTTTTTTATCAATGTGAATGATTTTTGTCGTCAAATTCCAGTGCACCTTTTTCTATACATTTGGTCATATTATTAGTATTTGTTTTTTCTTTTTCGGAGTCGCTAGATGTCGCTTTGTTTTGTGTTTTCTTTGCCTGTTCATTTTGGAGTGGTTTGAAGATAAGATATTAAATTTTTTTTTTTAATTTTTATCGATTTCGTAGGATTTGATTATTGGTCTTCTGAATGTCTGGCCGCTAAGGTTCGTCGGGCACTTTATACCACTAGACTGAAGGAGATAACCCGTAAAATAAATAAATAATTTATTGATATCTCATTCTCTATAAAATCCTATAGATGTCTTTGTCTATTTTTAGGGCTCTTTCAATTTAGACGTTTCGTGTCGGACCGCTGCCGCACGTTTACCGTGCCGCTGGTTATAACCCGCTGCCGTGCCGCTACAGTACGGTAGCAGTCCGATACCAAACGCCTAAATTGAAAGCGTATCTGACTGCCGTGCGTTTGTATGCTAGTGATGTTTAGACGTGGGTCGTTTGATGTTTTAAATTCATTTGACAGCAGTTAAGCCATGGACTCTGATGAAGAAACATTACTGTTAGTGCTCTTGTTGAAAAACATCCAACAGAAACAGAAACATAAACGACGCCCCCGCATAAGAGCATCATCGACGTTTTCATTAACATGTAATTTTGGTGATTTCCATAATTTTTACCCCAGGTTAAAACAAGATCCAAGCATTTTTTTTATTATTTAAGAATGTCTAGAGGATGTTTCTATGAATTACTTGAATTAGTTAAAACTAAAATTCAACGGCAAGAAACTTTATTCGCGATTACTGTGTTAGTCGCTTTTGGAGTTCCATTGTTACGTAGCGCCCAGGCACCACCCTACGCCAGTGAGTGGCACACCGCCCGTCCCCCCCGGGCACTCGTACCCCTTCTCACCTCGCCAAAAAACGTCCCACGCTCTCGCGACCCGGCAACGCGCCTCACTCACGCCGAGACCCCGCTAGCCGCAACCCGTGCCCGCTGCTGCGACAGGAGCCAAACGTGAGACGTGCCCGTCCGCCATGTTCCGTGAGGCCCGAGTCGACCGGCCCCCCTGCCACGCTACCTGATTGCAATGAATTCCCTGTCGGGCGTAGCCGGCCATACTCGCCGTGAATGCTCGCCCTGCCGCCACCTGGTACCAGTGAGTAACGCCACTTTCCCCATTTTGTTGTGTCCTTACTTGCCCCGCGAACAGCGACCGACCCTCAGGGAGGACGCGATTTGAGAGAGATTTGATAGGCTTCCCCATGTGTAGGTAGTCGATTTGTATACCTGTGCCTAGTAATTGATTGTAAATGTACTGCCCTGCTATATTTGTGTGTGATCCCGACAATACAAGAAATGTTTACCTAGACGATCTTTTATTTGACAAGGCGTGACGAGTGTTGGCATATACTATGTACCCCCCCCCCCTTTTAGCTACCTACGACCCTTGATGCTGAGAGCCCCGCCAGTTCTGCCGACCTATCTGAGCTAACTTTGGAGGCAGAACGTGGGTGCTTCGCCCGAGGCACGCAACACCATATAGCAGGACGTATTTCAATTTCATTTATAAATTCTTCCACGTTTATATCATTTAAAGCAAACAATAAACATGAAAATTCGATCAAATTAGCTCTCACGTCTTGTCACCGCACTATTTAACAGCGAAATGAACACGTGGAGGTTGCGACGTTGACGTCCTGTCGTCGAGCGTTTTCTGTACCGACGCCGCACTGTTGCCGCTCCATACACTTTGTATGAAAACAATTGACCGTCCTTGCGCCATACGACGAACGCATCTCTTCGGCACTGCAGCGGTCCGACACGAAACGTCTAAATTGATGGCGCCCTAAGTGTCTCTAGCTTCTGTTTCATCTAGTTTCAAATCACAACGTTGCTAAAGAAGTTTTCACTTCAAAAAATGTTTAACAGTTTTGATTCTTCGCATTTGATTTGGTTAACATTCCCCATAGCACAACAGGAATAACACCGATAAACGATCGATTCCTTTCAAAGGGCATCATTGAACCGATCTGATCTTTATTTTAACCAAACGTATATCATAAATTTTACAGTATTTCCATGTAGGGATGCATTTGGTTTAGTGTATATAGTTATTTTTTGAGGTTTTATGCCTCGATGCGCTTTTCCTTTGGCCTTTTAGGCAGTCTTGCTGTATATGGACTCTGAAACTGAAAGCCTGTCTGAAACGAAACGAAATTGGTTTCATTTCTTCAAAGGTGGTAATAAGAACAAGTTTATTTTTATACTAAATCAGAGTATTCTAAAGTTGAGAGAATTCCACTCCCGATGAACGCTGCTAGGTTGGAAGGTTTTGTCCTTCAATCATTTTTGTAGGTTTCTAGTATTTAAAAATTCTACTCATTGACCTCTTTTATATTATGTTCATTTAAATTTACACTTTAACAATAATAATATAATATATTAAAAAATCTGTTTCTAAAAAAATAAGAAAATATACAGATTTAGGAAATGAGATTAAAAGAATTTGGCATTCTCAGACTATACAAATATTACCATTTGTTATTTCGGCTACTGGCATTATACCTATCTCTCACATTCAAAATTTAAGCACCTTAGATTTGTCAAAGAGTTTATATATAAAAATGCAAAAATCAGTCATTTTAAATACATGTAGGATTACAAAAGATTTTTTTAAATATTTATATTGAGGAATCAGTAGGATTTATGGGTCCAATTAGGAATTCCACCAAGCCGAACCCTCTGATATGAAAATATCTGGAGTCGGTGAATTATTTTCCCATTTGGTCTCTGGTACGTTTACATGTTGTTCTTTCATTATTTTGTATTTCTTATACTTATATTGTGCTCTTGCATAGCGTGGATTGACTAGATGATCATTTGTGGAAAAGAGTGTGAAAGGGTTTAGTTTTTCCTGTGGGAAAGATTAAACCCGGACATAAAATCTGAAGATTCTTTATTCCAGGATGTGGGGAGGATAGTGCAATCCCACACGCTCCATATAGTTATTTATACACATTTAAATGTATATTTACACAGTAAAGAAACAAGAACATAAATAAAATAAAAATATTAATAACCAAAATAAATAATCCATTACTATGCAGGGCGTGATCTTAAATGAGCTCGGGCCCAACGCTCACGCAGGAGTGGCGCTTGGTGCTGGAAGGCTGCGGTCACCACCGTGTTGTTGGAGGCCATTAGCCGCATCCTGGATCCAGTGACCCGGTGACTCATCAGGCTGGCGAATCCATGGAGTCTTAATTTTTTAAACACTGTTGATGTGCTGTTATACCTTCTGAATCCAAATATGATTCAGCACCTTCGACCAAGTTCTGTTCTGCATGCATTATTATATTGGATCCGGAGACGTTCCATCGAGCTTAATTGGTATAGACACCATGTTTCCCAAGAATACAGGCTAGTGCAGAATCCATTGAACAATGTTTTATCAACATTATTGCAGCATGGGAAGAATCTTCGGGCAATCATATTTGACAAAACACTGATACTTCTTCTCTGTCGTTCAATATCATCATCATCCGAGAAGTCTTCAGTGATGATGTGCCCCAAGTACTTTACATTCGTAGATGTGCTTATGGTTTCCTCGTTAAGTTGTACTTTACTTATACCTAATTCACAATATGTACAACTTTTTGCATTTTTCATTAAATATGCTTAATTTAGGTTAATTTTTTATTTCGCTGTGAACTGTGCTACCTATACATTTTTATAAAGTAAACAGTTCTGTTTCTGATATGATTTTAGATTTTCACGGCCAAAAGTATTTTTGTTGTTTGTTTTTGGGGTGTTATGCCGTGTTACGCTACCTCCTCCTTTAGCCAACGTTTCGGACAGCGTTACAGTGTCCATCATCAGGGCAGATGTGTAAATGTTAAATGTAAATGGTACAATGTGTGCTTAAGTACTTCGAAGCAATACCGTGTTGCCAGCTCCACTCCACTGTGAGCTGGAATTACAGTATACTTGAAGATGGTTTTCTGCATTTAGCTTTGGTGTAGCCGTCAATTACCGGATACCAAGAACTATTGAACTTAGCTCCGTCGTCTCTATTAATGTTAATAGGATTTTTATGAATTTCAATTGCCTCTGTAATTAGGCGTGCTCTATAAGTTTTGGGTCTTCCCAGGACTTCAGGAACAAATTCAAAGTAATGGTCGGTTTTAATCAAATGCTCGGCGATTGCCGATTTGTCAGGGTGGACAAGTTTACACGCTCAAAAGTGTTCCGATATCCTTTTGGAGATCGTCCGCTCTGTCTGGCCCACGTAGATCTTATCACATCCGTATTGCTTTGTTTAACACTAACATTTACGCATCTACCCTGATGATGGACACTGTAACGCTGTTGGCTAAAGGAGGAGGTAGCGTAACACGGCATAACACCCCAAAAACAAACAACAACAAAAAGTTGTGTTTCTGATTATTCTGTTTAATGGTTTCTTTCTGTCATGTATTGTGTGTGTGGAAGTCTTTATAGTAATTAACGAGTAGTTTGTCTCTAAATTAACTTAATAATACATTGTTAAAAACTTTGCAGATAAAAATTAAAACTTTATGGAAAATTCTTTGTTTTACTCTAATCCCATAAGGCGCCGCATCCGCGCTCAAAAAGAAGGAGAGGGAAAGATGTGTAATTACGAATGTTAGAGGAGCGAGCTAATATTTAAAGCGGTAAAATCGATTGCAAAATTGTGAAAATGTTTAATAAAACACGACTCTTTTAAAATAGAGCGTATCATTTAAAGAAACATTGTGAATTTTTTCACATCTATAACTTGTAATGTTGAAAAAAATATTCTTAAACCAATCTTTTTATTGTGTTTTGGCTGTAAAAAGTTTAGTGTGTTGGAATCTTCTCCCCCCTGATCTTCCAGGAGTCACTTCTTGCTGCTCATTTTCAGATATTTATATAATTTTTTTTACTTCTGTCACTTTTTATATTAGCTGTAATTTTTTGAACAATGGAGGAGGATTTCCCTCCTGTACCCCTTACAAAGCCCCCAGATCCCCCTCCTGACCCTCCAGATGGAGACATTTCAGATAAAATAGACTTCTCAGAACATTCAAACATTTCAGACAATGAATCTGTCATCCTAACCTCAATTAAAAAAAGAAAATTTAGTCCCCTTTCCCCAAAAAAACATGATTCGTCTTTGTCTTCTCAGTCCCCTTCAGCTCTTCCTCAACCTCCTCCAACAATCTTTTACTCTACTCATTCCCGTTGCCCCTACATTGTATATGCGCAAAAAACTGAACAAGGTAAAACCATCCATCCTCTTGAATTTGGTAAATTTCTTTCAAATAACAAGAACCTTTCGATTAAACCTGGAGGTGTTAAAGCCGAGGGTCGCTTCCGAATCTCTGTTGAATTCCTGTCAGGTTCAGCCGCCAACAACTTTATCAAAAATATATTTATTTCATCAAATTCTAAATTCAAGGCGTACATCCCAACTTTCAATGTCACTCGAATGGGCCTCGTCAGGGGTATCTCGACCGATCTGTCCATTCCAGAAATCCTGTCCTCACTTTCAACCCCCCAACATATCGGCAATCCCATAAAAGCCAGGAGGCTAAATTATAAGGACACCTCTGAGGGCATCGTTTCCTGGAAGCCCTCCCAATCTGTCATCATCACATTCGAAGGACAATCTCTTCCCTCCCATATTTATTTATTTTCCAACTCCTTACCAGTTGAAATGTACACTTATTCCACCACTCAATGTTACAACTGCTGCCGTTTTGGTGATACCAAAGCTGCATGTAGATCCCCTCCCAGATGTTTCAAATGTGGAGAAAACCACTCGGCTGACCAATGTTCTTCTCTCTCTTCACCTAAATGTTTTAACTGCTTAGGCGCTCATTCCGCCATTAACTCTTCTTGCCCCGAACAATTTCGCCAAAAAAATATAAAAATTTCTATGGCCTCTGAGAACTTGTCTTTTCTGCAGGCTTCTAAATTATTCCCGCCTGTCAAAAAATCATTTTCCGAGGTTTTATCCAGTAACTCTTCATCCAACCTTCTCGCCTCCTCCTCAACATCTTCCCGTTCAACAAAATTCACATACAAAAACCCTATCTCTAAACAGGCTCGTGGATACGATCAGCAACAACACAACTCACTTCTCTTAAATCCCAATGGTTCTCCTCTTTCACACGCCACAAATGGGTGCGCAAACAATTATAATTCATCCTCAACAAACTATCTAAAGCTTTCTGAACAACTCTCGCAAGATAATTCTTCATTTATTCAAACTCTTATTATGCTTCTAATTGACCTAATTTCTTCTCAAACTAATCTACCGTCCAACGCTGCTTCTATTATTTCCACATTAAAATCATTTATTCAAAATGGCTCTTCAAGATGTCAGAATTCTTCAGTGGAATAGCCGCAGTGCTATTTCTAACAAATCAAACCTTCTTAACCTATTAAATTCAAACCTTGTTTCTGTGGCTGCTGTCTCGGAGACATGGTTTACTCCATCCACCCACTTTAATGTGGGAGGGTACTCCTGTCTCCGCGATGATCGCCCGGAAGGTACGGGCGGTGGTGCTGCCCTTTTTATTAAAAAATCCCTTCCGTTTTTCCCAATAAATAATATCAAACCCCCCAATGCTGACTTTCAAATGGTTGCAGCTAAAATAAAGGACACTTCCTTTGTTTCTATCTATCTTCCCCCAACATCGCACTTCAATAAACAAGCGTGGTTGCAAATTGTCCGTCAACTAAGCCCTCCTTTCTTTTTATTGGGTGATTTTAATGCCCATTCCCCCGTCTGGGGTTCTGCTTTCTGTAATCGAGACGGTCGAAGTGTGATGGATTTCCTAGATGAATCCAACCTTTTTCTTTTGAATGACGGATCTCCTACTAGAATCTCTCGCCCCAACACAAACCCCAGTGCAGTGGATCTCTCCATATGCTCTATTAATCTGGCACCTCTCTCCTCGTGGGTGGTGTCCCCCGACCCTTGCTCCAGTGATCATTTCCCGATCACCATCACTTATCAAACTTCTTTCCATTCAGACAAGTCCCATATTTCGACAAAGATTAAAACAAAACACACCAAATGGGACGAATTTAACTCACATATGGATAAGTTTATACAAAATTTATCCTATACCGATACATTATCTGTCAAATATGACTACGACAACTTCAAATCAATGCTCGTAACTGCAATCAATAAATAAAATCCTCCCCCTAAAACCAAATCTCTCAAAAAATTCCCTCCAACTCCCTGGTGGGATGAGGAATGTTCCAAAGTAGTGAGAATTCGGAAAGCTAAATCTCTTTCCTATCGTCACAATATGACTATGGAGAACTATCTCATATACAAAAATGCCGAAGCCAATGCCAAAAGGGTATTGAGGTCAAAAAAAAAATCCGGGTGGTACAACTTCTGCAGTTCAGTATCTCCGAACACTCCAATTTCGGAAGTTTGGTCTATGATTCGAAGATTTCGATCCTCCTTCAGTCCAACATCTCCTCGAGCTTCTCATTCTAAATGGATAGACGAGTTCTTGGACAAAATTGCCCCCCCTTCTGTACCTAACTTAGATGAAATAACTCCAATCCACAACACTCCTATGTCTGATCATTGGCTTGACTCTCCATTCACTTTAATTGAATTAAAAAATTGTTTATCAACAGTCAAGGACTCATCTCCAGGCAGAGATGGTATACCTTATAGCATTATCAAAAATAGTTATGATAATGTTCTAAATCACTTTTTAAGCATCTTAAATAAAATCTTCCAGACTGGCATAATACCTGATGACTGGAGTTCTCAAATAATTATCCCAATTCTAAAATTAAACAAATCACCCAATTCTGGATCCAACTATAGGCCAATTGCTCATTCATCCACCCTTAGTAAAATTTATGAAAAATTAATTAAAAACCGGTTAGAATTTTTTGTCGAGAGTAATCATCTTCTCTCTCCATCCCAATTTGGATTTAGGAATAAGAAATCTACACAATATAACCTTGCCATCATCAGCACTGATATTAATTTATCCATTTCTAAGAAAGAAGTATGTCTTGCAGTCTTTATAGACATAGAAGGCGCCTTTGACAATGTTTCCATCCCAATTCTTAAAAAAAAACTTTTAGGCCTTGGCTTACCCCTCATGTTTGTCCAATCTATTATTAATCTTTTTCTCGATAGGAAAATTTTCATTGAGCTACCAGATGTTACTCCACAGAGTAGGTCAATTTGGAAGGGTTTACCCCAAGGCGATGTATTATCCCCCTTACTGTATAATATATACACACACGATATGCATGTCACCATTCCCCCTCAAGTAAAAGTTGTTGAGTTCGCAGATGACATAGCTTTCTTCTTATCATCCAAAATCATTCCATCCGCCGTCAAATATCTTAATGAAGCCATGGATGCCCTTTGCACATGGCTTACTTTAAATGGTCTTGAACTTTCAGTACAAAAGAGTCAGTGTGATACCTTCTCAAATCGTCACAATAACCCCCCTGTTCAAATTTTATTTAAAAACTCTCCAATCCCCAATGCTTCCGAAGTTAAATTTTTGGGAGTAACATTTGATAGGAAACTTAAATGGTCTTCCCACATTAATAATATAGTTACTAAATGTGAAAAAAAATTAAATATTATCAAATCATTGACTGGCGTTTGGTGGGGTGCTCATCCTATCTGCATTAAGTTGCTCTACAATGCACATATTCGAAGTCATCTCGACTATGCCTGCCCACTTTTTAGTACTGCATCCAAAAATGCACTCAGTAAATTAGACAAAATTCAATCCAAGTCATTGCGAATAATAACTGGCGCGATGCAATCGTCGCCCATCAATTCCCTTCAGGTAGAATGTTCTGATCCTCCTCTTTATTTAAGGCGTCAATTATTTGATGACAAATTTGTTCTTAAATGTTTAAATTCTAAAAGTCATCAGATTATTCCCAGAGTCTCGTTGTTCAACGACTCAACACATTCATCTACAATCAGAGCTCGAACTAAACCTCTCCCTGCCATCTGTAAAAATTTTCGCTCTCTCTCAGAGCTTCAAATTATCAAAAATGATCTTCTTCCTTTGTACAAATTAAAATATAGTCACGTCACCCTATCCCCAACGATTTTAGAAGGGATCGGCATCCTTAAAAGTCATTCCAATCTCCCAGCCCGTACTGTCAATAATATGTTCAATGACATTATTTCTTCTAAATGGCCCAACTCTTCTCTTTTATTTACTGATGGCTCCAAATCTCCGGACTCTCCTAACTGTGGTATTAGTATTAACGTTTACCACAATAATTCTAATGAAAGAATATTTTATTCAATTTCAAACCAATTTTCAATATTTTCTGCCGATTGCATTGCGATTATTGAATCTCTCAAACATATAATAAAAAATTATTTTGAACATTCTCTTGTTCTCTCTGACTCTCTCAGTTCCCTCCAAAAACTTAAAACAAGTCCTCTTCTTCATCCTGATGATCACTTTGTATGTCTTATTCGAGTATTGATAACTTCCATTCAAAGCTCTGGAAAAACTGTCACTCTGATTTGGATTCCTGGACATGTTGGCATAGTGGGTAACGATATTGCTGATTCCTTGGCAAAACAAGGAGCGTCTAACCCTACCGTTACCCTCGTAAACCATATTCCCCTGTCTGATATTTTTTCCATCATCAAAGATAGATCCCGCAATGTTTGGACAGAGTATTGGAACATTGCTAGTCAATCCAAGGGTGCCCGCTACGCCTCAATACAAAGGGCTATCCCATCAAAACCGTGGTTTCAAAAATTCCCCCATTTTTCCAAAAAAGAAATTTCCTTACTTATTCGTATGAGAATCGGACATTGTTCCGTTCCTTCTCACCTTTATAAAATTCATGTGCTTGACTCCCCAGATTGTACGTTCTGTGGTCTAGATGTGGGAACTTTAGATCACATATTTTTTGATTGTCCCTCTCTAAATAAATATCCTCTCTTCTATCAAGCGTTTTCAAAAATTGCCTCTCCTCCATTCAACATCTCATCTCTTCTAAGTCTGAACTCTACTCCAATCTTCCATAAAATTCTGAAATTTGCACATTTAAATAAAATTAATATATAAATTCACCTTTCCTTTCTCTGTAATTATAAATGATGGCCTAGAACACCCTTGAAGGGTGAAAGCCAGAAATAATTGAAAAAAAAACTTGTAATATAACTGAAACAAACCTTTATAATAATTTTCGGAGCATTCGTTGCGTTTTTTTTTTATCGAGGGAGTTTTATATAATTTGCGTTTCGACCTGGAACGCGTCTAGACATTATCTTAAAAAATATCGTATATTTTATTAAGATCTAAAAACTTCAAATTTTTAAGGGAGATATGTAAGAAATCGGCAGAAATTTGGGTAGAAGCGGCTTAGCATTTTCGGTATTCTGTTATTAATTATTACACTTCGAAAATGTTCACATTGCGCTATTAATTCTTCCAATGAAAGACCTCTTCTAAGCCTTTGTTTACAATACAATGCTCATTATAAAACAATGGTGGATCATGCACACAATACGCGTCTCATACAAAATAAAGGTATGAAAGTACCTGTGTTCCAAAACAAATATGATTTAAAAAAACCCTTGAATTATACCATTATTAATATTTAACAAATTGCCATACGAATTTAAAGAAAATTGCTCTGTAACAAAATTCTAACTGATGTTAAAATCATGGCTCTTAGGGAGTAACCTTACGAATTATTATTTGTTTATTTAGCACAATATTATAGATACATTTACATACATAATTTATTAAATTTTGACTGCCCAACTAGGAGTATTATCCCGTTTTAGGACAGTTAAATAGTTATGGGTATGAATATGTGGAAAATGATTTGTACAATAAAATAAAGAAAATTGATGAAATAAAAAGAAGAGAAAGAATATAAAATAAAATAATTTTTAAAAGTTTAAAATATAGTACCTAAATGTTATTTGTTTAGCATAGCAAAAGAAAAAAAAAAGAGATGAGAAAGAATAAAATAAAAATGACATAACCAATTAAAACATAAAATAGCCGTGGATTGTTTAGCAAAGTCGTTGAAATGATAATAGTTTTAAGATCACTTGCTCTGTCTTGCACTAATGCAGTATCTGATTAACTACTAACGTATTGATGTTATTATGTTGCTCAACTGTTTCATGATATTAAAAATATATATATGTATTTTCCTATTCCACTGTTTTTCACCATAAAAATGCTAATTCTGAATTATTTTCATCATTTACATATCACAATGTTAGAAGGTATGTTGTATATTGTTACATATGTATTTGTGTATGTTATTGCTAAGCTAAAGTGTTAATGAATATTGTTGTAACTAATCTGTGGAACTAATCTACTGCTGACAAGCTACTTGCGGTAGCTTAGCGGGTAATATATTCCAATTGTATGCAATTTTTATACAATAATAAAAAAAAATCTTCAAGATTATTTATTGAGTTTAAAATTATTCCCAATTACTTTATCTTATTAACATTTTACAAGTTTTAACCATCCATAATTACTTGATGACTTTCATCGTACTCTCAGTTACCAATGATCATGTACTTAATTTAAGTTTGTTCATTTTCGGTTATCTGGACACATTGTTGACCAGCATTGATTTTATTTCATAAAAATGTTCATTAATTTGATTATGATAACTAAGTGTTACATTTTATTAATTATAAACGTACCCTATCTTAGCATATGCTAAAGTGGGATCTGTTGAATATAAAATCATCATGTAATTAGTCATGGCTGCTACCAAAGTGAAGATATGTGAAAAGTTGTAGGAGAACATTTTATATGCGGTGACATTGGGTTTCCGCAAAATCAGCATTTTATAAAATCTCCCAAGGTGCCTTTTCTTTGGAGAGTCTGCAAGAAATATTTCAATATAAGTAAATATTATAGTTTTCATAAAATAATGATTGGGAGACTAAAACAGTTTGACCACACATGTTAACTGCATTTGTAGGAATTCTTGGTCACCTTGAACACATAAATCTTCTACTCTTTTTTAATTTAACTCTACACAGGAGGCCTTGAGGAAAATAATTTACCTTTAGACTTTTCCTTGTAGAACGGAGGAAACACGGAGGCAAATCAAACTTGACGGCCGGCGTGGTCTAGCGTTGAGGCTTTTGATTAGCACTCCGAAGGTCGCGGGATCGAATCCCGGCGTGGGCAAATAAATTTTATTTGATTAATTTGTGTTATTTAACGATTAATTCATTTAAAATAATATATATCGTATATTTGCGGCATGTTCCAGAGTGGAAGATACTGTTAGTATCGGCCTGGTGTAAGACCACCATTCAGAATTGAAACTTTGCTTGAAATGGCTTTAGACGGGTTTGGTGACCAGATCTGAATAGCCAGGTACTTCCCTACCTTCCTCTTCCCCATCTCCTTCCCTTCCCCACTACCGTCAGCCTCATAACATACCCCGGTCGGGGATGCAATAGACTCACTGGCTCCAGGCAGGAACAGCTGGGACTCTTGTGAGGTATTTGTATAAAAAATAAAAATAAAATTCTATAGCAGAGCTGTTAAATTCAAGAACTAGTCGTAGAAGCGACCCGTTCTTATTTGATAAATGTCAACCTTGTACATTAACTGGGCGCGCGTTCGGCATGTCTCCCGCCTGTGCTCTAAAGATTGCAAATCGTTTGTTAAGATAGGGGAATCTGTCAATTTGAACCCCGTTTCTGCAGAGTCAAAGGTTTTATTTACCTGCCATACTATTATCATATGTTTGATATGACCTATTGTGGGGTACAGGGATGCCCGGGTTCAGGGGGTGAGGTTAGTCCAGATCTTGGCGGTGGATGCATCTGCCCATCCACTGCGTGGCGGGCAAGATCGAGAGAGACTGGTTGAGGGAAGCCTCTTGACTTTCCAACCGGATTCTCTCGACTCATCGCCTTGCACCATTGCCGGAGGGATGGATTCATACGTTCGTCACTCCTGGACACACTAAACCTCAAATTCCTACCCACTCCTCATACCTTTTCCTTCCCAGAACTTCATATCCTTCCCTTCCTTAAAAAGACCCTTCACACAGCATCCCCTAAGATGATTAAGGTCTTGAGGGAAATTGTTTTCCTCTGGGCCCCCAGTCTTGATCGAATGTTAAACAAAAATCCAATAACGTAGTTCTGCGTTAAACGGGAGCAGACATGTTTAATGAATTAAATTTTTCGAAATTGTTCGAAATCAATTGTTCGAAATCAAATGTTCGAAATCAATTGTTCGAAGCCACTTATTCGAATTTCAATTTTTCGAAAGACTAATTTTTCGAACAGCAATGGGCCGAAAGACATATTTTTCGAATTTGTTAATCAACTTTTAAAAATATATATTTCACTTGCTTATGACTAACGAGATACTGTTATGTTAGGTTAGGTAAGGTTAGGTAAGGTTAGGTTAGGTTAGGTTAGTTTAGGTTCGGTTAGGTTAGTTAATATTATCCATCCTATAATAAAATACTCTTGTACGTACTGTGTACATACTTATCTCAATTCGAATAACTACATAGTGTTTCGGTCAATTAATGTTCGAAAAATATGTTTTTTTTAGAAATTGTAGTTCGAAAAATTGTATTTCGAACAATTGAATTCGAAAAAGTGATTTCGAAAACTTGCAATTCTTTCAGTTTATCTCGACCCGAGTTATACATTACAATTTTATTTTAATTATTATAAGGAATTCTCGAATTTGTATTTCTTTATTTCAGTTGATTGGACTGCCAATAATGCAAACTTCCATCCACAATACGACAGCGCAGTTTTCGCAAAAGCGTGTCAACTGCCAACTGCCGATTATTGCCCGATGCCAGCGGGGCTGCAGCATCCCCATTGGAAGAATCCTTTGAAACTGAAGGAAGTGGCAAAAGCCGCCTACCAGCTAGTAATAATATTATTTCAAGAACGAGGCCGACAATTTTCAAATGAAATTTGGACGAGCTGGTTGCGAACTAGTTGGCAGTGCTAGGCGCTTTTCAATAATAAAATGGATTCGGGCCCCAACAAGGAAAGGCTTGAGGTTTGAGACCCATCCCAAATTGGGACCACATCGAAGCATTCAGGAGCAACTTTCCTGCACCTTGGATCCATTATTTTAATTATTTTGTGAAATGGAAAACAATAAATACAAAGATCAGAGTAAATGGGCCACCAAATCCAGGGACACCCAAACCCCATCTTTAATTTCTGCCTTTAATTCCCACTGCTACTAAGTAGGCTTGTTGAAAAAGTATCGATATATCGATATTTTTAATTCGATATATCGATATTTTTAGCCGATATATTTTGATCCGATATTTATTTATTTATTTAAAATTTACGGCACAATGTGCCATTTAACATAACATGTGTTATTTAATATATTTAAACAGTCATAGTACAGTGAAGAAAGATTGTTTTTTTTTTTTTTAATTTCTTATTATAAGAGAAAAAATTTCTAACAACTAATGAAAACTAAAGGATACAATAAAAAAAAAAGAAAAACTTGTTATGAAGTAACCTCGTTACAATACGTAAGGCTGAAATGTTTGATAAGTAGAGCCTTGTATTTTGATAAGGAAATATTAAAAATATCAGTAACATTGGCGTAAAAATTACCAATGGTGAGTATTCTATTTATAACAGAATTATATCGTGCGACAGACGTATAATTGTCACAATAATACATACTGGGGAACCTTGATCTATTGGTAGGTACATGAAAGTGAATCAACTTTAATATATCAGGGCTATCCAACTGATGACTTACAATTTTGTATAAAAATTTGAGATCAAAAATTTTTCTTCTGTCACTTATCTTCAATAATTTCAATGAGTGTAATAAAAAGTCATAATTTATTGATTCTAAAGGGGTATATCGATATATCGAAAATTGTATCAAAAACGATATTTTTTAAAAATTTATGTATTTAAAGTCACTAGAATCCAAAATCGTACAGGACCGAACGGAAAAAGTAACTGTATTGCGTTATGACATCTGGCGGTTGAAATTTTAACTATTAATAGCTTACAAATCTATTGTCTTTGCATTAGTTTTTGTGATCACTAATACAATCTCATGTGTGTAGGTACATACATAGAAATGTATGCTATTTTTCGCCATTTTTTTCTAACCACTGCTATGTGTCGGTTCCCAATTGTCTATGATTATATATTACATCGCCTTGTTCCAAACACGAAGTTCTTTTTGACAGATTAATACGCCAGTAGAATGTTACTGAGACGCATACAAACTTTGTATGCATCTCAGTTTACATATAAGTTAGAAGGCAGCTTTTTAGTTTTTGATATTTGTGTAATTGTTACGTAATAAAAATGAATAGTTATAAAAATACGTTCATTTTTATTGAGATTTTTGTACATTAATTTGTCCTCGATTTATCGATGACGATATTATTATTTTTTTATAATTATCGATACATCGTTTGTACATAAACTAAATATAATAGGGAGCTGGCCACAATGACACGCCAATGGAGTTTGGTACGCCAGTGGATTTTGGAACGCCACTGGTCTTTTAAATGAACTTACTACTTTCACAAAAAAATGCTTCTAGGTATAATGGCAAAACTGATTTGAGTACTGGATTAAAATAAATATTTTTCACTTTGGAGACTGTGGGAGACTGGGGTTTTTAGGATTTTAGGTTACTGGGATACTGGGAGAGGTAAACTGAATCTAAGACTGATTAAAACACTTGAAAAGAGGTTTGAAACTTGGAGACTGTTGGTATCTTGAGTATTGTTTCTTCTTGGCTGATAGTTTTGAACTGACTTCCTACCGGTTTGACTTCTATTTTTATAGGGCAAACTCAGGTCGGACTTTTGGGGGACAGAACCTCCTTAATTTTTCTAAGGTACTTGTTTTAGGTAATTTCCCTGGTCGCTACGATTGGAAGTCAGCTGTGTTAAAATTATGTGTGATAGTTTTTGCCAAGATTTTACCAACTCAGGATCCCAAAGCCTCACATCATTTTTATTGTGTTTACAAGAAAAGGTACAAGTATACATATGTGATATAAGGTACAATTTTAAACAGTAAATATTTTTCTTAAAGTGCAACAATCACTGATAGACGTCAGTTTTTGGGTTGTTTTTGTAGTATATACTCATTTTTAGGCGATGATGTTTATTTCTTGATCCAAATTATTCCCAATTTCTCGAAATTGAATTGAACAAATTTTTCGGAAGATGAATTCGCTGTCGTAAATATTTACGATTCAGATTTTTCCTTTGTTCAGAATTGACCAATAGTGGCTCGGCTGGTCGCATGGTGGGGGTGACGTAAATAGTCAGCCATTTCCTTGGCGTTGATCATTGCTATCTGGAGTCCCTTGTGGAAGCATTAGGTGGTTATTCAGATATGTTTTCCAGTCCAATGAGGCTGCTGCATGTATTCATTATCAATTTCATTTATGTTTTCAATTGATTAGTTAGTTAAAGGACATAATAGCGTTGTAGACAAATCATTTGGAAGGGGCACCACATGCACATTATTCCGCTAGCCAATAGCAGCTCTCAGA